>CM056173.1:7782881-8097240 GCA_029691765.1 Entomobrya proxima
AACCAGTGATGGGCATTCAATTCTCACTCCCCTCCCACTCCCACTCCTCCGTGTCACTGAGACAAACCCCTCACTCCCACTCCACTCATCATTTGCCCAGATCCTATCACTCACTCCCACTCCCACTCACCTAGGTAAAAAATTTGACCACTCCACTCCTCTCTCACTCCTCCCAATTTTTAGTGACCCAAAATGTGTTATTTAGTGCTAAGAAAAGCAAAAAATGGTGCTAAAATTGCGGTTTAAATAGAAAAACAAGCAAAAAATTGCAGGTTTCTGCGTCAAATGAACACTAAAACCACAAAAACTGCAATTTATGGAAGAAAAATTAGAAAAATATAGCATTTTCGAGCAAAAATTACTAAAAATTCCTATATTTTGTGTTTATTTTGAACCGCTCACTCCTCTCCACTCATTTTGCTAGCAAATTTCTACCCACTCACTTCACTCCACTCGCTATCTTGCTGAAACTTTGACCCCTCCACTCCCCTCCACTCTTCCAAAGCCAAAAAATGCCTCAATCCACTCATTTTTCCCACTCTCACTCCCCCTCTAGGAGTGGAGTGCCCATCACTGCTATCAACTACCTACCATATCTTCAAGTATCCAAATTATGTTCCCTTCAGAAGAGTAATTTGAATTTAGATTCAATTTAATCGACATGGTTTATGCTAAAAGAAACCTGCCATAAAAACGTTGCAGCTTGCAATAAGCCTACCATTCTATCATGCATCCTTTTTTATCATCCAAAACTTGGAAAATAGATGGAGTTGCCGTTACCACTCCAAGTTTTTAGGAGTCCAAGCACAATAGCAGTAAGATAGCTTTCTATTCACTATACTTGTCTATATCCTGTACTCAGAATAATAATAATAGCTTTTTATATAACACCGAGTGTGTGGCTATTCTGGTAACAATGAACAATTCCGCCGAGTCATCACAATTACCAAGATAATTTTCCCTTAGCTATCATACTTTAATAATCATCTTGTCTATTCTTGTCTTCACTCTACCAGCAAGAAAAACATCCATATTGAAAAATGCTCGCTGCTAACAACGATGAGTGTCTAAGTAGTCAAAGATCTTACGACAAAATCCTTTATGAATGCAGTAAGTAATAATAGCCCATTCTGGCTGATTTAAGCCTACCTGAACTTCCTAAAAGCCCGTTCTGCCTTGTTTAGAGCCCAATTTGCTGGTTTAGAGCCCAATTTGCTGGTTTAGAGCCCAATTTGCTGGTTTAGAGCCCATTTTAGCTGCATTAGAGCCCATTTTAGCTGCATTAGAGCCCATTTTAGCTGCATTAGAGCCCATTTTAGCTGCATTAGAGCCCATTTTAGCTGCATTAGAGCCCATTTTAGCTGCATTAGAGCCCATTTTAGCTGCATTAGAGCCCATTTTAGCTGCATTAGAGCCCATTTTAGCTGCATTAGAGCCCATTTTAGCTGCATTAGAGCCCATTTTAGCTGCATTAGAGCCCATTTTAGCTGCATTAGAGCCCATTTTAGCTGCATTAGAGCCCATTTTAGCTGCATTAGAGCCCATTTTAGCTGCATTAGAGCCCATTTTAGCTGCATTAGAGCCCATTTTAGCTGCATTAGAGCCCATTTTAGCTGCATTAGAGCCCATTTTAGCTGCATTAGAGCCCATTTTAGCTGCATTAGAGCCCATTTTAGCTGCATTAGAGCCCATTTTAGCTGCATTAGAGCCCATTTTAGCTGCATTAGAGCCCATTTTAGCTGCATTAGAGCCCATTTTAGCTGCATTAGAGCCCATTTTAGCTGCATTAGAGCCCATTTTAGCTGCATTAGAGCCCATTTTAGCTGCATTAGAGCCCATTTTAGCTGCATTAGAGCCCATTTTAGCTGCATTAGAGCCCATTTTAGCTGCATTAGAGCCCATTTTAGCTGCATTAGAGCCCATTTTGCTGGTATAGAGCTCGTTTTGCCTGGTTTAAAAATAAAGTGTACACACAGACAGACAGACGGACGGACAGACAGACAAACGGACAACGATATCTTAAATAGCACTCCTGCTGAAGCAGCGAGCTAATAATGCTCCTCTGCCTTCTCCCACCCTCCTTCCTCTTCCAAATAAGGTATATCGTTGCAAAATACATGCTTAACCACCTGGAACCTCCTCCACCGAAGGTTCCTCCTTTTTGGTTTCAGGTGGAGCCTCATTTTCCTGCTTCCTTGGAAGTGATCCCTGCTCCACCTCCAGAAGACCTACAAAGTTCCTTAAAGGCGACTCCTCCTTTCCCATGCCCACTTCCGTTTTAGGTTGGACCTCGACAAGTTTCTTTCCTGAAGGAAATCCCACAGGCCCCAGCTTGAGGTAACCAGTAACCACCCCATTGTGAACACAATCCGGACAAACGCACGCCCACAATTTTTCCCAAAACAGCGTCCAATATCATAATAGAAGAACCGCTGGTCACACTTCCTGGCATCATCCGCTCGATGAGTGTCTAAGTAGTCAAAGATCTTACGACAAAATCTTTGATGAATGCAGTAAGTAATAATAGCCCATTCTGGCTGATTTAAGCCTACCTGGACTTCCTAAAATCCTGTTCTGCCTTGTTTAGAGCCCGTTTTGCTGGTTTAGAGCCCAATTTGCTGGTTTAGAGCCCAATTTGCAGGTTTAGAGCCCAATTTGCTGGTTTAGAGTCCATTCTTCTGGTTTAGAGCCCATTCTTCTGGTTTAGAGCCCATTCTTCTGGTTTAGAGCCCATTCTTCCGGTTTAGAGCCCATTCTGCTGGTTTAGAGCCCATTCTGCTGGTTTAGAGCCCATTTTAGCTGGATTAGTTTACCTGGTTTAAAAATAAAGTGTACAGACAGACAGACAAACGGACAACGATATCTTAAATAGTTCTCCTCCTGAAGCAGCGAACTAATAATAATAGCTGGAAAAAATCATGCTTCCACTGTCAAGGTGAGTGGAGTAAGTACTTAATGGTGTTTCCAGACTGTAGTTTGGAGCTCGTTTTCAGGCTGATTTTCCATCTTGCATTGTATTACTTCCACAAAAACAAGTAGCACGGCTTATTCAACTCCTTCCCTTTTCAAAATTAATGAAAGTAAGTAAGAAAAGGAGTAGAAATACAAAAAATGGTAGGAGAGTTGCTTTTGTGTGCTTCCCACAGATTTAGCCAATCAGCTATTCACCCACCTTAAGCAGAGTTGTATCTAAAAAATACACCACCTTACGTTCAATTTGGTGGTTTTTTGTCTTTTTTTCCAAGGTGCTGTGACAGTAATGGGTGATGGGAATGAATAGAATGGGAAGCAGATGTTGGAATTTTTCTGAGGCCAGAAACCAAGAAGAAGAAGACGGAAAGAAATCCGTTTTTTTATTCTGTTAAAAGCTTGTTCTTATTGTTTGTGGCTTGCAGACTAAAAAAAGAATGTACACGTATAATAGTTTTCTGTGGAATACTCTGGGGAGTATAAAAAAGGGGAGAAAGTCGTTAGCAAAATGAATGGAATGGTACGCTAATGACTTGGCGTTTAGAAAAATGTGTGTATTTTTATACCTGTTTTTTTCTGCACACACATTTACACTTACAGGTGCACGCACAATATATTCTATTATATTGTATTCTGAGAATGACGCAAGAACCAACTAGCCGAAAAAAAACCCAGTCTGGGTCATTTATCAAGTCAATTGAGAATTAACAGCAAATCTATACCTTAGAGTCTTAGCAATTTGCTGGGTTTTAGTGGATTGCCTGTTGGTCTCTTATTGGCTCTACTTTCTCCGGTTGGTTTTCTGAGAAAAAAATAAGCAATCTCTATACTTTTCTTGGATTCCGAGAAGTTATATAATGCAACTGTTGAATTCACTCTTACCCCGGCAATCTGCAAACATGCATATCTTTTTAAAAAATCCCAATTTATATCCAAAACACACAATTGCAAACCCAAAACCCCATCTCTGTATTGAAATAGTACATTAGATTCCAGTGACTGGAAACCACGACAACTGTATTACTGTGCGTATTCATTTATTATTGAAAATTGCACCAAAATTGCTAACCACCACACTTTCTACTTGTGCATTTATTATCATTGCATGTTTTCCCAACACTACACAACAAGTACAAATACTTAAAACTAACGATATGCTTTGACTGTGTACGGAGCCGCCCACCTAACAAATTTCCAAACAAAATGCAACTCAGCAACAGCAACAACTTTTTCCATGTTTGTATTTCCCTTTCTTCCTTTCTTTGTGAACTTGTTCCCAAATTGAACTTACAAGCAGAGCAGCGCTTTTCTCATTCTCATAATAATCATTTGTTGTTCTGTTTTGCTCGCTGGTAGAAACGGCCCAGAACTTTATTAGAACAAAACTGCATTAAAATTATTGCTTCCATTATTTCCTTGCCTTTTCATTTCTTTCCATATTATGAATCCAACTTGGCTAGAAAAGCATCAAGTTTTAAATAAAAAGGAGAAACATCGCCACACACACAGAGTCAAAGTCAACACAAGTTGTGCATATTATTTTTCCCACACCTTGTCTAAAAAATATTATTCTAAAACATAGCCAGTATATTATATTTTTCAACTGCTATGCATGCTGCTGCTGCTGCATTTGTGCACTGCACTCTTTTCTCTCTGCTTTTGCTAGGTGTAATAACAATAATAATGAGTGTTGTAATGACTCCCATAATGGACTTTGGAATGAACCTTTTATATGGTAATGTGAATGTGAACTTGCCGTTCCCAAACGCAACACCTACAAATGAGAAAACCCTTTCCCTTCCAAAGTTTTTGTCCAGCAAAGAGAAAGGGAAAGAAAGAACTGCGTTTTTAGGCTTGCTTTTCAGATTTGTGCTGCTGAATTCATCAACAGAAGCACCACCACCAATATTTTAGAAGGCGTGTTGCGTTGCGGTAAGTGCACTGCTACTACAAACTACATGACTACATCATAACAAAGAGAAAAAACAGGTACAGAAGTTCACTCTGTGCATTTTCAAAAAAATGTTCATGGTACGGCGAAGAAGAAAGCAGTGGAGAAAATGATAATGATCATGCACTGGTTTGCTTGTACAGACTACTTTTTTGTGGTGCCATTGGGGAGGATTATGATTGTTATCATTATTATTATTATATTGCCAAGCTAGTACTATTACTGCTGCTTGGGTGACTCCAAGTGTACCACAGTCAGTACCACCCTCCAAGCTGTTTGAGAGAGAGAGACAGAGTTTCCGGAGACTTGTGTGCAGAGATTTTGTCTCTAGATTCCTTTATCTCTACCCTGTGCTTGCTTAAGTGCTCCTGTTTAGTCCTTATGACCATTTAAACGGAGAGGAGCGTCCGGAGTCTGGAGTACAAGTGAATAAACATTTCTGGTCAGAGAGAAGACCAGGATAATAATTTGTTGTTTGTTGGGATGATATAATAAGTAGCATGCAAATAAAGTGCGTTTTCCAAGAGACCACTTCTGTTCTGAGTATGATGATGGCTAGAAAGGCAGAGTCAAAAGCGGAATGAAAAAGGCAGGTTATATTTTTAGGTTGAAAAATGAACTGCTTTTACTGGTGCTGCTGATAATGTACTGGAGTGTGTGTGACCTTTTGATGTGGTTAAAAACGACAAAATGAAAATGTTGAAAGAGAAAAGACCTAATCGGAAAATATTGTTTTGTTCCCGGATTGAATTTTAATTGGCCATTAATACCGGACTCCTGTTGTTATCAGTGGCACACAGGGTGTCTCTACACCAAACAGAACTAGAGTCTTTGATGCTACACTACGCTTTTAATTACAAAAAGGTGTAGATTTCATTTAATAAACATTTGCGGGTGAAAAAGGGAATAGGATTTCGTTATCAGGAGAAACTGTGCTCAGTACTCTCTCTAATCTTTTTTTGCTAGGTAGGTATTATGCTTAGTCATGCAATTATACCTACTTGTTTACATTATTGTCCCCTGAACTATAAATAATTTTGCATGGTGTTTTGATTAAAGCTTTGTTTTCTGTGTAGCTATTTATAATGCTTTGTAAATAAACAAACAAGTTATTATCCTGATTTATTTTTTTGGGTGCGATTTTACTATTTTACTCGAAAAACACTGAACTATCATGGCTCAGCAGACGAAAGTCTGGATAATAGACGTCATTCCATAAAAAAATGTACAAAAACAGAGTTCCAAAACCTACGCCATATTTTTATTGTTTTGGTGTTCATCATCCCAGATTATTACGTAGTTTACCCTTTTTTTGTCTCAGGAACGAGGATCAACATAAGGTTGGTGGGCACACACACATGCTGTGTGCACAAAAAGGAAATCCGTCAGATGTTGTATTGACTTCCGTTTAACGGCAAACTTTACGTTTTTATTAGTTCAACAACCTTTTGTTGTTGCACGTTAGCCAATCCCCATAACGGTAATAATAATAAAATATTATACATAATGGCATTCTTTCTAACAAACAGCAGTAGTTTCCCATATACAAAACTAGAACACTTTCTGTTGGTTACACTGGAATCGGGAATGTCATGTTATGATTCAGTGTACTTGACACATTTTGACATGTTTGTTGGTTTTGTCAATTAATACAAGCAGTGTGCTGGCTAGACCGACAACCGACATTATAATTTGCCCTTTAAATAATCTCCCTGATCTAATTACCTATTCAACCTGTGGTGCTGGTGGTATGGTATTTTGTATTTGGTGGCACATGAAAACTTTACATCCGACACAAAATTAATCACAGCGGCGGAGTGAGAGAGACTCTGGAACACAATCCGGAAAACCAATGATGTAATCAAAAAGGTTGAGTTGCAAGCACCGGAAATAGTTTGCAATCAGTTTGCCCCAAAAAATATGCTTTTACGTGTATGCAATTTTTTAATGGACGCGTAGCATGAAACTTGACATTAGCCAACGTTATAATATTTAGTATAAAAATTCATCACTTTGTTGGCAAGCAGTGGTTGGTGGGCTTTTTATATAAATTATAGGCAATCTGATACAAAAAAAAAAATAAATTTAAACACTTGGACTCTGTCCTGTAGCCAAGTATAAATCTCCATTTTATTTCCTTACCCTTTTTTACACACACAGCAGCAATGTTTCTTTAGTTTTTAGGTAAAATACATAAATCAAGCTGACAGCATTTATAGACGTTCTGAGAGAGAAACTAGCCAGAAAAAAACATATAGCTTTGCAGAAGGTTAAAGCAACGACGTTTTTTATTTCTCTTTCGGATTGCCACCGACAAAAAGGATCAGTGGAGTGGCACCAATTCTCACAGAGACAGAGAAAGCAAACCAATCCGTCCCCCGTTTTTTGCGGTCTCTTTTTTAGCCTGGCCGGGATCTCGTTTGGGTTGTGCACGATTCGTAAATAAATATTCACCTGTTACAAATCGTTTCCCTATCACAGCACTGAAAAAAATGGTTTAGGACATTCACTACCTGGCTTGTTTCAATGCTAAACTTACTTGAAAAAAAGGAAAACGACCAGAGGAAAAGTAGACAGTAAAAATCCTTTTCCAACGTCAGTGCGTAGAATTTTTTTAGCTTTTGGGCTAGAAACTTTCTCCATGTGTGTATGAATAAACGTTATGTAATAACTTTGCATGCTTTTGCTTTTGAATTGTTTTGTAAAATTGTGACAAAGGCAAGAATGTAAAGAAAAAACACTACATATTTTAAAAGAGAACCATGTAGAAACAGGCCATATAGGTCTCCGTGTGTGCGGTGACATGTGTGTGTGTGTAGTAGCGCGCCCTAACAAACAAAAAAGATTGAATGTCATGACTCACACGACTTACACGATTTGCACAAAAGATAGAAAACGACGACACAGAGGAAAAGAGAAAGCAAAAAGTGTTTTGTACAGGACAAGGTAAGCTTGTCAACTGGTGGATGGATTGATGACAAAGTCACTGGGGCAATGCAAGAGCGCACAGCGTACCAAGACACGCATTTCCGTTTTGATTTGGGATCCCTGTCAGATTATACGTTTTTCTAGTAGCAGCAAGGTAGACAACGGAAACTTGGGTTTTTGGCTATTTCATTTCACTTTTCCCTCTGCCGCTTTCACTTTCCTTTGTTGACTCAATAACTTTTGCTTTTGATTCGACTCTGCTACTATTTCCATTAATAATAATAAACCTTTTCTGCAATTTGAATACCTGCTCATTCATCAACAAAAGGCAGGCATTGAAGCATATAATATTAGGTTCTGGTATCATTATACATTATTCCACAAGACAAATGTTTACTTTTATTTTCAACCCGTTTTATGCTGCAAATCACGCCAACCTTTTTGTAGTCTAGTATATCAGCACACACAAAAGAATAATAAACTGCAGTTTGTAGCTTCTGTTGCGCACGTCCAGTTTATATAGCCGTTGAATGCAATTTTGTTAAAACATTTAATGCTAATCTTCCTGCAAAATCTTTTCTGACAGGGAAAAAATTATACTCAACAAACTGTCAGTTATATATTCTTGGAAGGAACAAGGAAGAAAAAAGAAGACAGTTTGTCATGCATTTTTTTAAATGCACAAGAAATGTTTAATGTTCAAAGAGTTTCCTTTCGTCACATGTATTTCCTCTATATGAGGATCATAAAGGATACCAAAATCCTTTCTCCGTTTTCTGTGCATCCTGCATTTTCATGCTGATCGTCATCAAGATCATGTCATCATGTTCTCTGTGTAGTATGTTTCCTTCTTGGTCTTTATTCTTGAGAAATGCATTCTAGACAGACAGGGAGATAGTGTGTGTAGCTCGTCAAAAGGGAAAATCTGCTTGTGCTTGTGTGTGAAAATGGGTTCACTTTACTACCATCCCATTACACACTTTTGCTCAGGGAGAGAGAAAGTCAGAAAGGAAAGAGATGGATAGAGATAGACAATGCGATGAAATCAGGAAGTGTTTTTGGAAACACTGTCATGGATTGCATAAAAGCTGTAGTAGTAATAGCAGTAGAAAGCGTCAAGCACATAAAAGTGAAGTTGATACGGTGGATTACCATGCATGTGTGTAGAAATTTGTAGTACCCGGGTTGAATTCTGATGACGTTTTTCTGGGAACATGATCATCATCGTCATCGTCACAAAGTACAAAAACGAGCCTAGGTTTTTCTACAATGTGTTCATTTTTTGGTTTACATTTTCCCCTTAAAACTTTAAGTTTTTCTAACATAAACTTGCTTGAAAAGTGTTTTTACAAGGAAACAAGAAACGAAGTGAAAGTGTGACGTTTTTTCTTCTTTTAAGCAAGCAGCAACAAATCAAACTACCAAAATGAGAATGCTACCAAGATACGTAATAGATTTACATGTTCTTATTTGAGTTTTTTTTTCTTCTTTAAAAAACGATGAAAAACTTTGATGATGAAATGGTTGAAAGAAAACATGATTGTGTGTCAGTATTTCAATTTGGACAGGGAATAATGTAATTCGGTGCATTGGCAAGAGAGCTACCGCAGAAAGCAGCAGGGAAATAAAAAAGAGAATGCTTGTGTGCTACTCTGCCTTCCAACAGCTCATAGAACAGACTGTGGTTTTGGTTTGTCCTCAAGTTAGAAAGAAATAATAAAATGTTGCAGTTTCATCCTTACGTTACGGCTTGGTTTTTGGACGGTTGGAAGTTGGAATGGCTAAAATAGCACAACCCAGCCAGACACTGGCTCAGTTTTGCCTTGGCACGCACGCTGGGTAGTTAAACGGGAAGAAACGCGGGGAGAGACAGAGATACGCGATACGCAACTAAACTCTGGGCATAGCCCTGCTTTACTACTAAAATGATAAGTTGAGTAAAATAGGTAAAAAAAAGACAAAGCACTAGAAGCTTTCCCGGTTGAGTATAATAACGTGGAAAGCACGGTGTATGGTGGTGAGGTTTTCACGGGGGGTGAAAAATAAACGGTAATGATAGTTTTAAAAAACTGAAATAAAAACTTGACGATTTTCTCTCTCTAGAAACCGCTTTTTTAGTGTAAGGCTTGTTAAAGTAAGTGTGTTAGTTTTCCGGTGTCCAGTGTGATCCTCGTTCCTCGATGAGTGTCCCCACCACCCGGATTTTTCCTTCGAGGACCATCCACCACCACCAGGACCAGCATGGCACGTTCCAGGGAAAAAGGAGAAGAAGACAAAGTCAAAGAGTCTCAGTATTATCCTCATCATCATCCTATTGCAGCAGCCAGAGCAGCAAACCTGTCACAACTAGTTGTTGTTGTTGTTCCGGGTACAAAAAATAAACTGGTTTTGGAACTCTGTGCAAAAAAGAAAAGTAGAGAAAACAAGGAGAAGAAGTGGAAGCTAGGAAGCAATTGGCTTGTTATCCTTGCCAGTGGCAGAGAAAAGAAAAGTGGAAGAAAAAGAAGAAATGGTGGAAAGTGGAAAGGGTCCGGATTTCCCATTAGCCACGACGTGGGAATAAAAGCCTCACGTGGTGGTACCATTGCTACTGCTGCCACTGGTGAGAACAAAATACTTGCAGAAAATCTGAAAAAAGCTGGTGGTGTTGTCTTTGTTGTTGTTGTTGTTGTTCAAGTTCAAGTGTCACAAGGAGAAAAGAATAAGGAACAAGACTTAAAACAAGAAGTGGGCACAGATCAACAGCAGCACAAGCTAGAACAACTGGCGTGTAGTACTTGTGATACTGCACAAAGCCAAGAGAAAGGGGAGGTGGGAGTTAAGGACAAGAAACAAGATTTAAATAAATTGTGCAGAAGAAATTCCAAACAAGTTTCAAGTTTGGGAAAAGATTTGGTGGTGGTGGGACTTTGTCTTTGGAGTCAGGCCACTGGTGTTATTTTTGGAAGCACCTTGGGCGGGCTTATAACTTTCACTAACTGGAGGAAAGTAGTAGGAACAAGTAGTGGCATTATTTTAGCTGTTATTACTATTATTACTATTTTGTTCGGAGACAAAAAGGGTACTTTGGTGGTATGGGGCCAAACAACGGTGTTAGCGGCAGTAGTGGTGTAAACAACGGGAGCCGGAATAGCAGTAGTAATTTGGGCAAGCAGCAGACATCGGGCAATAATAAAAAGTGCACTCCAGCCAGGGTGAAAAACTGCCTGAGAACCTTTCTCGCTCACCTGTTCTCCCATATCGGGCTCTGCGTGCTGGTTGTGGGCTACGCCATTGTGGGCGCCTTTCTCTTTGAAAATATTGAAAAGAAGTTTGAGGAGGAGCAGAGGGAAATTAAACAGAAGCATTGGAATAACACCTTCACGGAGATTAGAAAGGCGTATGTGGACATTCTTTGGAATATTACTGGTAAGTTGAGAAGCTATCTTTTTTAAAAAGATTACTTTGTATTTTCTTTTTAAAAAACTACAGGAAAGTCAAATGTGTGTGTGTAACGAGATATGTAGTGTGTCAACAGTTTTTTTTGGTGCTATCAAAATCTACAAATAAAATTAAGTGTTTTTCTTTCTCAAACACGACGAGAGAGAAAGTTTCCTGATTTTTGCACAGAAAAAATCTCAGAACTTTTCTTTGGCAGCTTGTGCAAATGATCATGTTCTCTTTTTGATACACCTCTGCTCAATTTCCTTCTTTGAAAAGAAGTTTAAACTTTAAAGCTTTTTAAAACGAATAAATGTAGAGCAAGTGTATAAAAAAGTTAAAATAAAGTGGGAGAACTAGATAGTTTTTCACACTTTAGTTTATTTTTCATCTCTCTCTTGTTTCCTTTTTCTTTCAAATGCAAAGTTGCAAAAAAGGGGGGAAAAGAAGAAGAAAAACGTGCGTGCTGACAATGTGGGCTTGACTGATTTGACGATCTAGTCCCATTTTTTTGCCACCGTTTTATCCTCTTTCTTTTTCAGTCTATTTTTCTTTTCTTTTTTCAAGAGAGATGAGATAATGATGAGAAAATGTGTATGTGTTGTCAATGCGTGTATATGTAATCCGTATAAACTCCTTTTATTCTCTTCTGTGTACTACTTTTGTGTGTAGTTCCATAATTTTCTTCTTACGTTTTTTCCGTTTACTTTACAAAAGAAAACAGACAAGTTGAAGAAGCTGAAATTGTTTCGCTTTTTTTGCTCTTCACTCTTCCCCGCCGTTTGAATCTGGTAAAAAACAGAGAGATATGGCTTGATACACTTGTATTATGACTTTGTACTCATGACATGCAAAATAATATGGCCATTGTAGGATCATGTACAATGTACAATCTTGAGCTGGAGTCGTCAACGACGTCATCATCTCATCTTATATGTTCCCTATTCTTGGCCAAGAAAAAATGTAAATCCAACCATCCAAATGCACACACATTCCGTCCATGATGATGATCATCATCATGTGAAAAAGTGGAAATTGCGTTGAAAGAAAAAAAGTCCATAAATACAGAGTACAGCGCTGGAAAAAAATATTCGAGGACAACGAGGAAATCAAACTTTTCAAAGTTGCCATCAATTCCATTAAGTCAACTCTTTCACATTTTCTTTTTCTGGGCTCCTCTTTTTCTTTCTTTTCTGACGACATTTCTATTTATTTTACATTTTCTCTATCATGCACACATTTATATGCCATGCCGCTGCGGCCCGCGTGCGTTTCTTTTATAGTAGTACCACTTGGTATAGAAGGTTTTTTTTCGAGGTTCGTTTTTTTAGGCCTCCTTTCTCTCTCTCCAGCCGTTTCAATTGCTCTCGCGCTTTTTTGTCGTTAGCAGTTTACACAAAAGAAAGAAAAAAAGTATACTATGTACACATAAAGAAGAAGAAGAAGAAAAATATAATCTTGCTCCATTTCTTCTTCTTCTTCCAACTCGCAACCCGGTTGCTATTACAATTCTCAATTCGTTTTTTTCTCTTCTTCTTGAGCTAAAACACTTTACACGATATTTTTAAGAAGACGCCAATGTCGCCTCGTTTTTTTTCACACATTCCCAATTTGACAGAAAAAAAGTTGCCGATGTTATCATCGGGCATGTTACTATTATCATTATTACAAGGTATTCTTTTTATATTCTACTGTCTCTTTTGGCTGGGATGACACACACGCACAGAAATTTCAAGAGATCACTTTCAGTAAAATGCCGCTACTACTGCGCTGGTACTGTCGTTTGCTCCATTTTTTCGTTTTATTTCTGTCTCTTGTTCCAGAAAAAATAATAATAAATGTGGACAGAAAAAAAGAAGCGGGGAAAAAGTGATGTGCTGCTAGTAGGTTGAAATAGAGGTAGAAAAGAAAGAGGTGAAATGAGGAAAAAAATATGGTGGCTGGAGGTGCTGCTGCTGGTTTTTAGCATAGTCACGCGCCCTTCCAAGAAAACAAGACAGAGATACAGGGAGACACACGGCTTTCTGGGATATTTTATTCGGCAGAGACAAAACACATACGTCGTTACACACGACTGGAGACAGAGAGAGAGAGAAAAGGACCAAAAATAGAGAAATATGGTGTGTGAAAATAAGTATATGTAGTGTAGCGGCATAAAAGGCTAGAAAAAAATGTATTGTTAGTTGAGAGGCTTTTGACTTTACGACTGGATTAAACTAGACAAAAAAATAATGCTCCATTGCGTCGTCTTCTATACTTCTTCTGCTGTTGCCTGTCTGTCCTTCTTACTTGTTAGAAGGAGATGTCGATGATCGCAAAACTATTTTTGGTTCTAAGCGGTTCCCAAGAATTGAAACACAGAGTATAAGGCTTTGCCACATTCCTCAAAAAGAAAACAAGGAGAACGACAAGAGGGGAGAGGGAAACGAGGCAAGAAATAAAGAGAAAACAAAAAAATGGATGGATAGATGGATGAGGACACTTTAGATTTAGAGAAAGCAGCAAAAAATGTATGTATTTTTGTGTTGAACAAATAAAAAAAAGAATGTTTCTATTTTGTAGCTTTTGATGTGGTAATATCAATATTTTCTCCTAAGTATGTAAGCAATGTCAACAGGGATGGTGTTTGTAAGTGATCAGGATGAGAATTGACGATCAAAACCAAAAAAGCTAACATGATACACATGATCATCACACAAATCCACTCCAATACTCAGCACGTACAAAAACAAGGAGAAAGCGGTGTAGTTTTTTTGAAGATGATTTTTCAAGTGAAAAATGATAGGTGTTTCCATATTGCTTTTGGAACACACTTTGTTTCAAGTGCGTACACACCAAATTTTTTAACTTATTTAATAAATTACATTTTTTCTATAAAAAATCTTGCACACAGCTTTCATACTCACATGACTTGTAAATCAATTTACCCTGTTTGTTTTTTGTTCAAGTTTTTAAACGCTCTAAACATTTTAAACCAGCACCCACACCCCACCACTTAATTCATACTTTTTTCTACTCGGCTCTTATTCATCCGGCAAAAGAAAGGCCTAAATTCCTTTTTTCCTACAGGCCTATTACTTCTATCGGATGGCGGGTGGGTAATGGAAGCTTATGCTGTTTCTTCCTGACTCTGATGTCTAAACTCTCTTGACGTCGTCAAGTTGACGATATACACACGCTCCTTTGCAAAACTTTTCATATTCTCTGGTGATCTGTACACCAAAAATACAGACTTTTTCTGCTATTGGCAATTGCTCCTTGGTAAATTCTCATTTTGACTACTTTACTTGTTCCGTTTGGCATAATCAGTCATGCGTAACAATTTCCTTTTTGTTAATGGTCACTATAGTCGCACCCAGCAGAAAAAATTACTCATTTAAAAGAAAAAGTTAAGCGTTTTGGATATTTTTGTACAATATTCCATTATTGTTTTTGCCATAAGGAAAAAAACTTGCCTTCTTTCAAAGTTTTCACTTTTTCTCTTTCGATTTGCCTCACTGCTTTATACATATTTTTTCCAAAGAAAATGTATATTTTGTTGTTGGTTTTTCCTCTCTGTGTTTTTGGTACTTAAGTTAGAGATTCAAAGTAAATACAAAAGCTTTTCCCTTCAAAAACCTCCACCAGCACAGCACTCCTTTCCTCCTCCGGACAACTTTGTTGAAAAAGGTATGAAAGATGCAAGAAGGAAACAGCCGACAACAATATCACCCTTGCAACTCTTGCGTCTCTTGCACAAGCAAACTGTTTCAGGAAAAAAGTTTCTCTTTCCAAAATATATATAAAAACAACTTTACGCACAACAGCTTTGCCCATCCTTTTTACACTTGCACCAAACCCAAGTAGCAAAAGGCTTTCTCACTTTAGTTTTCTAGTTTAGTTCTCTGTAAGCCGGAGGAAGAATAAACTGTGCTAAAAAAAGTAGAAAAAAGTGTAAAGCTTTTGCCTTTAAAAGAGATAGACGGCTAAGGTGGAAGGTGGAATAAGAATGTGCAAAGTTTTTGTACCGGATCCACCAGAGAAGAAGAGTTTTTGGAGCGCGGAGAGAACAGGAGGAAAAATCTTCTTGCCTTCTGCTCTGCTCTTTTGTGCTTTTTTCAAACACAAAAATATATCTAAACTGAATTGTGTGGTGTTCTCAAAAGTATAAAGCTTTTATAGAAAATTATACGGAACAAAAAGTTTGTACTGCATTTAACACTGATGATGCCATCATCATCATCATCCGCACATGCTATTTTTGCTACACACACAGTATTTCTCCAAGACAGGTTCAGACAGAAGCAGCAACGGCTTGATAATAGGCAATCTCTTTTTGGAAAGAAAGAGAGATGTATTGCTTGTACAAATGAACTTTGAGAGAGGAAAAAAAGAGAAGAAGGGGATGGATGATGATGAGGATGATGATGATATCACAACTTTCTTTGATAACTCTTTTCATTGACAGTGTCACAGACATTTGATCTTGCTCTCACTTTCTTTTGCCTGTTTGCAATTGGTGCGAGTGTGAAGGCGGAAAAAAGAGAGAAAGCAGGAGTAAGTGGGAGATCGGAATCTTAAGTGATGAAAGATTGCCTCTTTACCCTTCAGTCTGACGTCACTTAAAATTGGACGTTGGATTGTAAAGATATCTACAGAGATGGTGATGATCCTGCGGGGGTAGAAACAAGAAATAGGCAATTTAAAAACATTAGATGATGATAAAATCCGTAGTTAGTTTTTTTGTAACTACCAATTATAGAAAGTATAGCACTAATTTATAAAGAATCAGCAATATTACATTGCTATCTAAAAGTGTCACCGTTTTTACTTTCATCATCATCGTCACCATCATCATCATTATTATTATCACCATAAACTGTGGAAAATGGAACATTGCTTTGTCTAAAACTAACTCGTCTTTGTGTTTTGCCAATCCTCCCAGTCCACCCCACTTGTTCCACATTTTCCACAGGAGAAATAGCGGAAGCAGTAAAACATGTTATAGTTTTGAATTAATAATAAGACGTCTCTGTTGTCATGACATTCTCCCTCTACCTGAACCCACCACCCACCATCATAAAAGCAAGTTCAGTACTTTATCAACTTTACTATTAAATTTTATTAATGTTGTGCACATGTTCCCTGTGTGTTGCACCATCGACCATAATAATCGACCATATACAAAAGCAATAAAGCAAGTGGGGTAACTTTTTATTTACAGACTGCAGACCAGAGAGAGATGATGTGTGTGTATAATCCTGTTCAAGTATGATTTAACGACACGGTCGTACGGTCCACTATTAAATTTTGCCATTTTGTTTGTAAAATATCTCTCCCTGGAAACACACCTTTGTAAATTTTTCACTTACTATTTATTCTGTTAAAAGGACAGTACTCCCACCACTGTTTACATGCTGCTTTCTTTACTACACACCTACACCCCTTTCCGTTTCTTAAAAAATGCTTCCTTTTTCATTCCGGAATCGGACGTTTACTTTTCCACTGACATTTTTGGCTTGTTTGCCTCTTGTCAATAACACATTTTATAGCTTTGTCAATGCATTTTATGTAATTTGGTCACATTCTCATAAAATAAATACACCAAAAGTAGTTCCGCAATAGCTTATTGGCACATACACACACTTTTGGCCTTTAAAAAAATCAAAGCTCTACAGTTTCACCTTTGACTTACTTTCCCCAAAAACTTTTCCAAGTTGCAAGCCTGTATTTTATGTGTTTCACCTCTGCATGTGTATGCAATACCTACAGCTGGCTATTTTTTAAAGAAAAAGCTACAAAATCCCCATTTCCGTATGATCATCCCGGGTCGTCTGTCACTGTTTGGAAGAGAGAAAGGGGAAAAAACTCGGCCATAATATGTAGGTAGGTAGGTGGGTAGATAAAAATCTCTGAAAAAATACCTATTTCAGTTTGAGCTGTAAACCAAAAGAGAAAAAAGCAATGCAGGACTCAGCAGCAGCCGTGGTGTGTATGGTAGCTGCTGTACCCTGCCAGAGGTAATTCCCACGAGCTTTTCTTATGGTCCAAAACATTAATCTCGGACACAAATCAATGTCGGAAAGATCCATCGCACATCCTGTTAGATGAGGATTTAATCACGGTAAAAAAATCCAAGAGTGCAACTGAACCAAATAGCAGGTTAGGCACAGTTAGGTTACTTTTTTGTATTTATTTTTTTCTCTGCACTTACAAGGAAAACCTTCTGGTGATAGTCCACACAACCCTCCAACAGCATTATACTCATTTACCTTTTTACCTTGAAAATATATTTCACAGTCGGTTAAACATTTCACCTTGTTCAATTTTTTTATAGAGTTGGTTGTGTGTGAAAATGTGTACCTGTTTTCTACTTCACTTTTTTCCGACACACACACACTGCACTGCTGTGCACTCTTCTGGCAGTGTTCCATAAACGCATGTTCTACTTATAATAATATGCTATCTATTCAATCCACATTTTTATTCCTGTGGAGTTTTTTTTTCTTCTCTGGCTACCCTCAATTTGTCTCAAACACCGAATTTTTTATATATTCATTGCAACTAATGCTTACAATTATGAGCATTCAATACCCACAAATAATATAAACATCTATAAGCTATCATAAAAACGGCTTTTTCCAAGCGTATTATTTTGCACAGGGTAAAAAAACGTGGCACTTTGCTCCCTTTTTTTACTCCCTTGCACTAAACCAGAATACAGATGAAACCCATTGAAGAAAAAAGGGTGTAACCGCATCTACTCAAGAAATTCTGTACATTTTTCCCACACAGAAAAGCAGAAATGGCTGTGGACTAGTGGCTTTTGTATATAATATCTAGTCTATAAAATGGAGTGAAAGTTTCCAGAAAAACAGAGAAAGTGTGGAGAGCTTCCAGAGAAAAAAAGCTGGTAAAGGATCGTGGGAATATTTTTTGGTGTGTCCCGGTGGTCTCCTGTATGGTGGCACGCAGACATAAAAACTGGTATATTATATATGATGAGTGGTGGTGGTAGTCTGGTGGTTGGTTTTTTAAGAGCATTTTTGAGTACCTGACATCTCAGTAGAGTGGATAGAGAAAGAGAAAGAAAGGGGAAAAAATTAGTACGAAAATGTCACTAGTTACTATGGAGTGTAGTATATAAAGCTCTTGTGTGTGTTCCTACTTTCATCAATAATTAGCCAACAAGGAAAATGCGGGGGTAAAACTCAAGAGGAAAGTTTACATTGTCATGTTAATTAGTTAGTTGTATGGCTCTGTGTGTTGTGTAAGTAGAAGTGGTAGTGATGAATCGGGCAAAATTATCCGGGATGAAGGATCACGTAATAATGCAAAGCGACTATATATATTTTATTAGGAATCAAAAAATTCTTTGTAATTTTGTGGTCCGGCCGTCCGTCCGTCCAAATGCCTTTTTCTCAGAAATGGCAGGGATCGAATTCAACCAAACGTAGCATACAGATACTACAGCACCACACAATTTTAGGTCGATTTTTGCAAAAAAAATTAAGTTCCGAATCAGGGCTTTTAAAATCAAGTTTTGGCCCCTTTTTCGATTCCTAATTACTCCATTTGCAAATTGTTTATTTAATATACGCGCCTACACTCTCACTACACTACTGGCTTTATGAAACAAACTAATGACAAAACTGGTAGTAATATAGCCAGACACAAGACACGGCATTGTTTGTCATGTAAATTGTATTGTGTGACTTAGCTATGTAATGGGTCAACAAAAGCACAATAGAGCAAGTGCAATCATATTCTTGGCACGTTTTCCAACCTCTTGTCTCTCTGGCTCTCTTATATGGCCTAGTAAAAAGCAACAAACAAACAACAAGAGAAAAGTGCCAGCAAGTTGGGAAAATTAGCAGAGTGGTGTGTGCGGTGCAAGTTGACAAGGTATGCATATTATTATTTAGACTGAATATGAGAATGGGAAGAAAGCTATTCTCCTTTTAGGTTGGATTAGTGCATAACAAAATGCTAATCCGGTATATTGTATAAATATATGCTGCTATATTGAATATGGAGAAAACACAGGTAAAAAATTGTGAAAAGGAAAGAGGAAGAAAAGGCACAATAATAGCAGCAGTGGAATGTGTGTGTAGAGAGACAGAAGCATTTTCACCATTATTATTATACAAAGTGCATTTTCTTCCTGACAAGAATTTAATTTCCTGTACAATGGGAAGAAAACGTCACCCTGAAAAAAAATCAAGCCAAAACAGAAAAAAGAAAGGGTAGAGTCAGCAGGAAAAAAAAGGATTCACGCCATGCACACTAGTGACTAGTATCAGTGGTAGTATCCGCGCGGAACTAGACATTAGATATGCAAACATTTTTTACACCGTTTTTTATTCTTGTCAAAAGACAGGTTATAACTACACGTGTAGCCTTGTCGGAAAAGTGTGTATGCATGTAAGCGAGATAATGTATACGTATTAGGTTATTTGTTAGGAAAAGAAAACAGGCAAGAGTTATATCATAATAGCTTAGTAATAAGAATGATGATGTAAATGTGAACAGACGGGAAATTCCGGAGGATAACAAGCACGGATCAAGATCAGCGGCGGTGGCAGGAAAAATGCACAGCAATTTTTTTCGGCCGTCTGAACAAAGTCAAAACGAAAAAGAGAAATTTTTTTGGACACATATTTATTTCTATCCTCTTATTTGCATAATCCTATGCGTAGTTATAATATGTTACCAGCAATAATTTTCCGAATGAATAAAGGCATTTTTTCTTTAAAAAAAAGAAAACGTGCACAGAAGCAAACCATTGCAATGGGGCTACAATCCGATCACGAACACGTGATATATATGACTCTCTTTTTTGGGTGGATGCATGTAAAGTTCACCTTATCATTTTGATCACTTCTTTTCTTTCTCTTTTTTTTTGGTCTTCCCCCTCTCATCACACAACTAAGATAAAATGAAGTGTGTAGAAGAAAAGGACCGCACCGGTATACAAAAAATACATATTTTAGTTTCAGTGGATAGATCCTCCTCCTTAATGCATTGCTATTATTCTCTTTTCTCCAGATTTTCTCAGATAGCAAGTGATAGTGATGATCAGGATAATAGAAGGGGATGGCAGTGCACAGCAATGCAGCACACACTGTGTTCGTGTGTGGCCCTCTTTTCCATTTTCATTCTTTTCTCTTTTTGATGCATCAATCAATGTGTATGTGTGCAGTAGTGCAATAGTAGCAAAAAAACTGGTGGTACCATTTGGTTCTCCTTCCTCTTCCCATTTCTTTATCATAGACGCTTTCTCTTTTCTGATAATATTTTTGTTAGTGAATACATCATTGTCATCATCATCATCAGCGGCATGATGAGCATTGTGATCACCAAGTTCTTATTGTTCCACTAGTAGTGCTCAAGAAATAGATATATAGTTTTTTCTTCTTTAAAAAATAACCGCTGCTGTTATAGTAGTGTGCAAGGCAAGGTATCTGCTGAATCTTTTGCAAAAGAAGAAAATAACTGGGGCGGATAACTTTAATAGCAACCAGACTCCCTTTACAACAGAGGCACGCAAGTATAGATAGGGAACAGGAACTGGAAGACGAAGAAGAAGAAGAGGCACGTAATAATTGCTGACAATTTTTATACCCGGAACAAAAGCAATGGACTTTACACGATCAACTCTCTCTCTCTCTCGTTTTTCTGGTACTGGATGGTGGGTGTGTGTTAGAATAAAAAGCCTAGGTCTTGTTTCCCTTGCAAACCTTACCGACTATCCCGGTTCCCCTCCAATGAAACGGGAAAAGTTGGTTACAAACGACTGCAGTGGGAAAATAAAAAAGAGACTCTTGTTATTATTATGTGTGCCATGTAGTATTTGAATAGATACTAGTTTTTATACCCATTTTCCTACATATAGGAAAGAAAAACTCTTGCAAAATGTGATGCTGCTTTGGCCACGGTAAAAAAAAACTTGCCTTGAAAAATCCCCAGGAAAAAAGTTTTCTAATAATAGTAAAATGTCATTAGGCCTGTTGTAAGTAGGTCTTTTGGCTAGTGAGAAAATAGCAGGGAGAAAATTATCAACTAGTTTTAAGCATCTTCTCTAGTATATGGTGGCTAATGGCTACTACTACTACCCTTTTTATGGCCAAAGAACAGATAAAAAATTGATGTAGCAAAGTAGCCCAGTGCGAATACAAAGCGCGTGATGACGGTTGTTATTGCTGTTGTTGTTGTGTTTGCGTTAGAATTAGAAAAAGAGGATAAAAATAATGGACTAAAAATACGACTCTTGTTGTCTTGTAAAAACTTGTAATGATAATGTGTGCTTCGTAGTAGTATATTTTCCACACAATCAGGTTTTCCACACGGATTAGCTTGCGAATATTTTATTAGCTTTTGTTTCGGGCAAATTGGAAGAGGATGGATGGAGATTGTGGTAATAAAACAGAACAGCAAAAGATGAAAAGTCAATATGCTTTGTTGTAGGGAGCCGGATTTTGTTTTTGACAAGAAAGCACTCTTTGTTGGGAGCCGGGTTTATTTTTTGTATGCAAACACATCTTCCGGATGAGCTATCTAACGGTCAAACTCTTTTTTGTTTTTTGTTCAGGAAATGTGAACTAATGCGTTTTTCTTGTTGTTTGAGTAGTACAATAACCATGTAGACAGACAGACAGACAATGTGGCAGACTTCCGGCAAGATGAAAAAAACGATTGGTTTTAATGATGGTGAATATGTATAGAAGTATAGTGGGCTCTTAAGTAAAAAAATAAGTTTGGTCTTAGAACCATTTTGAGTACTTTGTTCACTCACAAGATATTTTTGCAATTGATGAACCACACACATAAAAATGTCTGTAGGGAGGTAATTGTGTGGTCAAAGTAATGTTCTTATTTTCAATTAACTTAAACCACATGATGATCGCTGGCGTCGTACAGTATAAAATTATGAGTGCAAAAAATGGACCAAAAAATGGACTCTGTTACTTTTTCCAAGAAGTGGTCCATTCTGCTATACAGCTAGGAACAAAGACAAGCTTAAGTAAATATGATTATTGGGCTTCTTGTGCCTATACAACTCATCTAACTAAAAGGCTAGTTTTGAAATTTCTATAAAAACTTGCTATTTATTTGTCCAACTGTCAATGCAAAAGTGTGTTGAATTTATTTAAAAAACGGGGAAATGCATGTGCTCATTCATTCATTTGTACAATTGGCAGACTTGTAGCATGATGTACAGTCACTTTTCTTGTAAAAACTTGCTCCACTTGTTCGAACAAGAAACTAATTGAAATTGAAACTTTACATGCTCACATGTGTAATATAACCCTTCAAATTACAATTTCTTGTACAAAATGTTATGCACATTTTTATTATACCAACTCTTGAGAAAGCTTGAGTAGAAGTGAAAAGAAAACCCAGACAAAAAAATGAGTGACGTGTTCGTGTAAACACACATCTCACCACCAACTGTATACCCTGAGAATACTGACTTATCAACCAAGAAAGGCAAGTAGGCTAAAAAGCTTTTAAACGCTTTTTCCAGAGCTTCTTATTCAAATCCGATCCTATAAAGTAGATTACAATATTCTTGTCTGCCTGACATGATGATATGTTCGAGACATGTGATTATTCTCCTGTCTGTCAATTCCCCGTTACATTTTTATTGTGTTTTTACAAAGATATAATATTCCTGTGCACAAGCTGCTCCAAAAAAACTCCCCTTTTTTGCTGTCATCACCTCGTCATGTTCTTGTGTCAACTTTCTGCTGCTGCTGCACGCAACCACGCACTTTACTCTGTTATTATAGTAAAAAGTGTACACAAAAATCATATCAAAAATTTTTCTATGGTATAAAAAGGTATGCCAAAAAAGCACAATTTTTGGAGCTTGCTGCCTTGCTGCTGTAAACTATTACTGTGCTACTGCTGCATAATGATTAATAAATTATTCAGGTTTTTGTGTTCTGTGCTTGTGTGTGCTTTCTCTAAGTAGGATTGGTGTTGAAAGGCGAGAAAACTCGATGAACTGTATAATTCATGATTGCTGGAAGAAGGCAGGGTCTACATTCTGCATCCTTTTTTTGCAAATCTCTGCTTCTGCTCATGTTGTAATGGTAATGGAGTCTGTTGTTGTTTGCATGCATGCATTGTTGTGTTGTTGATAATAAAAAGCTATTGTGCTTTATGTCCGGACACACAAAATATGTATTGAAATCCTCCATATTATATCTAACTTCCTTTTTTATACCGAAAAGGTCTGGAGTTGTAACCCGAGCATGCAAATAATGTGCACTAGAAAGCCTGGCAAAAAATACGATTACAAACTAGTTCTGATCCGAAAACTGTTATGGAAATAAATACGATCTTGTTTTTTTCTCCCCTTTTAAAACTTTTTTACTTTTACTTTCAAGAGCAAAAGGCCTTTTTTCTCGCACGTTTTTTTTTGTCCTGCTGCTGATTATGCCACTGCATTTTACACACAAAGACAACAAATATACATTTCAATTTGTGTGTTTTGAGAGCAGAGGCAGAGGCTGTTGGATCATCCATCCTTTTTCTACAGCAAAATGATTAGAATTTTAGAATAAAGGATAAACTACATAGCTGTGTATCGTATTAAAGGAAAAGGGGTGAAAACTCCATTTTGAGCTGGATGATGATGACACGATCAAAAGAAAAAGTTTTTTTTTCTGGTGGGTATATAAATTCTTCTAATACTTATAATGTTTATGTTGCTTCTGTATAGTTATTGGAAGCGCTGGTGTTGTGCCGACGACAACACGGTCCTTTTGTTAATTTGTGTAAATAATAAAGTTTAATCCATTTAGTGATTTTAGTTGTTCTGTCAGTTGATGCGTGTACTCTCTGGAAATGAGAAGTAGAGTTGGTAGAAAAAGATAGGATCTATAGTGGGAAACTAGGAGTAAACAAAACTCATCAATCAAAAAAGGAGAAAACGTTATTGTGTGGGTGCATCTGCTTCAGCAAAGAAAATTGGCTGGTTTTGGTGCAGAGATGCATAAGTATAGTAATATAGCAGCAGTATAGCACACAGGAGGAGATAATTTTGAGTTTTTATAAATATAGTGCTAAAAATTATAGGAAAACTAATAGAAACAATACCGATCTAAAAATTTAGCTAATGCTTTCTACTCTAGTGGATAAAGCTGCTGTTAATTAAGCCGATGTTACACAATTTGAAATATTTTTATTATGTGGACCGGTAGCTTTTAATCCAGTTATTGTAAAGGACCAAACAGTTTAGTAGCATAAATATTTTACAGTTGTATATTTTTAACATGAGAGGAATGAACAGCGTAAGGAAATAAATAAATTATGTAAATACTTTTCAAAGAAGATCAAACAAATCAAAGAAACAAAGAAAGTTTTTGGTGTAAACTGAAGTCGACATTTTCTGAGAAAAACCGCACTGTATAAACTAGCACACGTGTGGGTTTAGGCTTAATATGCGGTTAAACAAGTTTACAAACTTTGTAAATAAGCTTTTAAGCATAAATATTATGTTAAGTTACAAAAAGTAAACCAAAAACCGTAGAAATAAGCTTAGGAAACAATAATATTATAATTTTGATTAACATGCTATCATTTTCCCCCTTGAAAAAAAGTTATAGTTGGTAATATAGCCATTAAGACAGGAAGAAAATGTGGAAATTCCCTAGTGGCATTTCTGCTTTAAAAAGATTTGAAAAGATTATCTCTGCGAAGGAAAAAAATAAAAAGCATATTTTTTCTCTCCCTTTGCTCGCGCGACACACTCTACATGAACCCGGTTTAAAGTTGGTCCTCTGTGAAATCAATCTTCTTCTGGGTTCTGACAGCACAAAGTAAACACGTCTTCTTTTTTCTCAGAAAAAAATCTTACGGAAGGAAGGATTCTGCTGCATATAAGAACCTCCTGCTGTGTACAGCACATACATTTTTGGTGTGTTTTGTTGTCTGGCGTGTGTCCCTTGGCCCGTTTATTACCATAAATTAACCCCACTAACAACCAGTCTGTATAATAATAGCACAATGTAAACTTAAATCATTATGCGCTCTTAATTTAAACTTTCTATCTGTTCATATTATAACCAGGTTGAACGTTTTCTCTCCAAGCTTTTCAAAGAAGATGCAACCTGTCAGCCGTTTTTTTCTTTTTGTTTGCAAAAATGAGAATGAAACGAGAGGAAAATGAATTAAAAGAGAAAAAGAAAATATATTCTTGTTTGGTTCAAGTGCCTTCTTGTTTTCCTGCACTCAACATTGCTGTGCTGCTCATATTTTTGCACGGGCTTTCTCACACGGCCTTATTTTCATACTGTATGCTGCATATACACACATTTCTTCTTCTACTGCATTATTTACTACCACTTGACTTTCTACACTTGGTTGTCTTTTTTTGGCAAGATATTTTTTTCCTTTGAGAAGGCCAAGATGAAAAAAGTGAACTTTGTGTTCCACTTTATTCCGTCTAGTGTCTAGTAACAAGAGGAAAAATCAGTGCACACACAAGTGAGATGATGAACACGAGAAAGAAGAAAAAAAGGCAGAGAAGAATAATATGAAAAAAGAAAGAAAAAAACCGACTGACTTTCCTTTTTTTCATCCCAGCTTCGAAACTTTCTCACAAGCACTTTAATCTTTTCCCTGCCGACTGACAACTTTTAAATGTGTTAATTTCTACCATTTTCAGTTTTGTAGCATACAATGAGTAGTGACACGCTAAAAAAGAAAGCAGGAAATAGACTGCAGATTTTATTGAGAGGAAATTAGCAAAAAAATTAGTGCTAACTGTTTCAAGTTACACCAACTAAATGAAAGGTTTATTTTTTGTTTAGAATTTAAAATTTTACTGCAGTTTTTCCACCGGAAAAACTGTTTTTCAACTTGTATAAATCCTCTAATTTCCTTTTTTACTTCCAACACGAAAGTGAAGCAGCACAACATATAAAATCAACACAAGCCGTCAAACCGGAATATACACGCTTTTGGCAATTTTAATGATGAGTATAATAAACAGGAGAGGATGTCACCACCCAAAATAAGTTTTTTGACCTGGTGACAACTTTGTGGAAAGTCTTAACTAAAAAAACTGCATGCAGAAAAAAACTATGCCAGAGAAACCAGTCACATGGTATACATCAAAGAACCGTCTGTCTTCTTCTCTGCGCACGGAAAAGTTGATATTGATAATTATTTTTGATATTATTATTTCTCGGATGAAATAAAATCTCAAGGGTTGTCTCTCTCAACAAAAAAAAATCTTCACGTTTTCTCTCATTATTTCCCTCCGGAGTAGTATATATACCATACAAGTTATTTTATTTTTCTTCGTTGTTTTCTCTCTTTTTTAACTGTGAAACAGCCAGAAGCTAGAGAATGGAAAAAACTTCTCTGCATGAACAAAAACGATGAGTGTACAAGTAACAAGGACAGCAGCAGGCATAGCGAATATGTGAAAGCCTCGTTTTTTTGACAACTTTGTTTTGTTTTCTGCTCTCAGCCAACCAGCCTCAGAGAGAGTATATATTTTTTCATTCGGGGAAAAGTAAAACAACGAAAGCCAAAAAATTGTTATGAAAAGTTGAGTCTGACAATAAAAAAGAAAGACTGCCGTACATAATAACTTAGAGAGTTGTATTCGACTACTTAATAAAGCGGGTTATTTAACAGCTATAAAATATTTACGCTTTATATATGTCACTTATTATCACACTTGGAAAGAATTAAGTATTAAAAAATATCCTATCAACTTTTAGTATGAATTGTATTGACAAAAAAGTAGGAAAAGAAAAACAAAGGATTATAAAAGCAATTCTCTCAGATTCTTTCTGGTTTCTTTTAACAAATGCGTTATTTAATACCCCGGCATTTTATTACGTGTATCAGAATACGTCTATTTAGCTTTTTGCAAAAAACAACTTCGCAAGAGATGTTTTTCAAGATTGTCAATTGTGCTAATATAGTATATATTTTGGAAACATGTTTTCCTTCATGTTGGCAATTTTCAACGCTAAACGCAATTGATAGTTGGCTTATATTTTTTCAGGACAAATTTTCTCCTTGTAAAATTGTTTCAATGTACAAAAAGGGTATTCTGTTACATTGGAAATTTCCACAGCGCGTGTTAAGGGTATGGGATTTCATTCCAGTGAAAAAAATGTTCAGTATAAAACGGGTATAAAGGGTAGTTGAGTAATAATGAAGCTCTCTTGTACTCTCAGGCTCTCTCTCTGAAAGTGAGACGACTCAATTTTCCAAAGACTCTCTGTCTGGCAAAATGCAATATAATATTATATATAGCCATTATATATCTATCTATATGCTCAGGTAGTATACAAAATACAAAACAGAAAGGATGATAACGATAACAAGCCAACGACACATTTTAAGGAAAAGGCCCATCGTTAGTGAGCAGCACACAGGGTAACTGGAGACAAGCATATTGGATTACATTCATAAAGAGAGAAAATGGCTTTTACTCTGACATTCTCACAAGCTATTGTTTAAAAGATAGAGAAGCGTGTTGGGGAAAAGGGAAAATATTATCTGGAAATGTTGACGTTTTCCAATAATAAGCTATATAGGTACAT
The DNA here is from genome assembly GCA_029691765.1 of Entomobrya proxima. NCBI lineage: Eukaryota > Metazoa > Arthropoda > Collembola > Entomobryomorpha > Entomobryidae > Entomobrya > Entomobrya proxima. The sequence continues at coordinate 7,810,707 of CM056173.1, forward strand.
ATACACTGTTCTGTTGCGCAACAATCAAGTGTCCAAAGCTGGAACAAGAGAGACAACTTGTTTGCTTTAGAGCCAAAAGCAGACTTTACATTTTACTCAGAGAAGGTAGATTGTCAAATGCAAAATGGGCCAAAAACTAAGAACACAGCATCAGTTTTTATGCGTAACACACACCTGAACAGCTAAATTTTAAACAGGAAAGTAGAGAGACATGTAGACAGACACGCATCAAATATTAAATAGTGCCAAAGTGCTCAGATGGTTCTGGTATCAAAATAACTTTGGCTGTCAACTGTCCTGTGCATCAAATCGTCATAACAAACAGGAAAGGCAGGAAAAAAGACTCCAGCATACTTTCTCCTTGAGAATGTCCACATGAATTTTCACTAGCAGCTTTCTATTGCGTCTTTTCGTCTCTGCTGGTCTTCTTGACACAATGAAGTGTTGATGACGCAAAAGAGGGAATCACCATTAGAATAAAATGTCTCGCACATTTTCCTTTCCCACGCAGTAGAGAAAACAAAGTGGGTGTTGTTTTTTTGTGTGGAAGCATTTTATTGTAAATTTACGCTTTATTTATATAAGCTTTTTTGGACAAAAAGGACAGAGAAATATGTAAAATTGATGATGATAATATGTAATATAAATTGCTAAACATAATAGTACCTCTCAGACAGATAGATTAAAAGCTCTTTTTTTGTTCTGTAGATATTTTTTGCTAAGGCGCTTTAGAAATAATACGTCTTTTATTCTAAAATTAGAATAGTTTATGCTTCTTTGCGCTTCAGACTAGGAATTAGAAATGAATTCTATTCATTTTATTTATTTTGCGGAACAAAAATGGATTCAATGAAAATTTTAATGTGATTCCACATTACTACTTATTACCATTATCATAAATAACCGATGCGGATGATTATTTACATTTTGGCACACCACAAAAAAGTAGTGAATTTTTATGGTGGTTTATTTAGCCATTCCCAAAAGTGCCACAAGTTATCAGAGCGAGTAATTTGTTTTCTGAGACTGGATCTTATGCATTACAAATGAAAATGGTGTGTGATGAATAATGTATGTAGCTGTACACAAAACTCTTGAAAATAAATCTGTGATTTTTACGCGTTTTGCACAAAAACTATCTATTCCATTTAGTTTTTTAGATTGGCCTTGGTTTTAAAACTGAAATTGTTTTAATTATCATGTAAAGCAGTGAAAATTTTGATGAATGGTTTGGTGCATTGCAGCTCTGATCAAATAATTTCGGTCTAATAAACTTATTGCTTGTCTGCTAAAAATAGTATGCAAATAATGAATAATTAATTTAATACACTTAAACAACTAGATGTAGTATTTCTAATTGTTCTTGTGTTTTTTTTGCAGAAAAGTATAACGTTCTCTACCAGAAGAATTGGACAAGGGATGTGGAGAAAAGGCTGCGTCTTTTTGAGGCTTCTGTGGCTGAGGCCGCAGACGAGCAAGGCTACCGGAAGTGGATCAACCGAACGTCGGATCTGCATTGGTCGTTTAGTGGCGCCTTGCTCTACTCTGTCAGTATTATTACCACAATTGGTAAGTGGCTGCAAATATAATTCTCTGCAAAACTAATTAAATCATATCCCATTTGCTTAAAACTCTGGCATTTTGTGACTAGATTACTGGCATATCATTTGTCTTTGGATTTTGCAAGATATCTTATTACGGCAACATTGAATTTAGTGAATATTTTTGAATTGAAACGAAGAAATTGCAATGCTGGGTAAATTATGAGCGGGATACATAAGTCTCAAGGGAAAGTGACAACCGCGTAGAAAAAAGGAGTGTAGGCGGCCGGAAGGAATAATTTCTCCATAATGTAATAATAATGAGACATAAAATGTAATTTTCCCATTTTATTCTCAATAGTATTGCCATTAAAACAGAAGAGGTACTTTGTTCGTTCTCTCGCGTGAAACAATCTTGAAGGCGAGTGTGTGTGAATAGCCTTTATGGTGCTGAAATGATTTATGCTAATAATCGTAAATTTGGAATTTATGGAACTGCTACTGGAAGTGTGAGCGGAAAATATGTTGATTTTTTCTGATGTATCTGCAAGGAAATGCTAAACTTTAAAATGGCAGAACTAAGTATCGAAGACTATCTAAATAGAACTTATGTAGAATTTAGAATTAGAACTTGTAGTTGAATAAGAACAGAAATTCCAGGAATTGGAAAAATAGGAATAAAACATTTATTTCTAATTATTTTGGCAGAAAGCCAACCACGCATATTTTAATATGTAATTTAGTAAAATCATGCATTTTGTAATAATAAACAATGCACCATTGTTCTAGAACAATGGAATCCGCAAGAAATAACTTGAAAAATTGCCAAGAGTCTTCAAGGAGAGTATAAAAGCAGCAACAAACAGACACTAATTCTGTTGATCATTATTTTACCTAAAGTTTCTAGATGAAATTATATCCCTAACATTTGTCTGCAAAAGTAAAGAATTTATACATAATATTTTATTGTTATTAAAAAATAAACCAATTTTCACTGGCCTATGACGATGATAACTTTTTCGTAATATCGTACACCACTTGAGTATAACTGAATCCTTAAAGCCATTTTTAAAGACTTTTAAAAACCTGTTAAAATTGTTTGAAACTGTTGTAACCTTCAGAATTCACAAGTTGGGATAAAAGTCAATAGAGAAATCTGTAGTATCTGTGTACCAAGTTTGGCAGAATTCGGTTAAGCTACTTTTTCGGACGGACTTTTACGGACGGCCGGAGCAAAAAAGTATTAAGTATCTTCGACACTTAGAAAAGATTTTTATAAGTGCTATTACTAACACATGTCCTGTTAAATTCGTATTATCTTTAATGATATGCTAGAGAACGGGACCTTTTCCTGCAAAACGTATTGAAAGCCTATGATTTTATCTAGATCGGTCCAAAGTAATGCCATTATCGTATGCTCAGGTGAATGAATAGCAAGACAATGGGGTGGAAGAATAGAAAACTTAACCTGCCATTTTGAAGACGCTCTCAAATCAATTCTCTGATCTAATCTCCACGCATTCTACTTTATGTCAGGTATCATCAAACCTGTTATCAATTTCCGATAAAGGTGTAAATCCTCTCTGAACCTCAGGTTTTGTTTAACAGATAGATCAGATTCCCTCGTTAAAAGAAAATTTGCAAAGAAAAGGGAAAAAATGTAGCGGAACAAATTTGCCTTCATTTTCTACACAACCATACTAAATACTAATGATCTGTATAGCTTGTTTGTATTAACTAGCTATAACTAACTAAAACCTTCCCGAGAAAACTATGTGATGGTGGTAATGAGCTGATGATAGACTGCGGAAAATTAATGACCAAAAACTAAACTAAAAGTCGTGTGTGTTATGTGCACACGTCACACGCGTACTCGCACTTTATTTTCTCAAACCAAAAACTTCCAAGAAAACAATATAATCCCCATAAGCATCTCACGTTTCAATGCTCAATTGAGCACACAAACTACTAAAAGGTATCTCAAAACAAGCAAATAAACCGAAAAAACATACCCATTTCCTAAAACCACACAAAACACTTTCAAAAATAATGCGTAAATCATTTATTAAATCCACCACCAAATAAAAAACAACTTAAACTGCCCATTTTATTGACTGTCCAAACAAAAAAAGAAAACCTGCTGAAAGTGCCATTCACTTAAATGACCACAGTGTTTATTTTTGTCTTTGTTTTTTAGCCATCATTAAATACATTAGTAGCACCACCACACACACAATAATGTAAAAAGGATAAAAGAAAATGACCCGCTTGTTTTGCCATTAGAACAACCAGCATTATCATCATCATCCTCATATTAGCCAGCAACCGCACTTTACTTTTGCTTCTGTATAAGAAAAAGCTCCACTTTTCTTCTGTGTCCTTTCCCATTCCCTTTTCCTTTGGCTCGTGTGTGTGTGCATGCCGGCGGAGAAAGTTTCACAATATTTTACCATCATCATCATCATTCCCTTCTTCTTCTTGTTCTTCTTCAGGGGAAAAAGTTGATATGTTGTCTCTTAATTGCTCTAAGCATTCTCCATATCGCCGTCATCCTCTTCTCCTTCAACAAACCTCTCCACTCCCATGCTCCAGCCACTTAATGTACCAAAATAGCCATCTTCATTCATTCTGCTCATAAAAATACATTTATTATTGCCCACACATAACCCCTATTATTACTATCTATGTATGTCTTTTTAAAAGCAAATAATGTGTAGTTGAGTGTGTATGGGTTTTTTTGGGGGATTTTGACCGGCAAGTCATTCAGCCAAGCAGAAAATAAAAGTGCCTTTGTCGCGCACACACTCACAAATAATAAAAACGCACTTGTGTGTCTATATACTTGTGTAATGCAATGTAACTCTTAAAAAATAACATGCCATTACATAATATTATTAATGTTACCGTTGATCATTCCCCCTTTCTGCAAGGTAGTTGTCCTCTGCTCTCTATAGCTATCATATTTATAGATTATATTTTTTCAGTAGAAAAACCTCTGCTTTTGGTGCTGGTATCCTTGTCCGCCCCATTACGTATCATCTTCCTCCATGTGTTTTTCCCTGGGTGCAATTTGTGCGCGGAAAACTTGGATAACGGCCGTATTTTTGGGAATTTTGGCCCTGGCTAATCTCAATACTAACTCAAGTGTGTATAATTTGCTGAGTAGGTTAACAATTCTTCAATAATTAGTACATTTTAGACACAATAAAGTAAATGTGTGCTTAAAGTTGTTTTTCTTCCAATGTGGGCCTCAGGTTTTTTGGGGGAATAAGGGTCCCTGCTACCATTTCCCAAAATACGTCAATATATATTCCAAGAGCAAAGGAAGAAAACCAATCTTGAGAAAAAAGCAGAGTGGTAGTAAAGAAGTAAAAGGAAAGTTGATAAGGACTTGTTCTTACACACACCGCCACTCTATACTGTACGCCGTCATGTTCATCTCTTCCTCTTTTTTACTCGAGTCTTATATTATGCTAGTGGCACACAAAACTCTTTCTCTCCACAACATTTCCCATGGCGATGACATATTACTTATTACTACACACACTACCAGTAGTCTACATCGTGCTTGCTGAAAGAAAGAAAGCAAAGCAGAAAAGAAGAAGGAAAAATGTAAGATAGGGATTTACAAGATATGCCGGTTAGATACTTTGAGACGATGAATCCTAGACCATCAGCACCACCAGCACCAAATCTAAGGTTCGTTCCTCCACACTCCACACAAGTTTGTCTTGAAAAAATGAGTGTTTCGTACTTTAAGCAAAGTTGTTACCAGATTTGGCTGGATGCTACTGGTAAAATACAAGGGCCTAAATGGAAAATGACTTGGCTTTACACAAGGTTTCTGGGGAACTCTCTGCTTGAGAGAGAAAGAGTGTGTGTGGGCTTTTTTTCTAATGCACTTACCCGGAACCGAAGAAGGAGAAAAAAAATGTACAATATTTTCCCACGCACAGCCAACACACTTGAAACTAAAGAAATTTGGGAGGTTGAATAAAACTGTTCTTTTCTTTTTTGGGGTGTAAGCAGATACGCAAGAAAAACACACACATTACTAGATGAACAAAACAAACGAAACAAAAAGGAGGAATTTTTTTAAAGCCCCTTCTAAAAGCTTATATGGTTTACCCACACACGTTGTTAGAGAAATGAGGAGGTTTTTGCAGTTTTGTGCCTCTTTGGCTTCTATTTTTGTAATTGGAAACTTCTCATATAAAAACCAGTCTTGTTCTTTTTTCTGTTTCTTTTGTTTATACAGTGGAACTAGATGAGAGAAATAGTCTTTATTTTTTTTATAAAGTACAACTTTGAAAAATGTGAGTGTATCTTTTGTTTGTCCAATGGCTTGCTTAATTGCGTAATGTTTGTCAAGAGAGAGTTTTTACTAGGCTAAAAGTGATAATTATCTGGATGAGTGGTTGTTACATTACATTAAACTGAGATTTGGTAAAAAGGGAAACAATTGTCAACAGAATCTTTAGTTTTTACGGGCTTTACTGTTTATTTATCTACGTGTTTTTGTAAGAAACAACGTAGAGCTTAATTCAAAGCAAGTTTAAAATGGTGGACGGTGAAAGTTTTAAGCAATTGATAAAATCAAAAGTAAATAGGATTGAAATGTTGTATGGAAAAATGAATTTTTTTCATTTTAATGGTTACATAAGTACGTAATCATTCGTTATTTCAAAAGAAACCAGTGTGTTATGTAAGGCCACAAGAGTATACTTTAGTTTTTTTTTTCTTTGAGAAATTTCAATCTTTAGAAATTTTACGTTTAGGTAATTTGGTGGAATTTTCCTTTTGTGGTTTGGTCTTACAGCACTCACTCACTTTTACACACGCATTTTGTAATGTTTTCATTTTCTTACTGAAAAGATTCCTGTGCTTCTTTTCTGAAACCGGGATGAATGCAAAAAGCGGATTGCGCCACAAAACACTAATCTCTTTTCCCTTAATTTTGAACACATGTACGATGGTTTTTGGCTCTCTGGGAAAAGGATTTTCTTTTTGGAGTAGAAAAAGAAACCCTTTTTGATAATGCGCCACCATAACACCTCCTTTCTGTCTCCTTTTTTTCTTTTTCCTTTTTATCCACCACATTCATATTAATACTTGTGTGCTTCCACTACTGCTTTCATTCAAACATTTTATTATGCAGGCTCACTCACACTGCTGCATAGCTATATAGCCATGTCGTTTCTTTTGGGATTGTGTAATATTGTTCAAGTACGCGAGTACATTCCAGTAACAAAAAATTGTAGCTAAAAAAATAATCATCTTCAATGTTCTCTCTCTCTATGTCCATGTGTGTGTGTTTCTCTACACTTTTTTGAATTTTTTGGCTTTGGATTTTGCCAATATACTCCATTATTACAGTTTTTTTGTAGCGAAGCTTCACTGTACTGTACTAACACACCAGCAGGATGATGATGATGATGATCTGAATGGCGGTGTTTCTTTTTATTCGTTGGCTCATCGGGAATAAAGATTTCTTTTTTTTCTCTCTTCATTGCTTTCATTCCGCTTTTTATTCCTTTTTTCCCTTCCTGTATTGTGTGGGGTTTGTGTCTTGTGTTTGGAAAAGAAAAGAGGAGCTCATCGAATTTGCACATCATCATTCACACTCTCGTTACAATAGGCAATAGGACAAGGCCAGGTTTTGAAGTGACAGCCAAAATAGAAAATTGGAACTGGAATGCAATGCCATTCCTCCGATAAATCTTCCCTGTTTTGAAAGATAACGCAAGGCAACATAAGGAACTCTCGTTTTAGGCATGTGCGGGGTCATTCTATATTGCGGGGGAGTATTGTTTACAAGCTTTACTAAAAAGTCTGTCAAATTTTGTCCCTCCAAAAAACCACTCTTGCTCCCCTTCTTAAAGTTTGTCTTGCTACAGCTTACAAAGTTTGTTGAAAAACTTAAACTATTTACAACAAGCGGTCCAAAGCCCTAGTCTGCATCATCATCATCCGAAATAGATAGAGTTGACTTTATTTCTTCTGCCTCATCTTAATAAAGTCTTCATTGTCTTTTCCCTGGCACTTCTAGAGGAATGCTTGAAAAAACTTCCAGTGTTCAAGCAGCAGGTATTACACAGGAAGGTGAACAAGAAGGAATATTAGAGAAAGGAAAATGACTTTTCCTTATTAGTTTTATTACCGTTTATAAATTATAACCGCTGGCATACTAGCACTACTACCAACCCTCACACTCTTTTCCCCTTTTTTCTCCAAAGTCATGCGTCATTGGATTAAAACGCAGGAAAAACTTTTCTTCGCCTTTTGCTCCATGTTCCTCATTCTTGCCAATGGCTTTGTCATTAACATTTCAAAAGTCATTTTGATCATTCTTCGTTTACTAGAGTATCATTATTCTTCTTTTTAAAACAATATTTTATTAATAGGACATTTTTATAGGGAAAACTTAATGCATTTTTCTTTTCTCTGACGAATTTGATGAAGGAGACAGGAAGAGAAACAGACAGTTATTAAAGAAGCAGCTTCTTGCTCATGCTTCTGTGCGTACGTTAGGCAATTTATATTAAAATGTTATACTCTATTTTATTCTGTACGAACCTAAACTCTTAACAACTTGTGCCCCATTACGCACAAGGTTTTTTTTTTACAAAAATCGACAGCTTTTTATTCTGTCTGTCTGTCTGTTATTTTTAAAAGAGGATTTCCATAATGATCAGTTTTTTTAGCAAATCATTATATTTCTTTAGCCTGTCACCTAAAACTAAATTGCAGAGTATTTTTAGACACAAGAGCTCTAGCAGGTACGTCATCACGTCAGCCTAATAATAGACGTGTATCCATTTAGCAACCTGTCTTGTTTCAAGAATTAAATTTTATTTTTTACATGACAAATTACAAAAGAAAAGCAGCATTCTTCAAAAAATTTCGCAATCATTCTAATAGCTGGTTTTTTTGTATAAAGTACAAAAAGAACATGTAAATGACCCGTTATAAACATAGCTTATCTTTTAGCCTTTTGGAAGTCAATGATGAAACTAAGACAGCATAGCTATTGTGCAACTTGAAACAAATATTTGACCAGCTTGGCTCAAAAAAGAGCTTATAAAAAATGTGCTAATGTCGCAAAAACATTCAAGAGGAATTTTTACAAAAGAAAAAGAATTTTTTTAACATTCGCATTTTCTTTAATGTTTGCATATTCATAAAAGGAAAAAAAGTTAATTGTCAGCATCATTATTAGAGCTTGTGAAAATATGCACTTAAAACCCTCAAAATATGTATGCATCTATGCCCTTAAAAATGGCAAAATATGCGGTTAAATATGCACCTAAAAATTTTTTGAAATGGCATTTTTGGGGATTTTTTCGAAAAACTGAACCTCGTCGCATTAAGAAGTTCAATTTTCTATACTTTAAATAGTAAAGTGTCTGTATTTGCTGATTGTATGTCACACAATCGATATGCAAGCTTGAATTTACGAACAATTTTGGTTCCGGCACATCTCTCTCGATTTTTTAAAATGCACGCGAACGGAATTTTAAAACTTTATATGACGCGAATGTGACACATAATTGGAAAATATGTCAATATTACGTGTTTTATGCAGCTAAAATGTAATAAATTAGTATTTTGCCTGACTTTTGGCTGAGAAAAACAGAAAAACCGTAAAAAATTTGCTGAATTTTGAAATATTGCAAAATATGTCGCTACATATGCGCCTATGCGCTAAAAACCCAAAATATGCCAAATATGCAATTATAAGTTTTTTAAAAAAGACTCCTCTAGTTGTGATTCGGATAGATACTAAGTCTCAGATCAATCCAAGCAATCGGGCAGAATATGCAAAAACATATTTTCACAAGCTCTAATCATTATAATTAAAAAGTTGGAATGAGGATAGAAGAATGCTGAAAAAACTGAAAAACCATCTGCTTCAAAGAACCTCTTTTAACATTTTATAAATGTGGGTGTAATATTTCGTGTTTTTATTCCATACAGATTATTAATATGCTTTTAGCTGTGTGTGCTATAATATCTAGGTAAATTAGACCAGGAATAATAAAACTACAATTTGTAAAAAAAACTTTCTTATAATGTATAGTAGTTTTGTATATATTTATAGGTATGAATACACATGTTTAAAAACCACTTTCATCATCTTCGTCAAAAGCATTTTTCCTCTGTGTTAAAAAATTTTGAAGGAAAAAGAGTGTATTTTGAAATTAGTGTTGGATGAGAGGTTAAGAAATTGCGTGTGTAGTTGTACTGCATACTAGCCCTACTGCCAACTACTACCACTTTTCAACTCAACTAATGTTGCTTTCCATTCCAGAGTTTTATTTTTCAAGAAGAAAAAAAAATGAATGAGTTTCAGTCAGTCAGCGTAACGTAACAAGAGTATAGAAGCAGAGCATTGAGACACAGAGAGAGAGCTTGAATGATGATGATAATGTGGCCTGGTCTTTGTTGAGGGTTGAAAATGTCAGTGAAATGTCAGCACAAAGTAGCAGCAAGAGAAAAGACGAAGAAGTGGATAGAGCGAAAAAAAACTATATATATTTTAGAGTGCAGGCAACCATTGGTAAAATTTCCATTTACTTTGCGCGTCTCCCACTCACTTTTGTAGTCATCAGGACACATCATCATCATGAAGTTAGACGAGTGATTCAGAGAAAAGGGAGATAAACAAGATGAGCAAGACAAGAGAATAGAAAAGAAGGAGAGATGAAAGAAAGGAGAGAAAATTATACTGCTTCAAAATACTATACTGCTGCTCTCATGATGCTGTGTTACTTCTGACTTGAAAATGATGAGAATGACCTTAGCCAGAGGTTTAGTTACTTTAGTGCTGAGTAAAACAATCCAAGGGAGTAGATTACTATTATTATTATTTTTAGAGACTTTTCTAATAGGTAGCTAGAGAATTAGATTGTGAGACAGGTATCTACTTTCATTTTCTATGATTATTGTTATTATTATACCTACGCATAATAATAAGGAATATGAAAAAGATGGGCTATTAGGTAGAGATTCAGAAGTTGAGCTTCAATTTTTAGTGTTACTGCGTATGATTATGATGGACACGAGACAAGCCTGCTAGCAAAATAGAAAAACTAATGACTTGAAAGACTCTTTTGTTGAAAAAAATATGAAATGAGAAACGTGAGCAAATGTTGTGAATTTATAAAGTGTAATGTTTGTACCATAAACAAAAATATCAATAGCACGCAGTTGCCTTTTCTCACACGCGCCACTAAAAAACAATATTGTATATACAATAGCCAATAATGCTATTTGATGATGGTGCGGTGCAGCAATAAGTTATTTATTAGGTTGGGTATAAAAAACGTGCGTGGATTGTTTAACAGTTTTATTTCCAGGCATTCTTACATTGCACCAGAGGGTAAAATTACTGTGCACGAGACTGATTTTATTTTATTAGGTTTCCTTTTTTACCCATGATGTGATCTTGTTCTCTCTGCGTAAAGAATCTATATGGACTCTGTGTTTTTAAGTAGGCACATTTTATTCAAAGAGAATTGCTAATGAAAAGTGAAAATGGAGAAAGTGTTCTTTTTATTTGCTCCGCTAGTATCTACTTTGAGAATCTCTCGGCAGTATCATCATCACTTTGTGTGTGGGCTGCATTTTAATGTGGGCTGATGATGTTGATGTGCCGCACAATTGCGTATAAACGTGTGCAGCAGTAGCAATATTGTTAATTCTTCAAACAAAAAAAATGCTGCGTTGCACTCACATAAACAGTCATGCATGCAAAAAGCCAACAAGCTCATTGTTTCAATAGTTTCCAGTCATAAATTTAAGTGCACAGTGGAGAATGCAAAAGGAATGTAATTTTTTCAGGGAAAATAAAACGCATACCAGTTTGTCAGCAAAAAAATGCCAAAATGGCAATGCAACTGTAAGAAATAGTAGCTTAGATAAATTTCCCACTTTTTGAAGATATTTTTGTATTGATACCGCATACACAATTGACAATAGCAAGAGTATAAAGCGTACAAAGGTGAATAAACACTTTCTTCTTTTTAAACCAGTGATTTTCTCATGTTCGTAGTAAGGAGGAAATTGATCTCTACACTTTTCTAGAAAAGTGTTACTTGTGTGCATTTCCAAAAAAATGGTAATAGTACACATGCACCCCACACACAACTTCTTATGAACATGAATTCTCCACTTGTCTTTTTATTTTCTCTCGTTTCACTGATCAAAGCTTGTGTCATTTTCACTTACTCAAAGGGAATCCTGCTATGCATATCAATACATTTTTTTCAGATAAGAGAGCATCATCCACAGCACACAGCACCTTGTCTATCTAACCTGTCAGCAAGGAACAAGTCTTTTGCCATCGTCTATTCTTGTTGTTCCTAAACACTGCATATGCACTTACAAGGTAAACCTCTCAGGTGCCAGTTGGCTTTAATGCATTTTTTCTACTTTTCTGTGCAAAACGGTGAGTTTTACACACTAAACACCTACCTTGCACACATTTAAGCCTACCAGGAAATAAGTGAATAAATGAGTGAGTAATGTCTGCTGCATAAATCTTTCCACTACTTTATATTTTTCCTTAAAATTTCTCTTTCTCGTGTATTTTTTCATTCCGTTCTTTCCTCTTTTATTTTTTCCTCCCAACACCGTCTTTTCCCATCTTTCCTAAAGTTAAAATGCACTTTAGTGCTACTTACCAATACACACACACTCCTTACCATTTTCTCCGAGAATAATGTCGTCACTGATTGGTTTTCTTAACATGGCCAGCTTCCTTGTTTGATAAGCCCCCTTCACATCAGTTCCCTTCCTGCTTTTTCCCTGTACAGTTTGCTGCTACCACTTTCCTTTCTCTGTGTGTTATGTTGTTGTGCTCTTTAAGATAGCTAGGTTCTTGGTCTCTTTGTTCCCCACACACACATTTTCCGCTATAAATAGAAGTACTCACTTAAACTCCCTTTTGCCTTTTACACAAGAGGCCTAATAGGATCTCTTTGCAAAAAGGAGGAAGAGAGACAGTGATAGAAAATCAGAGAAAAGGAGAAAAAGAAACCTCTTCATCTTTTCCTCTTTCATGTGCCTCTCGTCTCTCTTTCCTTTCTTCCATTACTTTAGAAACTGTTGCGGGAAGCTGAACATTGAATACAACCCACTCTTAAGTCTTGTCTCAAGAGTTGTTCCATTTTTTTCCCTGGAAAAATATTATTCATCTTGTATGTAAAGTAGGTATAGACTTTTTCTTAATGTTTTATTTTGGAGTAGAGAGACAGGCATATTGCAATTGTTTCTTTAATACCAACACCAATAAATTTTCCTTGTGCAGAGCTCATAAATATTTCAGATTGTAGTAAAACCCACCGTTTTTCATTATGAAGGGTACACACAAAACAGGTGAAAAAATCTGGAGCGGTATATTTTCAATTTGATGTTTTCAACTTGAAACAATAATTTTTAAAGTTTTCCATTTGCACAGGTGTTTCCAATTTCTGAAAAAGTTTTTGAAAAAAAAACCTCAAGGTTTTTTTGCTGTTTAAACAATATGCAATATTACGGCTTCTTAAGAAACGATCCCACACATTTTTTCAATTACTTGTACTTGTGCTTGTTCATGCACTTGAAAAGGAATTTCCCAGAGTGGAATGGTATTTACCTTGACTGCCAGCTATTTGATCCTCCTTTCTACATTTTCTCCCTGTTGTTTGGTATAAACAAGCAAAGAATATAAAATTTTCTCTAAGAAAAAAATCCACATAACAAATAATATTCATCTTTAGCTTATACACACCACCACCACCACCGCATTCCATTTTTATGAGCTAAAAAAAGGAAGAAGCCATGCAGGTTTTCAGGAGATGAGATCATTCATTCCTTCCTTGAAAACCAAATTTGTTTTATGGTTGAAAAAAAAATCTAGCCCGTAAAATAATAAAAAAGTGTGCCGTGTACCGTAACCCTAAAAAAATCCTCCAAAGTTGTTGTTGTTTCGCTTAAACTGCAATAAAAAGCAGAGGCGATAGGCTTTTAACAAGCTATAAACCTCTCGGTTGGAAGTGCCGACATGGAAGTTGTTTAAAAAAATGAATTTTTTTCTACCAAGTAGCTCATCAGCGGAGAAATGTGTGTGTGCATCATTCTCCTTTCTTTAGCGATGACGGGTATATTGTACATCAAGCCATACACTTTATGACATATTAGCACTTTTTTTTCTTCCCTGTTGACCATCACACACCGCATCTCCTTTTTTTATATTCCTTCGACCGAATTTAAGGTTAACAAACTCCATTTTCATTTTCAAGCCAACAACACAATGGATTACAACGGAATGATTGCGGTTGGTGGTAGTGGTGATGTTCAAGTTTGGTGAAAATTGCCGATGTTGTCTCGCTCTCTCCTGTAATTTATCTCCTTTTGTGTCCCTCCAACGTCACCCGAAAGACAAGACGAAAGAACAAGCAATCAAGTTGGAATGTGTGCTAAAATGTATTAGAAAATAGAAGTTATGACACAGAACGTCTTCTTGCTTCAAGGTGTGTACTAAACGTACACACACACAGAGATGGGAATGGGAAGAAGAGGAAAAAATCCGTAAAATCCGGCAAAAAACGGATAAAGAGAATATAATGCACTCTTGCTTTACAAGTTTAGTAGTGAGTGGCACAGTGGCAGCCACCACCACCGCCACCACACACATGAGGAGTAATAGTATCTCCAGAAAATTGCTCATAACGGAAGTCATCCTTCACATTATTTTCCTTGCGGCAATCTCTCATCATTCCACTCTCTTCTTTCCACTCTCACAGCCTTGTTTCCTTCTTTCTTCGACGCTTCCACTACTTCTTCTTCTTCTTCCACATTTTCATTTTCTCTTCGTCTCTCTGGCTTTTTTTAAGTAAGTTGAAATGAAAGGAGAGGCAAAAGATGGGAAAATGCAATGCCTATCTATTCGCTGAACTATGAATGAATACATGTATATGGTGTAGTGTGTGTGTGGTTAGCTTGACTTTGTTCTTTGCACTGGTTTCTTCCTTCTTTCTCTTTCTGGTTTGCTGACTATTTTGTGTGGTTTTCCCTGGAAAAGTTGTACATGAGGCTATGCTGCTGATGCTACATTAGTACTTCCATGCATCCATTTTCACAAATAATAATAAATAAAGTAGTAGCCGTGTTTGGTAGAACTTACAGAGAGTTCCGTATAGACTCCATAATATGCATGCACCAACTATTTATAAACTTTTTGTTTGGCTGCTGGGTTGTGTCGCAAGCGAAAAACAAGAAAAAGCTGGGCAATGCCGTGAAAAGTTGAATGGTGACCGGGCAACTTGTTCCGCTGTTTACGGTATGCTGGACCAGAAGCAATCTATGGAATCTTTCATTATTCAACAAAACACAAAACCAGCCTCGTTCTTTCTGTCTGCTGAGCTTATAGAACACACACGACAACCAAGAGGACGAATAAGGATGATGATGGAATGGTGTAGAGGAAAACTAGCGCATTTCCGTAAAACTCTTGTTCTTCTTGGTTTAATAATATTCCTCCTTTTGGAGCTTGCGTTTGGTGAGTGAAATGAAGAAGATGGAAAGTCGTGTGTGTAATATGTTGTTTGTGTGTATGTGGAAATGTGTCTCCTGCCTACTTACTTATTTAGCTGGGCAAGTTCTAAAAACCCTGTTTGGTGGAATACTAAGGTTACACACAGAGAGACAGACAAGGCATTAGACTAGAAAATGTAATCGTAAAGTATACCGTTTTAATCCTGGTGCTAATCTTGGTTTTATTTTGGGTCTAAATTTCCCAGAAGCTTAAAGAAGCCGTGTAGTTTCTTGCTGTAAGTAATTTGAACAAGATGACAATACTCCGGTGAGCTCCAAAATGCATTCTTATGATTAGGAAGACACATTTTACCAAAAAAAATCATTTAGCTTCCACAGGTGCGCTGAAGAATGTTCGTTTCCGCGTGTGTGATGAGGAATGTGGATAAAATGAAAGTGGCCAAGCGGTTATTAATGGACTCCATTAACTTTTCCTGGAAGTTGACCGGGTTATTTGAGAATTTAGAAGGCATACCTTTATCTTTACTTTCTTTTTATAAGCGTGAAAAGAGAAAGTGAGAAAAGTGTGAAGCGTAAGAAAAACAGAAATATAAAGTAGTACAAAACGCTAAGAGGCTATAGAATAAGTTGTTGCGTAGGAAAGTGGAAAGTAGGTTGTTGTTTTCTTCTTCTTGGTCTTCCACTCAAAAAAGTTCATTTTCCTCCAGGCCTTTTTTTCTCCCACTTAAGCAGTCACGGTAGCAGCATCACTACAGGGAAAATGTGGCACTTTCATCTTTTTCACCTTATTATACCAAATGACATGAGAGCATACACTTTTCTTTCTGGTTTGTATAATAAACTTGTATAAAGTGAGTGAGTGTGAAAGAAAACACTCACTTTTCACTCAAGCAATCAAGCAGCCATCTTAAATGTGCTGTGAAAAGAATAACAGCAGAGAAAAGTTGCAATATTTATCTGGAGTGAGGTGCTGGAACAAGGTGTTTTAATAGGAACCCATGTGTAAAATCTCAAGTTGGAAGTGAAAAGAACAAAGAACGCTGGCAAAAATGAATAAATACTGGATTCAAGTTAAAACACGTTTTAATTCTGTATCTGTATGCCCATTAATTATGCATAAGCATTAAATTAGCTATTTTCATTTGCGTCTTGACCTTATTTCATCATCTCACTTATTTTTTGCTTTAAAATGTGCTACTAACATCATCACAGCTTCTTAGTACAAATTGTTTCGCCACACTCAAGTATTACTGGTCAGGCTGAGTGCAACACTTTGTTAGAAACGGATAATTTACAACAAAATGCATTGTCATCATCATCGTCCACACCATCTTTGTCCTTTCGTTTATGTTGATCTTTGTCACAAAATGGCAGTTTTTTCCTAAAAACGTTTACAACATACTGCACTGCACACACAAAACGTTCTAACTTGGTATTAGACTCACACATAACAAAAGATTACCTTATGCAAGCCTTTTTTCCACTGTTTTTTTACTTTCGGACTACTTTGCTATTTTTTCTATGAGCAAGCATGCTTGCATGCTCATTCATGAGAAAGGGAGAAAAACGAGAACAATGTCTAATTATACGAGACATGACTTGAAATCCAGTTTCCGCTTTGTTTCAGCACTAGCCCTACCAATTCAGTTTAGAAAGAGAAGATAGTACACACATACAGAGTTTTGGTTCAGTAGTGTGCTTTCACATCTCTGGAGAGTAGGAAAAAAAGTGGTAAAAAAATAGGTAGGGCTGAAAAGAGAGAACATTTTTTTTGTGTGTGCGGGGAAGTAAAATGTGGGCTATTATTACATTTTGTTGAGGAGACACACTATACCATCACCATTTTCTATTCTGACTAGTGTCGGCTTACAACATGTTCGCGGAATTCTTTCTATTCTTTCATGAGCAGAAAAAATATATACAAACGTAGTAAAAAAGGAAAGGACATGCACAGTATCATTCTCGTTGTCGTCATGTTGATGATCACACACTGAGCATGAGGATGATGATGATGATCATGGTGACTACTTTACTATATGGTCGTGTGTACTGGATGATGATGACGATGACGATACTGCTGCGGTAGTGAAAGCTTGGCGAAATTGACAGAAGCAACATTTTCTCCATTCCATTTGCCTTTTTATTATTTTTATAGAGCATTATGCTCACTGAACCTTGTGGTTGTTGCAGCACACCGAGAGGAGAAAGTTAGAAGGTAAAAGAAATGGCTTTGCTTTGCATAGACACAACAACTGCACAGTACACAGTTTTGGAGAAGACAGGAATAGAAAAGTACGCGTTTTTACATCGATTGATTTTTTTCACGTTTTTTCTTTCCCTCTTTTCTTTTGTTTTATTGGAAATGTAAGAATGATGATGATGATGATGACGTGAAAAGCAGTCTGAATTAGTTTTTTGTCACATTGGCGCTTTTTAAATGCATTTTAATTACGTTTTAGCAAGAAGATAATTGGGTTTTCAACAGAATATATATCTACACCCGCGTGTTTAAATTCTCTTGTAATTACCAGCTAAATTTCTCTCCCCTTTTTATTGAAAGAGAGGAAAAAGTACCGATTTCTTTTCTTCTTTTTATAGCCTAGCCTCTTGGTAATAATGATAATGATTACTTGCACTGAGGGAAATGAATAGCAAACAATGAGCATGTTGATCTTATGAATAGCACAATGACGAGCCGACAAGAAGAGCCGAGTTCTTTTTTTGGGAAAGATCACGATCAACAGGGAAAGAAGACAGAGAGAGCAAGCAAAGCTTCAAATTAAACCTTTTCTGTCTGGCTCATCGTCATCATCATCCAGCAAGCTTTTTTGGTGCTTTCCCCATCTACCAAAAAACTGAATAGACTGACTAGTCTACAATTTTAATGAATCTGTGTGATGATATAGTATATAGCAGCATTATTATTGGAACTCCTTGTGCGATGCACTAAAAGCTTGGATTATTTTTTGGAAATAAGTGAAATACGGCTGGAATGAGTTTATAAATGGAGTCTCGATTACCAGACGAGAGAGAACATGTGTACTTTTTTGTTACAAAAACGCACAATGTAGAGGACGACGAGGACTCTGAGTGTTTCAGCGGATTTAGTGTACTCATCCACCGAAATTATAAGGCATCTCATTATACTCCTATCATAATCATCATCCTCAGATTCTTCTTGCTGATGATCTAGTCATTTTGTTGTCGCTGTATTGTACTAGTAGTCGTCTGATACGTCACGATTACATACAGGATATACAATACAGTCTACTCATCATCATCCTTCTCATCAAAGTAATTATTATGAGAACAAGAACAACACAGTGATATGATGATGATGATGAGAAGGATGATGATATTATTATTTTGGAAAGAAAAAGGATACAGTGTGTACCCATTCATTTATACTGTTAAATTCATATATTGGTTTGGGTCGGTGCAGCAGAGAGAATGTTTGCTTTGCAACGGCATTGCAAAGTGCTGTGTAGCCAAAAATAGAGGGAAAGAGAGAGATGATCTGGATGATAATGATAAAGTAGTGGAGTATGCAATATGCTTTCCTCCAACAACCTTCTATCTAGATGCCTTTTCTATTGCCTGCTCATTCGAACGTAATTTCATTAATATGGCTCACGTTCGGAAAACGGAAAATGAGCTTTTATTATTATTACTGTTCTACTATGCATACACAAAATTGCATGGGATGATGATCATAATCACAATGAAAGGGGGGCTTGTACAGCTTTTGATGATCTCTCAAGCTTGATCAACTTTTTAACGAGAAAACGAAGTGAAAATAACTTCATTACAAAAAAAGGCCTAGCTAGTTTTTCTTTAGTATCTGTCTATTTTACTGAAATTGAGTCATTGATTAATTTATAATTAAAATGACATTTTTTTTTCTTCACAGGGTATGGGAACACTGCACCACGCACCGCACTAGGCAAAGTTTTAACCATGTTTTACGCCGTGATTGGCGTCCCCTTAATGCTCCTCTGGCTGTCCAACATTGGCACGCTGATGGCAAACACCTTTAAATTCGCTTACAATCACGTTTGCTGTCCCCGCAAGTCGGCCCGTTCGCGATCCGTCCAAAAACGCTCGCCTTCCCTGAAACAAGAGCCCTCCTCCATTCAAGTCAAGTACTCCGTGTCTGCAATGACCTGTGAAACTCACGTGGTCCAACCCCCTCAGCATCATCATCAACAGCAGCAATTTCCTCAACCAGTACCTCCGCCCCCACACGCCTATGCCACTACTGGAGGTCGAGGCGGTGGGAAACCGAGAAGGGAGCACCATCGAACTGCTCTCAAAGCATTGGACCCCGCTGCCAAACAAATGCTCCGGGAGTGTGCAGAGTACAACGTGAATATGAGTCAGGACGAGCGAAGTCGTATGGTGCTTCAACAGCTTCAAGCGGCAGATGCTATAGGAACAATGGCCGGCATAGAAGAGGAGTTTATCCTGGGCGGTGACGAGAATGATCCCATGGTGGACATAATTCTTCCCCCGCCATTAGACGACATGATGACCATGGACGACAGTGTAAGCAGTAGTTGTTGTCGCCAAAGTTTAATGATGGCTCCTAGTGGTGGTAGTGTAGTCAGTGGTCAAAGTGGTAATGGTGGCTCAGTCAGTGGTCACAATAACGAAGGTACTCCTTCCCGCGTTCCCCTTCTTCAGCATCACCGGGGCGGTGACACAGGTCCGGATGTAGTTGACGTAGAAACTTTAGACGAATACTCGGCAGGCTCAATAGAGCTAATGCCCCCGCCTGGCTCAACGGCTAAAGAGCAACAGCAGCGTTGTGAAAGTCCCAATCCGATAGCCGAGTCTGGTGACCGTGTACCAATTTCCCTAGTGCTTATCTTCGTCGTTTTCTACATTATGCTGGGAGCAATGGTGTTCAGTGCTGTGGAGGAGGACTGGAGCTTCCTGGAAAGCGCTTACTTTTGCTTTATCACCCTGTCCACCATCGGACTGGGGGACTATGTACCAGGCAAGAGTCTGGATACAGGAAACACACACGCACAACTGATTGGTTGCTGCCTGTATTTGGTCCTGGGGCTGGCAATTATTGCCATGAGTTTTAACCTCGTTCAGGAGGAGGTCGCTGCCAAAGTCAAAGACATGGCTAGACACATTGGCATAATTAAGGACAGTTCGGGGGATCGTTAAATGCCAGCAAAAATATATAGTCTACGAAATATATAGCAAGTTTGTATGTGTGAGTGACTATGTGCCGGCATTTCATTCTCGGTATTTCCTCTCCCTCCAGCGCTTATTTATTTTTACGAACATCAATCAATTGGAACATCACCTAGGCTGACTGCCCACTTGGATCTTCTTTTCTTTTTCCATCAACGCCTATACACTAAACCTATACTAGCCAATAGACTATAATACAACCTGTATAAACATTCTTTTTTTGTGTGAAGATCTAATTTGGAATTTTTTGGTTTTCAGTACAGCCATCACAAAAGCTTCTGTATTTGCTATCCTGGTGTATAGTAACAATAATAATAATTTCATTTAATTGCCCCACAAGGCACATGCTACTGCATTTCTCTCCCGTTTTTTTTTTTTTTTTCTATATGCCCACCAGCAAAATCATGGCTTTTTACTATGCTGCCTAGATAGTGTGTGTCTGGCGTGTGGGGTGGTTCCGGTAACGTTTTTTTTCTTCAAACTTTCATCCATGCAGTTCTTTTTTGCCTCTGGCTAAAATAGTACACCCTTCCATGCGATAAAACCTACGTTAAAAGAATATATTTTTTAAAAACTGCATCCCTGTTTCCTTTCGAATGTATGCGTGCGTGCTATAATGCCGGCGGCGAAATACAGTTGGGAAATTTGTAGGAGAAAAACCAGAAAGAATGCTAAGGCAGAGGCCAGGTCAAGCAAAAAAACCGGTTTTTTTCTAGGGCTTCAGTTTTTCTAGCCAACAAACTAACAAAGTAATAGACTAACACCACTACTGACAGTTTTATCCTTTTTTCTCTCTGCTTTCCCAAGTTGCATTGTGAAAGCAGCAGCAACGTTTCTACTAGTGAAAGCATTTCTCCGCGTTTTTTTTGCCTTTACGCTTCGTATAATAATAATGTGGGCATGTGAGGAAATAAAGAGAGGCAATGTTACAGTAAACTGAACAAGAGAAAAGAAAGTTTTTTCTCTACTCACATGTTATTTTGTGAAACGAACCAAACTCTCTCTCTGAAAAAAAGAGAATCATTCAGTGTCTAGTAGTCTCAAGTACGTGAAAATCCAAGGTGGAAAATCTTGCCAAGTTTGCAGGGAACTTTGGGGAATTGACTATTTTTTAAAAGGAAAATTTGCTTTGTTTTTTTCCTAATTCGGTTTTATTTTCCTGGCTGGTTTGTTGATAAGATTTGGGATGCTTGTGGGACGTGACAGAATACAAAAAAAATAAAACTGCAGAGAGCTTAAGAGTTTTGGTATGTGTTTGTGCGTGGATTTTCTCTCTGGCTCTTGTTGTGTGGAATACTGATTACCATTCCAGAGAAGAGAAAAGAAACATGATCACCACCACCTTCACTCTGTTACTGTTCATTTGCTTTTGGGTTGAATGTACTATTACTGCTGCTGGTGCATTAATAATAATAGGCTTTGCCAATGCAACTTGTTTCAATGATAATTGTCAATTGTACAGTGAAAGCTGAGAGAAAAGGAAATAACAAGCCCGTTTTTTGTAAACCTATTTTTGAGCTTTGTCTTTGGCGTGTAGTTTGTGGCTAGACAAAAATTGTAGGGTTGTGTAGTCTAGTCGACAGCCGTCCTTGTTTTTATCCTGATGATGCAAGGGATGTTCCCTGATCACGCTGCACGCATGCTTTAAATATAGCTCTTATGTACGTAATGGGAAACGGTAGAGGTAAAAATAAATTAGTACTATAAATTGCCAGTACAGTGAATAATACTCTATTTTGAGGGAGGGGGAGAGAAGCATCCGGTGTTTACTCTTGGGCGTACTTCATAATTTAATAATTATAAATTTTTTCAAAACTATAAATACGGTCAGTTGTAGAATGTTATGTTGATAGTACGCATAACGCAGGTTGAATACAATGTCAGGAGGCCCTTGGCAGTTTTTATGCCAAAAGGGTTTCCTGAAGGCCGAAATCCCGGCCTCATACAAGTTTCATGGATACGGTGATGTAGATGCAATTGGTGTATGTCAAAATATAAGTAAAATCAAAACAAGAACTCATGTTTTTACTCGCTATTTTGGTGCAATACTTTATAAAATAGGTTAATGTTGCATGTAGTATTCTTTATATAAATAATTGTAGTTGAACAAAAGGTGACAGGATCAAACGATAAAAAAATTCTTGTTGGGTGGAAGTGGGACTAATAATATAATGTCATGGTGTATACGTGTTTAGCTTTTAAGAAAGTGTTAAAGTTAAAGTGTAGCTTAGATGCATAGCATACGAATCAAATTGTACTGTGTAACTAGGTATTTGGCAAAATAAACTTTCCCAGAAGAGAATCCCAAGACTCAGCTATATAAACTATACAACATTTTTTGTTCTAAGAACTTTACCTGTCAAATTATAACTGCTTTACGCATTTAAGTGAATATATATAATATATAGTTATATAATGTGCAATTTTGAAAGGTTCGTCATTTTGTGCTACGGTTTTTGAAACTTTAAAATCGAGAAATAGTTTTGAACCTCAACAAGAAACGGTGTTACTAGGCATTCAACTGGAGTGTGCATAGCTATATAATCTATTTTAAATACAAAAACTGTAGAATTTCAATAGAATTGAAAGTAGGCTTGAACATTTAGACATGTAGTTAAAGAAAAACTTAAGAAGAGTGAATGTCTATTAAATTGTAAGATTGAAAGAAAAGCAGTGTGTGAAGTAGTAAAAGTGCTAGATGATTCTGATGCTAAAAAGTTGTACTATTTTATTGATGTTGAATGTATCATTTAAACGTGTGTGTATTAATAGCTAGTATTGTTGCTATTCTAATTTTAAAATAGTTTGATGTTTTATAAAAGTTTGGACTAAGGAACAAGTTGCATTTTTATTATTATCTAGTCAGTTTATAGTAAAGTGGAGTAAAATGGAGAAATTAAAAACTGTGAAACTACTATACCTATACCTATAACAAATGAACCATACTTTAGCCCTTATAAATTATACATAATTCATAATATAAACTAGATAGTGTGCATAACGGTACTAAAAATATCCAGCGTAAAAATAATAGTTTTAAAATGAACCTGTTGTTACCCGTTAGAATATTTAGTACCTTAAGTTATCTAATGTATTATTATAAAAATAAATCGAATATTCTTAAAAACCTGTTTACAGATTTACTATCTTCATTTTAAGGTGCATACTAAAAACTTATAATCTTCCCTACTCGTAAATTTTTTATGCCAGATATTCTTGAGAAAGAGACACGTGCATCGCATTAAGCTAGCCACTAGCCACCTGGATGCACTTTCTCTCTTGCACGCGCCTTTCTTAAGAAACCGCTGCAACCCTCCTTTACCAATTTCATTATTCTCCACAAACTTTACAATTTATCACTCTAGCACAAGAAAAAAAGGACTAGCCAGCACCTGCAAAGTTTACCTTGTTTTTTTTTTGTATATTAGCCTTGCTCAGCAGATGGAGAATAGAACATAGGGAAATAAATTAAAACTGTCCCTTGTATTATCTCCCTATTTTCTTGCATGCCACCAGAGATATATACACCGCGGCGGGCTTTATTGATGTTGGCAGCATTAATTGAGCCGTATATACATTCTCACTTGCCCTGCTACCTTTAGGGAAAAAATACACAAGTCTATGTACAAAAACGCCAGTGTGTAGTATGCCCAGCCGAGAAATGGCTACTGACACCATCCTGCCGCTAATAATATCAGCAAAAAGATTCTCTCCTCTCTTCTTTTTCTTATTCCGCTTTGGTGTGCATTCTGCCAAGTGAAAAGAGCCTAGCCCAGCACTTTCTCCCAGTATGGAAGGAATACAGGCAAGAAAATTTTTTAATTGTAGCAGTCCTGCCACCACCACCACCTACCCAGCAGAGAGAAAGCAGTAAATAAATGACATAAACAACTTCTCAACATGATTTACTCGCCACACGTATCTTTCTCTGGTGGCTAGTGTATGTACGCAGAGTTGCAAGCTGCAAGCTTTGAAAGTCAGAGGGAGAAATATGAGTGAATAATCACCCGAGTATACACAAAACTCACTAAAAAGTGTATATCTTTTCATACTATTTCTGTTTATAAAATTTTACCCTTAAATTTATTGGATAAGCTTGCAACACCAGAGAGACATGATAACCAGATAAGCCTGCAGCAGACGCTAGACGCAACCAGAGAGAAAAAAGGCTTAGTAGAATGCTTAAAGGATAAAGAAACGCAGCTGTATACACATTTTCTTACAAAAAATTATGCTTTTATAAAAAGTTTGGATCAAAACTCTATAAAATAGCCAGGAAATAAAGTTAACAATGCCCAGGAATCTATACACACAGAGACAGCACTAATGCAAGCATGGTTGGCTGAATAAAATATCCAAAGAGAAAACAGCAAAGAACAAAGTAATTTAGCAACACGTTTCTTTCTCTTTTTCCTTTTTTGTATATTGAGACATATGAGCATATTATTACAAATCTAGAGCGGAGGACTCCACTGAATAAAAAAAAATTATAACAATGAACTGAAATACAATAAATCTCTGAAGAAAGATGAAGATGAACAAAAACTTTCCCAGATTTTCTCTCTGGCATAATAATAACAGGAGAAAGTCTTTGATATGGTTTTGGATCAATCGGGGTGTTTTGCTACTTGCTACTTTACACAATTATTAATAGTTTTATTGTAGCTGTTTAATGGCTGTGCTTGCACAGGCAAAATGTAAATGAACTTAAACTGTAGAAGAAATTGCTTTTTAAGGGAAAGTTTAATATAAATATAGCCTAGTTGTGTGCGTAGCACAGTTTTACAATGCTGCGGTTTTGTTAAGACAGTGTTAAATCCTCTGTGCTACTTTCTCATCTCATTTTAGTACTTACCACACCGCCCCATACCATCCCCTCTACTTCTTGTCAAGCTTTCTTTGAGAGAAAAAGTGGAAATCAGTGGAAGAAAAAACTCTCTGTTCTTCTACATCTCATCTCCTTAGGGCTCAATCTCAAGTGGTAATTTTGAATCTGGGCTGACTTAATTCCTCTTTTCTTTCTGGTGCTGCTTCTGCTGCTGGTTGTGGTGGTCTGGTGGCGGCGGCTCTCTATCTGGTTAAAAAGGGAAATCTTCTGTGTCTAGAGTGTCTGCCCGCATGTCTAATATTTTATGCATGAGATAAAGGATTATCGCACAAGAAGAAGATGAGAGAAATGCTTCTTGTTCTTCTGTGGAAAACTTTTTTTTTGTACTTTGGCTATCCATCCTGTATAAATTGTTAGTTTACAATGTAATTATGGTAATACTAATGATCAGTATTAAACAACAAGAGGGTTAGCACGATACGGACACAAAAAGCAATTCCAAGAAGCAAGTGAAAATTGCCAATTGAAATACAGTATAGTAGCTCATGTTTATGCTGCTACTGTCACTTGCTCTTTCCAAGAAGGAAAAGCGTTTTGCTTTGACAGTGGAAATTAAATACCAGAAGCGCACACCAAATTTACAGCCTATCCTTTTACTAATCATTAGCCTATTTTTGGAAACAAGTGAACAAGGAAATACGAGACGGGAAACAAGGAGAAGGGACTAGAAGTCTGTTTCCATCCAAAGTCCACGTGTAGAGTGGATCAAATTTCACAAAAAAATTTACAGAAAACATACACTTTGTTGTTATTTTTAGAGTTTATTAGCATTCTTGTAACAGAAAAGTGTAAACAAAGTAATATTAACTCTGTTCACACTACTGAGCTGGGAAGCATATTTTTTTAAAATAAAAAATCAGGCATGCAACATGAAAATGTTTTGTAAATGTCATTTAGTTCCGCTTTGACAGTCGTGCAGCAGCGGAATGGGAAAGTGAAAAAAGAGAAAGTCAAAGAGGATCTTGCATATTCCACGTAACACTCATTTTCTGAAAATATAACAATAATAAAGATAACAATAACAATAACGGTTGGTATGTACAGAACAACAAAACAAAGCTCACGTTTTTACATATTTTTTTATCCTTTTTATACCGGTGCAAAGCCAATCTTTTGTTCTGTAGCTTGACTTGTTTTCATTTTTTTAGAAAAAGGCAACAATGTCGAGTTATTTTTTTCTACGGTTGTTTCCGCCTTTCATGTTCTTTACCTCGTCTGTTAGTCTGTTTTATTACATTTCCCCCGGAACTGTAGCGTTTTCCAACGTAAATAATAATAATACAGAGAAATGCGTGCTTGGTATAAAGACACACACACACGTCATCATAATAAGTCATCATGCAAGTGTACTGCATACTGTGCCCCCCTCAAATAACTAGAATTGTGTATAAAAACCTTTTTTGTTGCTTTTTTCTGGTTTCACAAGGTATTCAAATGAAAAAAAAGTCTGAGAAAAGTTTGGCCCTTTTTTTGTACAAAGCACAATCTTGTTTTTGTTTAGTTCGCGTACACACACCCACGCACACAAATAGCAATTTTTTTCTGTGGCTGGATCTGGATGCACGCTGACACAGGAAGAAGAGGATAATGATGAGTCACAAAATTAAGTGATCAACTGAAAATAACCAAGTAGCGTTATTTTAGACCATGCACAGCTAGTGGACACACAGAAAAACAGACAACTTTGTGGCAATTCAACTAAAGAAATGTGCAGCTTGCGCTATTTAATTACGTAGAGGTTGTTTCTGTTGTTCATCTCCACACACTCTGCACTCTGCTTCGCGTCTCGTTACATCATGCTTCTGGTTTCATTGGCTTTTCTTCCCATTTTTCTCCAGTTTCCAGAACAAAATCTCCATTTTCAGTCTAATCATCTCGACTTTCGTCTCAGACCAGAGCAGAGAAAGCGCAAACACTCTGGCTCTCTTAGGCCGTGGAAGACAAGAGAAAGAGGACGATGACGTCTTAATAATAACATTATATTGTAATATGACCATACATACCCATAACATCACAGAGCAGCATCACGCAAACACGTTGTTTTTGTTGTTACTACGCCATACATATTATATGAATCTGCATAAAAATGCGTTCTCGTTGCCACTTTTACTACGTTAGCCTTAGAACTTCCGTGGTTGATTCACGCGACGATTATGGTTCCGTCCGAGAATCCAGTAGAGAGCAAGCACGCGTTCTACTCTGAAAAGTGCAACTGTTTTTAAAGAGGGTAGGAAAGCGGAAGACGAGGATAAAATGAAAAAAGTAGGTTTCCTCTCCCTGGGTTGCGCTCTGGCCCCACTGTAAAGGGATTTTTAAGGAAACATAATACTTTTTTGCGCTCATGTGAACTTTCTCCTTGCAACTGATATGCATCTTATAGGATGCTGTTTGCGGAGATGTAAACTTAATGCAGACGTAATCAGTCAGGATACAACTTGGCATTTGTGTATCAGGAGTGCTCAATTTTCTCAGCTTCTGTGGAATCACAATGAATTTTTTTCAAATCAGTATCAGATATGCTGGGCTTGACAAAGAAGCGCGGTGGTGTACCTCAATGGGGAATGCAATTGACCGGAATTCGATGGATGCGGGTGCGGTTTCCGTCGCCATACCCAAATTTTTCGGGCTTCAACCCTTTCACGTGCTGTACGAACTCTGGATTGTCTCTCTTACAATCTTCAAACAGTTCATCAAACAGCCTCCTGCCGTCGAATAGATTTTCATACAGATTCCAATTGTGTCGAATGTTCCTAGGATTGTCCACCGTTATGATTTAGGCTGGAGAAGCAAGATAGAACAATTAATTAATTAAACAATAATTCAGAACAAAGAGATCACAATCCCAGCTGTACCGCTGAGCATGGACCTCAATAATAGTGATCGAAGTGAGATATAATCCATGGACTCACTGTCCAATTCAATGTCACGAACATTGCGCTTCCACAATTCGTCGTGCTGACGAAGACCGTCCGTTTTTATGTAATTTACACGGTCTAAATGAAAGTCAGACGAGGAACCTTTTGGTCATCTTAGCCATACTGTCGATAATGTACACCTTTGGTCTTTTGAAATGATCTCGATTGTGTAACCACGCATTGTACAACTGACTGCTATGCTTTTTCAGTGACACACCTCGCTCCTTGGCCTTTCGTTTATACTTCTGGACAGTTTCTTCATCCGGAAAGGGATTGCTAATAATTGCCAACAACCAGTGCGAATATTTTCCGATGGATATAACCAAGTACTTCATTTTCATCAGATTCCCATCCGGAACAGCTTTGGAGCAAGTACGTGAACTCCCATCCGACCTTGGGCAACTTGGCTTCCAATCTGTGGATCATGTTCTTTTTCGAAAAGAGGTTTGATCACAGCTGTTCCGGATGGGAATCTGATGAAAATGAAGTACTTGGTTATATCCATCGGAAAATATTCGCACTGGTTGTTGGCAATTATTAGCAATCCCTTTCCGGATGAAGAAACTGTCCAGAAGTATAAACGAAAGGCCAAGGAGCGAGGTGTGTCACTGAAAAAGTATAGCAGTCAGTTGTACAATGCGTGGTTACACAATCGAGATCATTTCAAGAGACCAAAGGTGTACATTATCGACAGTATGGCTAAGATGACCAAAAAGAGCAATGGTTCCTCGTCTGACTTATTATTGACGTCCATGCTCAGCGGAACAGCTGGGATTGTGATCTCTTTGTTTTGAATTACGCGCTTACTTGCTTCTCCAGTCTTAATCTTTACGGTGGGCGCTTCATGGAATTAATTGACAATCTCAGTGACACTCGACACAATTGGCTTCTGTATGAAAATCTATTCGACATTAGGAGGCTGTTTGATGAGCTGTACAGCATGTGAAAGGATATGTTTACTATCATTTCGTGTGACCTGCCTTTCGTAAAATGTGAAAGGATTAAAGCAACAAGATTAACCGTGAATTTGATCTTTATTATCTGGCCTTTTCAGTATAGCATAATTTACTTTGTTTATATGTCACGTGTAACATATCACAATGTGTAATTTTTTGTTGTTTGTTTTGGCTTATAAAATATTTTTACTTGTTTCTTCTCTTGTAAAAAACAAATGTTGCTACGACTATTGGCATGCGAAAAAATGGAATACGGAGACGGGAATCGAATACTCATCCCTCGAACTCCATTCGAGTGCTCTCCCCATTGAGCTAGCCACCGCGATTTTTTTTTTCAAGCCCAGACTATCTCATATTTAGCTGACTACCGGCCGCGACAATAGGATTTTGTTAACTTGTCAACGAGGGTAAATTGTGCACCTGTTTTCCTCCTTGGCCTCGGACTGAAAAAACGGCGGCTAATAATAAAGACCTCAAGTTTCAACTTTGCCATCATCATGCCATGAAGCCACACGGCAGACCAGACCACTTTAAGCAGATGCTGCTTTTGCTACTGGTGAAAAAATATGGACTTATCTACTCAACTTTACTAACTAGCTACCTCTTTTTGTGTGCTAGTCTGATGTTGATGACGATCATCTTTTAAAGGCAAAAAAAGAAAGCTTCTAGAAGGATTTTGGAAACATGATGATGGCTGCTGCTGTTCTTCTTTCTCTGTTTAAAAAAAGAATGGGATGATGAACAACATAAAAATGTGGTATTTGCATTACCCAATCCCGGGTTAGTTTTAAAAAGGGCGTAATTTTTTTTCCAGGAGTAAATATCCAGAAAGTCTAGATTATTTTTTGCAGGAATGTGCATAAAAATTCTTGCTTTAGCTTAGAAGCTTAGATTTACAAAGAGAAATGAATAAAAAGAGTGGAATGAAATCTCAGCCTGGTTTGAGTTGTTCAAACAGATTTTATTTGTCTAACAAGCTGTACTTTGTCTTTATTGTAAAAATGAGTACGTGAAGAAGAATGAGGCAACCTACTAATCATCACAAGGTACTTATACGCAGCAACGCAGAAACTCATTCGCGGAAGAAAAATGAACAAAAAGCAAAACTCCACACAAAAAAAAATCCACATTTTCTCCTTTAATTTTCAGATTGAGTAAGATCCGCTTGTTTTATGGAATAAATTAAGCCAGTCTACGGTGTACATTATGGATAATGATGAAACTCTGATGAAAATGGACAACAGAATAATAAACTAAGCCAAAAGTAAACTTCGGGGATATCTGAGATTTTTAGGGCAGGGCAAAAAACACATCAGCAACCTTTCCTTTTATTACCAAAACAACCGCACAAAACAAAAATGCAAGCTTGTAATAGTGCAGTTTATCCAAAAACAAAATTATAAAAAATCTTAAGGACAAAATCTATCTCTGTAGCTGCAAGGGTTTTTTCCCGTCTTGTCTGCCTTTTCTAATATTGTTATTATAGTAATTATCGTTATTGGCAGCCGCTTCGCGTAAATAAGCGTAGGCCTGGGTTGGCAATTATATAGGTAGGAGGTAGAGAAAAAATGTATTATTGTTATTTAATTTCCAAAGGATTTAAAAAAGGATGACGATCACGATGACGACGGACATACGCTGAGGAGTATACTAGTCCATAACAGATTTTGCATAATAACCAGCATCAAAACTTGTGTACTTGACATTTTCTGCATAGTAAAATCTATACTCTCCAAGAGCTAATGTGCGTATTTATTTTTACCAAAAAATAAATAATTCTTCATAAATGGGCATGCCAAATTTTTTTCTGAAGCAAATCCGTCATCGTAACCAAAGGGCTAAGAAAAAAATCTACTGCGAGTGTAGTATTCCAAATAAAAAAGTGTGTTTACTCTAAACGACAAATTATACTGGGGTTCTATTAAGATCCATTTATCACGATAAGCTCTCTATACTCTCTGCTCAGCAAACCAAACTGGCATTTTTATGGTATTTTTGAACTTGTTTCCATTTTGTTGTCCAAGAACAAGGTCCTCATTATTGCTTTTCTCTGATGCAAACCATATTCAATGCAAAAACATTCAATTCATTCATCCCATTCATTATCCCATTTTTTGCAGTTTTTATTACACTTTTTTTTCTACTAACTTTGCTTGTTGTACTATGACATGTTAAGCCATTGATCTTTCACGTTTTAAAAATGGAGATTCTTTGAAAATAAAACAAGCGAGAGTAGTGCAAAGATGAAAAGAAAAGCTCTCAGAGGTTTTTTGTTTGCGGGGAAGACAAGAACAACGGCGACGACAATTTACTTCTCTGAGAGAGTGAAGAGGCTGGAGAGAGTACTAGATTATTATGATTATGATTATTGTACTCTTGGAGGCATCATCATCATTATTATCGTCATCCTGACACTGTCGTATGTGTGTGTACTCTTTCTCTAACTCCACATTCGAAGAACAACAGCTCTCGTCTTGTACCCTGTTTTTGGGCATCGTGCTGTTTTTCCAATGGGCTAAAAAAATAATCTGAAAAAGAGAGAAAGGATTTTTGAGGAAGAAAGATAGATAGAGATTGAAACCAAACAAGCTGATAATGAGAGGCAGTTGTGTGGTGTACCACCAAAGCCATAGCACTGCACTACTACTAGCACTATCACCACCACCTTTTTAACCAAATGCATATCATAGCTTGAAGCAAAAATCGGCGCACAATCATCATCATCATCAGTCGCATCATTAACATGTTTTTTTATTCAGCTTTTGTGGCTGGAAGATCAAGAAAAAGTGTGCCCACACTTGTAAAAGCTTGACTCTCAACTGAGTTGATTATAGATTGTATGCACAGGTGAATCAAAAAGCCGACAAGTTAAATGCGTGTAGTATCTATGCAAATGCAAAAGGTGTTCATTTCAATGTTACAGCAGCAGCGACTCGGCTTGTCGATCACACTCCCGAGACATTTTGCGGTCGGTGTTTTTGTCAGCATTTTTTGGATTTGTGTGCAACTTTAATAGATGCATAGACAAAGTGCATAATTTAATGGGGTATTACTTAACAAGATATTTTGAGGCAGGTATGTATCACCTTGTCAAAGAAACAACACGAAGGATGATGCACACACTAGCAACTTTACACTAGGTTTTTTTATTCAAAAACAACAACAGCCCGGCTTTGGCTAGAGAGAAGAAGTATCAACCCAAATATATTGAATGTGTAGAGAAAAACTGCTCAATAAAAAGCATTCTCTCAACCTTTTGCTTGCTCTCTTGTCTTCCCTCTCAGTGTTGTGTCCATAAATATTCTAGCTGAAGGTCAGTGCGTTATTTCTCCTCCTCGTCATAATATTCATGTTCGTCATCATCATCATCATCACACTTTTTTCAATGTCAAATTGTTTCTCGCTTTAAATGATTTTTTCTGATTGTTTAACAGTAAAAAAGACAATATTGGTCAGTTATTTAAATATTTGCATTTTTTTTGTCTACACGCCAGAAAGTAGAGAGATTCTTCGTCCTCCTCCCTCTTTTCTTCCTTTTTGTACAATTTCTCATTTTTATATATTAAGCATGCTTGTTTTTGGGCATTTTCACCTAAAAATATAAGCCGGCAAAGGAAAGCTATGAAACAAGCAGACAAGCAAGCCAAATGCGTAAAAATGTGATGATTATGATGATTCTCCAAAGCGTCTTAGGTTCTTTTTGTCCGATAAGGTAACTACACTGTGTTAAGCCAACACACAGTTAAGTTTCCATTTTGAGCATGACGAAAAAGCAGTGTTAAAAATGCGGTGACAAAAAGGAGCCCTCTGGTCAGTTGAACTTGTTGCAAAAAATAGGATTTTTTTATTTGTCTGCATTCCAAGACGACACACAGCCACCACTACCATCAAAATCAGAATATGAAAGAGGAGTTGAGTATCGACTTTTTATACTTTAAAGTGTGCATGCACACAACTTGTAAACACTTTTGTTCTTTTTTTATCATTTTTCTTTTTGGTCAGCAGAATCAAAAAAAGGACGACGGTGAGTGAACGACATGACATGAAAGTACAGTAAAAGCTGCAATGTAAATATATCAGTTCACCATCCCACGAACATGTCAAATAAGCGTATTATGTTCTATAGTAATAAGCAAAAAGATTGTCAACCCTTTTTTTGCACAAAGCCAATGCAAAAAATTGGTCGTACCGTCACCGTACCATGCTCATCATCATCAGTTCAGTACTATCATCATTATCAATACGCAATAGTGCCGGTAAATGATCTCTTGATTAAGTATCATCATCATCCATAAAATGGTTTATAGACATGAGTAGATGCCTCAACAACATCAACAGTTTGGAATGGATTAAAAACTTTTGCCATTTTGTTTGGGGGTTTGGTACTCTACTACACATTTGGCCGGTTTCTCATTTTTCATTTGTATTCATTTGCTACACAAGAAGGGAAATCTATTTCAGGATTTGGCAAGATGGATTTTATTTGAATGAATGCATAATAAAAAAAGATTGTCTGCCTTTTTGCTGTTCGTGCTCACATTGTTGGACTTGGTCTGTCTCTGTACTACTTACAAACTTACAAATAAAGTGATACGCCTTTTTCAGGCAACAAAACTTATAATGGAATGGAACATGAATAAAAAGACTGAAAGAGAGAGAGAAGAAGAACAACACCAAAATTAAATGGATGATTCAGTTCATCAGCTTATAGAAGAAGAGAAGATGCGAAATGCTGATACTGTTTTGTGTGGGCTAAAAATAATGAAGAACAGGTTGGCTCTCATTTTCTGGCTCATCATTATCATCATCATCAGAAGCACAATATGCATACACACAGTACACGATCCATTCCAATCGAAAACTTTAATTCTTTTTTCATGTCATCAAAGCATTGCTTTTTGTCATGCAAATGCAAAATGTAGGTATTGAATATTTTAAACTTTGTTGAGAAATGAACAATTTGATATTTTCTTTCATTTTCCAACTAATCGCCAATCAATAAAAACAATTTAGTCCCCGTTTTAAACACCTTTTTTCCACTAAACTGTTTTTCTTCTTGGAAAAATGACGCTGCATTAAAAATAACATATTTCCTGGATTGTTGTACACCACGGGATTTTTCTGGGGTGATATCATACTACACATTACGTGCTCTAAGCAAACAATAATCTCACGTAACAATTTTCTTCGCATTGCAAATCGCAAGTAGTAAAATGCGCCTCTACCTCTCTGCTCCCACTTTAAATTTTCTGCTTAATAAGTTTGCATGGTCAAATAAAAACTTCATCGTTTCTAAACCTACGCAACAGCACGCACACCACCATCATCAGAATAGAGTATGATGTCTCCCTGCATCATATTTTTCAGGGTCGTACCAACTTCTATCCCTAGTAATTATGTCACAAGAGCATTTCCTTTTGTTGTACAAAAATATATAATAAACATATAGATAAAAGGTTAATCAAAAAAATAACAACAGAAAACTGTCTAGATCTCTGTATACACCTGCCATTATACCTTCTTTGTCTATAGAAGCAAAAGAAACATTACGCGTTTTTATGAAAATCTCTAAAATGCAGAGGACTTTTTAAAAAGGAGGTGCTCTATTGCACAGCTACTGACAGTGAGAGTGATCTCCCTCGGTTTTATTATTTTAGACTAGCCATCAAAACAAAAATGCATACTTTTTATTTCATTTTTGCATAAAAAAATCCTTGCCAAAACAGTTCCCAACTGTTTTTTATAGCTTTGTAGTATATGTGCATTATAAACGGGGAGGTAGTGTGCTGAGTGCTGAGGCATAATAATAATAAAATATGTAGCGAGGAAATCACCACAAAGTCATGATGATCATGTCAGCGTCAACACCAAACTTTTTTTGGAGGGATCCAGCGTGTTCTCCACACTACTCCAACATCATCATATCATATCATCCCACCTGCTTTAACAACGCTGACACGGCGTGAATCACGCATTTCTTCCTCCTTTTTCCTAAAAGTTGATCCCACGATGCAAAAATAGTGCACGACCACAGAAGCAGCGCATAAGACAGCAATTAAAATGAGGGGGAGAAACGACAGGGTTACCCCTTTATATAAAAACGACATAATAATATGCATAATTTTTTAATAAATGCATAAAAAATGTTTAATGTTTTGGAAGGTCAGTCATTTTCTTAAAGAAGGCGGAAAGTGTGTCCAGGAAACAAACTTGAAGTTTTGGTGCATATTCGTCACGGCATGACATCCGGCTGCAACGCAAGAAAATTTTTTAGTGCATTTTGTTCTTTTCTAGACGGACGCCGGTACCTTGGCCCTGACGAAAGAAAAAGGCTCAATGACAAACCAACTCCCACATTTTTAGTGACCAAGCGACAAAAACTGGGTGAGTCATCATGTTGCAGGGGCATTTGTGGGTTTCTACTGTGGAGTATGACCTGTTACCCCTTTATGACTACTTAAATGATGTGATATTATTAGCTTCAGATAGAATCGCATGCATTATAATCAATCTTACTATGCCTTGAGTTCAGCACGAGATGATGACACAAAATGCAATGCACAACTTGTCGCAACGGTTTTCCGGTTCATCCTTCTGGTGTGCACTTCAAACGCTAAAATGGTAAATGATTCGGGCTCAGACACACACAGAATCTTGCAAGCTAA
The DNA here is from genome assembly GCA_029691765.1 of Entomobrya proxima. Lineage (NCBI taxonomy): Eukaryota > Metazoa > Arthropoda > Collembola > Entomobryomorpha > Entomobryidae > Entomobrya > Entomobrya proxima. The sequence goes on from CM056173.1 coordinate 7,846,419, forward strand.
ATATGTACAGCTTTTATTTCCAAATAGAATTCCGATTAATCGATCTCAATCAAATAGCAAATTATCAAGTACAAGAAATATGACTACAAACTGACAACTGCTGCTGCCACTACTACCAAGTGCACAAGGCCACGTATAAATGCAGAATGACCATCTCCATCTCTCTCGCTCAGGATTCCGCTCTCTTGACTGCTGCACTTCATTTCAACATTCTGAAATATTGTGCAGTCAGTATAGCATAAGCGAATCCCCTTACTCCTCTCTGGTCACCTTCTCTACTCTGCCTTGCCCCCAGTACATTTTCCATATACACCTTACATGGCTGGCTCCAAAACGGCCCCGGAACGTACTCCCCGTTCCTCTGCGATTTCAGCTCCTTCAACTTTTAGTTTGTAGCTTGTAGACTTAAATTTAACCTTTAACAAATTTTCTTGTTTACTTACATACTAACATAATAACTTTAAGAATTAACATAATATTCTCATGAATATAAAATTTTATTCAAATGCTAACTAGGCATAATCTTGTTTTCTTTCAATTTTAATTTCTAATCTGGTAAAAATTATTGTATATTACCAGGAATGAATGTAATTAAATGTATAATATTAAATGTACCATTTCCCGAATCTCATCTCAATGTTACCACAACATTCTGTGATATTATTGGATGATTAATTTTTTCTCTGATACTCGACTTTCCGAGATTACAGATTTCTTCCTTCATTTCTTTTTATCTTCAACCTCAGGATTCCTTGGTTTAGTGACCTAGGAGTCTCTGGAACCCAGGCTGTCGTTTTAACCTTCGTGGCTAAAGTTTTTGTTTTCTCGTTTACTGGTTTTTTCTGCTTCTGGCTTTTCACAATCCTCTTCTTTCGTTTTTTATTGTTGATTTGCTGGATGATGTCTTTTTCTGCTGCTGAATTGGCCAATTTCAGACTTACGCTTGGGGTCCCCTTTAATGATTGGGTCAGTGGCTCAGCACCTCCCGTTAGCTGTGTAGGTTCGACTTGATGCCGAATTACTACGTGTGGGTCATACCCTTGGGTAACTCCCACCAGCCCTTTATTTATTTTTGAATCTAACTCGACTAACCGAGTATTAAGATCCATTTCATCATCCAACCCTTCCGGAAATTTACTTTCTAGAAGTCTCTTCTTTTTCAATAGTCTTTTGCCGACCTTGAAATTTGTAGTCCTTTTTCGGTTTATTAACACGAACACTTTCTTGCTAAAGTCATCTTTCTTGTCGTGGTACCAGTCGTCGTAAAAGAAAAAATTGGCTTGATCGTCACCAACCCAAAACTTTCTTTGTGCGTTTAGAAATACGGCAACGTTGGCGTGACTAATGTCGGTTCCAACGATGATGGATGCTGCTGAGCCTTCAACGTCTTGAAAATCCCAGTCCGTTCCATGATTGCCGAGTTGTAGAAAGACTTCTCCCACGCAAGTAATTATAGACCTTTTCGCACATTCAAATTTTTCGTTTTTCTGGACTCGGAAGCCCGGAAATAATTTTTGGACTAATTTTTCTTTAATGAAGGATTTGAAGTTGCCAGTATCCAGTTTCATTTTTGATAAGTCCTTTGTGGTAAGACCTATCATTCGTTTTCCCCTGTGTGAGATGCTTATTTTTGGGATTAGACACATTGGGGTTCTTGTGTCCTCCCTTATTCGTTTAAATCAGACTCGGAACCGTTGGACCGATGATCAGTCTCGTGTAGCTCCACTAGAACTTCAGTTCCGTCCGGTAGTATTGCCATTGTAACTCCAATTTTACTTGGACATTCTTCGACTGAGTGGTTGTAGCCTCTACACCGGATGCATACTTCCTTATCATTTGGGTTAATTACTCGGGCAATGTTTTGCCCGGCCTTGTGGGAGGTAAATCTTCCGCGACTAGAACCGCGTATTTGATTTCCTCTGCCCCCATGTTCCTCTCTCTGACTGCTTTGGAATTGACTGGAGGTAGATGGTTGTTCCTCGTCTTTCTCGTGTTCGGTTGAATCTGCAAATGCTCCTCTTGACTGAAATCCTCCGCGATGAAATCCTCCAAATCTTCCTCTGTAGCCACGGCCCCGCGCTGAAATCTCTGTTTGATTCCCACCGGCGTCCGCCTTACTGGTTGCATCATTTTCCGCAGATTGTTTTGGTCGATCACCAGCTCTCATGGGAGGAATAGTATGGCCCTTTTTCTCCAATCTGTCTACTGCATCAATTGTCAGAGTGGCTTGCTTGCACGTACTGACTAGCTCATCTACGTTATCGAACATCTGCATTCCTATAGCTGCACGGAGTGTAGGGTGCAGGCTGGATTGTGCTCTGTAAACGTGATTTTTGGCATCATCCGTCGGGTAGCAATCCTTAGACAACTCAATTATCTCGTAGATAAATTTTTCGGTAGGCTCATTCATTTGCTGTTCTCTCCTGTGGAGATTATTTTGTCTTTCATTAAGTTCTGCCCATCCTCCGTACTTGGCTTTAAGAGCTGCTTTGAAAGTGTCCCAATCTGTGAAAGATGGTTTGTTATGATCGTACCAGGCTTTGGCATCTTCAGGTAATACTTCTCTAGCCAGTGCTACGTACTGAGACGTATCGTAGGCCATGCTTTGGAAAAAAGTTTCCAAATTCGTTGTGTAGGTGTCGGTTGACATTTTCTTTGGGTTGAATTTGGGTGCTGTAATGTTGGGGTTGGCGGTTGGAAGTTTCAATCCTTTCAGAGCTTTTGAAAGCTCTGCTGCGACATCTGCATTTTCCAGAGCGGTAGTTTGGGCTTCAATAGCCTGCACTAGTTTTCCTATTGCCTTATCTTGTTCCTCTTGGAATAAAACACGAGCTGCCTGTAACTCCGCCGCAATCAGTTCTCTTACTTTTTGTTCATCCATTGTGTTTGTTGTTTGTGGTGAGGGGGGTCGTCCAAATGTGAAGACTCCTTCTCCACTTTTGTGATTTACTGAACTATTCTCAGTATTATCACTTGCGTCGATGAATGTATCTGTTGATGAATCGCTGTCAGTATTTTGGAAAACCTCCTCTGTTGCAGTAGAATCAGTATCCTCTGCTGTTGAACTAGTACCTGCTGTTGTATTTGGTATGTAGTAATGATTTTGTGTAGTTTTACCCAATTCAGACGTGGTGTCACTACACGAATCATTACTACTCTCCTCTGTTGTTGAATTTTTAGGTACTTTTGCTGTAGGGGTACGTTTTTTCTTTACCACTTCCTTCCCTTCATAGACATGTCCAGTTCTTGTCTTTTTTGGTGATGGTAGTTTACCAACTGACGGCTTTTCATTCTTCTTTGGCATTAATCACTTATTTTTACATCCCACAACCATTCATGCAAATATACCGTAAGCAGGAAATATTCGGCGCATAATATGCATTAACTTTTATACATGAGTCGCTATACTACTATTATCTGATGTACGCATATACGCCTTATAAGAATCTATACTAAAGCTTCTTTTGTAAAATTCTTTTTATTTTCCTGCTATGCGGTACTCTAGTGTACCTTTGAACCAACTAAAGTAGTAGCCTAGCAGTTATAACTGAAATCTCCTTGTACAAACGAAATTGACGTATTTTAATTATATGCAGGTTTTGTAGACTTATTTCATATAAAGCTTTGACTGTCAGCGTTTTCTAGTAATTTTCCGTGAGCATGATCATGATGATGAGCGCCATATTGCTTTGTAAAAATATTGAAAATTTTCTAACCGTTGAGTTACTAAAATCTCAATTAAACAACTAAAAACAGCTTTTCAGTCACCATGCATGCTCATTTTTACTTCTACTTTACTTTACATTGCTTTCTCAAAAAATATCTGCTTCTAAATTAAAATGATCGAAATTCTCATAATATTATGCTGCTCTGCTAATCTTTGCAATAAAATAACTATTAGCTTGCTTTTACTGTTATTGTGCTTTAAAATTTGATAAAACTGATTAAAAACTCATTAAAAGTCTACTGTGCAAGTGTGTGTATGTTTAAAAATGCTAATCAAGATGCTAGCATGGAGGTAACGAGGTATTTCATCGCAACATTCTACGATATTATACCTGTTGCCAAATTAATGCTGTGGGTGCATGATGATGAACCACTTCAAACGTGATTCACTTTATGCATCCGCACCCACTACATGCATTGCCAATTGCCTTTCCTTTTTTACCATCAACCAATTTAGCACTGCACTGAACCCAGAAAAATGGCATAATTCGCCATGCAGGGGCATTTGTGGGTTTCTACTGTGGAGTATGACCTGTTACCCCTTTATGACTACTTAAATGATGTGATATTATTAGCTTCAGATAGAATCGCATGCATTATAATCAATCTTACTATGCCTTGAGTTCAGCACGAGATGATGACACAAAATGCAATGCACAACTTGTCGCAACGGTTTTCCGGTTCATCCTTCTGGTGTGCACTTCAAACGCTAAAATGGTAAATGATTCGGGCTCAGACACACACAGAATCTTGCAAGCTAAATATGTACAGCTTTTATTTCCAAATAGAATTCCGATTAATCGATCTCAATCAAATAGCAATTATCAAGTACAAGAAATATGACTACAAACTGACAACTGCTGCTGCCACTACTACCAAGTGCACAAGGCCACGTATAAATGCAGAATGACCATCTCCATCTCTCTCGCTCAGGATTCCGCTCTCTTGACTGCTGCACTTCATTTCAACATTCTGAAATATTGTGCAGTCAGTATAGCATAAGCGAATCCCCTTACTCCTCTCTGGTCACCTTCTCTACTCTGCCTTGCCCCCAGTACATTTTCCATATACACCTTACAATGTGTCAACCTCTGAGATATAAACTGGATGAAGTAATATTTTCTATGGCCAAATGGCGATGATCTTGACAAACGTAAACAATAACTCATGTGGCTTTTGCATAATTAGCGTGTGTTTTATTTAGCAGACTTGCCTGCTGTGCCAGAGCATATATATAAGTATAAAGAGATGTAGGTTGGTAATGAATGTGCACTCATATACGGTTTTTGGCAATATTAGCACATTGCGTCTGTTAGACACGGAGAAAAAATGGAGATGTGATGATGAGCAGAAATAGTTTATAGACGTGACCTGTCGTAAATTTAGACGGTTTCGCTCCAGCAGAATTTTAAGCAGTGTTCAATCTCAAGCATTTGTTTTTTTGCTTGTTTCACCAAAACTGCTGAAGTTTTAGTTTATTTGCTTGGCTACTGATATTGGCTATAGGCGTATTATGGAAATGGCAGATTTGAAATTGTAGAAAGATTTCAAGTCCATTTCCATTCCACTCACAATTTAAAATCATCACCTCAGGTTTGGTTCTTATGGTAATTTGGTGATATGTATATTAAATAGGATACGAGTTCGATTATTGTGCGTACTTTTCTCAGAACTAGAACTAAAAGCTGAAAGAAGAAACGCAAGTGGAAATTGGCAATATAGCATGCGATATCACACACACAGCTACTTGGCGTTGTTTAACAAACTCTCAACATTGACATCAAACAGTGGATTGGATTAGGTGATTGTAATAAGCCAATATTATAAACCTAGTCATAGCAGTCAGCAAGCTCATAGAAACAGGTCTAAACTGTCTTGTCTTGTCACTTGTCCATCTAAATTGGATGCAAAGTAGAGTGGATACTGATTCTATGGAAAATGTTTTTCGCTTCGAAGAATTCACAAAACTATTTCAATGGGAATGGTCATGTAAAATAATGTCAGCACATTTTACATTTATATTTCAAAGCAAATATGCATTTTAGCAAACTGCTCTAACATTTTGCATGAAGGTTACCATCCCCAAAGAAATATTTGCATGACAGCAGTGTCCATGTCATACTCCGTGTCACAATTTTTCTGTTGCTACACAAAACCAATATCCAAATCATTCCACTAGTAGAACTTATACCAACCTCAGATATATTTTTTTACTTTAATGGCCACCCATACAAAGTTGGTAAAAATGTGTGTGTGGATTGTAGAGTGCTCCATCTCCTCTTTGCTCTTTTTGGACCATATAACCCAATCTCGTACAAAAAAAAATCAGAATGCTTACACGTTGTTCCTCTCTCTCTTTCGCTCTGATCCCAGTTTTCAAAGTCAGTTCAGTTCACAATGCAGAATCAATGCGCGCTGCTATTGTTATTTACTATCGTCTCACCAGCGTTTTGATTACCGCAGCAGCGTCTTCGCTGAAATAAAGTTTCAGTCGATCTTAGAGCATGGCATACACAAACAAAGAGCGCAACCATTATCATCATCTTGTAGCAAACTGCACTCTCTTCTGCAAAACCACATCTCCATCTCCTCAGCATCCTCATCATCATCATCCCATCAGCAACAAGCCAAATAAGAAGTAATTTACAATGCTCACCTATTATGCTTTACGGATTAGCTTTTTTATCTTTTTTTTCTACCTTTCCATAATATAGCGGCCCTCGCACTCTCAGCTTTTTCTTCAGTGAGCAACAGGACCAAGCTAATCAGTGTGCTTCCTTCAGTGTCCCACTGCACATCAAATCAACACAGAAAAATAAAAGTCATGTGTACCGGCCAACCATAAGCCAACACTTGAAAAACAACTTGATTGTCACAGCAGCAGCAATGGCAACAGAGTAACAATGACGTTTTCTTAATTGAAACAAGCCCAGCGAGCTCTCAATAGGTGTCAACTAATATAAGTAGTTTTTAGTAGTGATCATGCGAGTGAGTGCCACATGACGCTGAGAGACTGCGAGGAGGTGGATTGAGCGTTAAAATATATTGCTAATTTGTGAAGTGCATAAAGAGCTCTTACGGAAACACGGAGACAATTTTTTGCATGTGAGATGATATAATGCCCGGTTTCTCAACAAACTTTGTATTTTGTATAAAAATATAAAATTAACTCAACTTTTTTAGTTTTTATTTAATTTTGTGACAAAATTGAACAATTTTATAGACATTAGTGTAATTTACTCTTAAAAACTTTTATAAACTTGTGAAATCTTTACGTGGTTCTTTACGTGCACGTGTAAATCAAATGGATTCAATATCCCTGTAAAAAATTCTTTGCCAATTTTAAATAAAACTGTGCAAAAAGTGCGCAACTGTGTGTGGTCTCTTATTGTGAGTGTTTTTCTGTGCATCATCCTCAAAATTGGTGGAATCTACTGTCAAGTTGTTACCAAAAGGTAGGTAAATTGCCATTTTCTACACATGTTTTAAAATGCCCCAATAAGTCCAACCAACCTATGAGGCATAAGGCTAATCAATGAAATATTTCAATAATAAGCGTTGAGCCTTTGAGCTTAGGTACTTTTTTAGACATTTTTATCCCTTGTGATCATCATCACCAGCCTTGACACAACCAAACACTTTGATGTACATTGTACAAGCCTTCAAACTTAGAAACATTAGTGCATATTTTGCACGAACGATAGAGTATACACACAAAATATCAATAAGAGCGTGACAATATTACATGACGTCTTTACCAAGAAGAAGATGAACACAAGGCAAACTTTCTTTTCTTCCAAAAAGCTGCTGATAAGGCCATCTCTCTTTATCTCTTTCGCTCCCTCTCTGATTCTGCTGCTGTCTGTGTCCATCCATCTCTCTATTTTTTACCCTTCTTTTATTGTTGCACCACACCAGCCAAAAGGATTGTTGCCATGTTTGGAAGTTTCATGTAGCTCTGTTGAAAATTAACAAATAATAATCATGTTCTCTCTACTTGCTGCTCCCCAATATATATTTTTAAAGGTAAAAAAGCCAACAACGCATTTTTTACAAAGCTATTATTTCATGGTGATGGTGTGCACAATGGAACAAAAACGCAATGTTGATAAGAGAAGGAATTTTGTACCCAATAGATAAATGCAACTATGTAGAATTTCAGACAAGGAATGGTTATCAGGTGATAATCAACTTTTTTAAAAAGTAAGGTTAGCAAACTTTTAGGTTATGCAGATAGCACCTAAAAGGTGTTCCTTGTAAGCTCAGCATTTTAAAAGTTGCCTTTTCCTTCCTCAAAAATCCCCAACATTTTTCTGTTCTCTTCTTATTCCGTTTTTGTTCATGAAGACATTTTCCACTCTGGTGTTAAATAATATTCCCATCCTGACTACCTGACTACCCACCTTCAAACATAATCCATAGAGCTGCTGAGCTGCCTCTTTCATTCTTTTTTTTTCGCCGCTTTTCTGCTTTGACATCTTTTGCACCTGTGCGTTTTTTTCCTCCTGAGTGAGCGAACAAGAGATGAAGGCAGAAAGGAAAAAAAGAATAATTTACTGAATGGTTTTTACTACACAGACAATTATGCTACTCCTGCTGCTATATATTATGCTACTGGATGAATGAATCTACAGAAAAAAAAGTATGAAGTCTGAGCTCCCATTCATTTTAATCAACAACCTGTTCGTCAGAAAGGCTTCTGCTTTAATGCTGATGTATGATTCATTTTACTTCTTAACACTTTCCCATTCCTTCTTTTAAGCCATTCATTCACTCTCACAGAGGATAATATGAAGCTGTATAAAAAGCACAGGAGAAGATGAACAGAAGAAAGTATATTGTGTATGGAGGCCAGGAAGTAGAAAAGCTTAACTTTTCCTCGTGTTCTCGAAGGCAGCAGCAGACCAAACTATTTTCCTTTTGAACATTATTCAAATTAATTTCTTAGAATTTTCGGAAAAAGATGCTAATCCTGGAAACCACTGAAATGTTGACCATTTTTGTGTTGATCAAAATCCATATCCAAAAACCAGGAAAAAAGAGATGAAAAATTAGAATGGGCAGTGCTCGGGTTGTTGGTTTACATTAACCACACACACACATGATTTTCTTTAACTTTATTAGTCTGCTCATATGAAAAATGTACACAAGGCTGGAAGATTAATGTTTTTTCTACGTTTTGCGCCTCACCTTACAATCCACCTTGATCAGTTGTTCTTTATATATTTTTTTGTGATTTCTTCCACAAATGGACTTGTTGCAGGTGAGAAATTTTTCTCTGAAAATTTTTGTAAAGGTGGAGGTGGAAGAGAAGGGCAAAGAGTAGAAAAAAATGGTTTTTCTGTAGTTCTTTCGTCTTTCTTAAATAATTCCATGATGCTCAAGCTAATTTAGCTAAAACCAAGCAATAGGCAATAGGAGACCTTTTGAAGAAAAAGAAATTCAATTTTTATTTCTCGTGACCAAAAACCAAGTTGCTGGTATTATTAGTCTGTATTTAATCCAAGATGTCATTCAATGACAAAATTATTTGCCAAAACGGTATAATGATCATGACGTGTTGTGCAGATTTTTTTGTATGACCGACAAACAAGAAAATGCGAGAGTATGGGATGATGATCATTATGTATGTTTAACTTTTCTGCGGCTGCTACGTGGTAAAATTTATTGTTTTTCAACTGGGCTCATGGTTTCCACCCACCTGATCAACTATGCACACACGTTGTTGAGTTAAAAAAGGATAAAATAATATGACGATAGAGAGAAGGGAAGGTTCAAAGAGAAAAAAATGGTTGATTAAATTAATTAGTGGTGAATTATGGATTGACGTTGGTGATTAATTTCTTTTTCTGGTGGAATTTTTAATCTTTCTCTATTTGCCCTGCTGACGTTGGTTGGAAAAGACGCAACTGAAAAATAATTCAGAATTTTCTCCCGTTCTCTTCTGTAAACTTTTAGGTTTGCATAGAAATTTCATTTCTGCCAAATAAAGTTATAAATTGAAAGGGTAGCTGAGTTTCATTCAAAAGTAGAAAAATGTGTTTGCACTCATTGAACAGTTTTTTTGCTACTTTTTTACTTCTGAATGCTGTACCTACGCAAATATGTACATACACAGGTGTTTAATTAGACAGCAGCAGGTAGAAGATTCTGTTCTTTGTGTTGGTTTGCTTTAGCAAGGAAAACGCTGGATAAGGAATATATATTTTTTGTCTTCAGCTTCTTTCAGCGTTCCTCCTGCTGCTATCGCTGAAGGATAAACTAGCTATTTAGCCATGTTCAAATGGTGATGGCTCGCAGAAGGGGATCAAAGAGAGAGAGATGTCCTTTTAAGCTGTAAATAATAATACGTGATAAGAAAACACTTATAATAGGCTAGAAAATGTATTGAAAACCGTAAAGGTTGAAATTGTAACTTGGGCTGAAAAACAAAATCCAAATTGAGATGATATAAAAACTTATTGATTGTTTTATTTTGTGTGCTTAGCTTGTGCAAAAATATTTACGAAAAGAATTGCTGTATCGACATTACTCTTCTATGAGCTGGTTATCATACCATTTTCATATTTTTCATTCAACATTTTTTCAACTTGTTGTAATTGGTAATCATGATAATAATTGAGGCTTTCTTGCTGTGAGACAGTGTACAAGTACGCACTGCTGCGACTTTGTTTCTTTTTTTTGCTGAGCTAAATAACTAAATTTCAGAGCCATATATGGAACAGCTTTTGGCATTGCATTTTATTCAAAATGGAAGTGGAATGAGCCTCCAAGTCCTCCTAATATAAAATAATATGTGTTCATTCACAAATCTATGAATTTTGCTCGTAGAGCAACACAAAAAGGGAATAATATATTATTATTATGCAACGCAGCAGTATCAACAGCAGCAGCAACTCTTGCACAGCCTTGTCCAAACAAAGAAATAGCCAGTAGTAGTCAGTTAGTCAGTCAGTTAGTTAGCACAAGAGAGTGATGTGACGGTTGACGGACAAAAAATGTGATAATGATGAAGATAAAGATAGCTTTATAAAATAGGAGGCACACTTTTTTTTTACACAGAATCACTTCTGCAGGGCTACTGTCCCTTAAGGATGGGTGATGTTGGTAAAAATTATAATGAAATGAAGTTGTTAATAAAATTTGCTACAATAACAACATCATCATCATTGTTTACCAAGTTGAATTTGATTATTAAATAGTTTGAACACATTTTGTTAACAAATTCTTAATTTTATTCTTTGCATTTGCTACTGCTCTACCAATTTATTAAAAGGGCAGCAATAAACTTAAAGGTTAGACTTAGAACCAATTGATGATGATAATGATAAACCTGAGCATACACACACAGAGTAATTATAAGTTCGAAGGACCATGACTATACACCAATTTTCCAGCTGTCAATCAGCCAAAAAATTGTTGCCATTTTGATTTACGGAACAATGCCATTCTCTCGATTAAATGACGGATGATCATATCATCATCATATTCTAATTTATGCAAAGCAAGTAACGGCAAAATGTCAAGTGTGAATAGATAGTTAGCAGTTTACAAATTTAAATCCTGTAGCAATGATTTGCATGCTGGTCCATTAAACTCTTATTATTTTAATTTTTAATACTAAAAAGTTAAACCGCAGTTAATAAGACGTTGTCATTGTCTGCGTAGTATGAGTGTGATGGCTACATGCACACAATTATTATAAAATTGTATACGCACATGTAAAAAAAGGTATCATCATCATTAAATTTTATTAAATATGATCACACAATCCCTATCATGTCACTATTCTCAGTTTTCAAACTTGATAACAAGCTAGCACATCCCGTCCATCCCGCCTGACACCACAGCCATCATGTCATGACACCATACGCACACGCGGACGTTCATATTCCTTCTTGCTAACAATTTCATTGCGATTTTCACCTGGTGATGATTGCAACAAGGTGATGGTGATGATCATGATCATGATTATTACCGAATTGGTAGGTATCCATATATGTAAGGTAGGTACGAGGATGATGGTGATAGTGATGGCGCATTGTTATTATTATTATCACTCTTATTATTAATGGACAAGGAAGGAAAGACAAAGCAGAATTTTTCTGAAATGTTAAGTCAATGTCAGACCAGTTGGTATTATTCCGTGCTACATGCCGCGCTGTCACATAGTTAGTCTGTATTTGGCATTTCCAGGCAGGTCATTTTTGATAAAACCGTGTTCCTTCGCCACACAATCATTTAAAAGCACTGCAAAAGATTATTATGTAACGGGGTATGATTCTTTATTTTCTTGCAAAAAATGAAGATCGTTCTAGGAGATATTCCCAACTTGAATGTTTATGAATGGGATTATTATTTCACGTCATTTTAAAGTCCACTTTTTGACACTAAACAGATGCATGAATTAATATTTATCAAGAAACGGAATAATACAAGTGATTGTATTATTATGGGCTGATTAAACACGGCATTAAACTGGTGTTGTGTGTGGTTTTCCCTTTCCAAATCAAATTTCAAGGGGCGCAGCATCAGAGTACCAGACTGTATGATTTTTGGTTGTTGGTCAGGTGTCCAAACTCAAGTTATCATAGTAATAATGGCGCACTCACATTTTCGCAGATCAGAGAACTACTTTAAGTTGAATTTGTAGTAATGGATACATGACATTGTAAAAAGATAGGCAGTTACAAACGAGTGAACAGCAATAATAATAAGCTGATAATATTATAATGATGTAAGCTGGCATAATGCAAAATGCAAACCGGTTGTAACCTGATATACTCATTTTAAAGCAAGAGAACATGGTAAATGACTTTCCAAATTAGTTTTCAAACACAAGTCTCTCCACTTTAAATAGTCATTTAGTAAATCGAAGAAGAACATGAAAAAGAAAACCAAGAGATCAAAACAAGCCCAATAAGCTAAAAACCGGCAACCGGGTTACACGATCAACTGAAGCAAAAAATATACTAAACGGATTAATTAAGATAGCAAAATCAATAGCTTGAGAGTAAAGTCGGTTTTAAAGAAAACGTCAAACGCTTTTTGCTTTACAAAATGCCCATTGTCTATTTATTACCGCTTGTTTGTTTGATCTTTCCATTTCTTCTTTAGTATTCCGGTCACGTAATTACATCTCTTTTACGGCTTGTTTCTCTAAGAAAACAAACTAGTTGGCTGAGTTTGTATCTATTAAAACAATTAACTTGATTTGCTCTACATTAATAAGCTGTTTTAACGTGTTCACACTTTAAAAAGCCTGTTAATCATCCTACAGTCAGATTTTACTTAGAAACTCAATCAAAAATCAAGTGCCAATGCCAAACACATTAAATTACACTAAAACATATTCTAGTTCTCTAAGCTGCCCACACGCTCATCTCCATTACAGCAACAATCTCTTTTTTTCAAAAACTGCTCCTTCTTTTATAGAAGTTTTCTCTCCTTTCTGACATTACTTGTCCATTTGCTAATTCCCTGAATTTACAAGAGAAAAAGCATCTGCCAAATGAAAGGAAAACAACAGGGTCATTAAAAAACCTAATATGCAGCCAATAAGCTATAACCAAGTTTTACAAAGACATACAGTGTTTCTACTTTGTATATATTTTTTTAAAGCTTCAGCTTTTAAAAAGATTTTTTTTGGCAATAACGTGCTTATAACACGGTAATAATCATAAGAACAACTTACATGATTTGAAATGAAGCACTTTTGTCAGTGAAAAAAATACCAGTCTAACTTTTTATTAGGAGAATCGTTGAACTATCCAACTCCCACGCGGTTTTCATTATCCCCAAAAAGCTTGTACGTAAAAAAAATCATTTGTCACCGTAATAACCGCATCAAGAGATAGAAAAAAGGAAAGAAAGAGAAGCTGTTGCGCACACAGAAAATGTGTTGCTTTTTAGCAGATGACAGAACTACTTTCTACATATGGCCAATTTCATGTGTGTGTGTGTGTGTGGAGGAAAATTTTTGGCTTTGGTAAATTGTACCATGAATGCCTATAGAAGAAATTTTTGCAACTACCTATTTATTTTACGGATGCGCATAGCTCTTCTTTGCTACTTTTTTTGTAGATAAGGTTATTGCAAAGGTGAAACAGGCCAAAGTGGCAACTTTGTGTGTATGATTAATTTTTTTACTATTCCAGTCCAGTTCTGAGTTTTTTGGTTGGCGCATTCTTCTTGTAAAGTGCGACAACATTCTTCTTGTTTGTCGTCTTTGAATAATATGCATAAACACAAGGTAGTGACGTTATCTTTTTGGTGGTATGGATTGGATCTTCTGGATTTTATGACCAGTAGGTATATTTTTTGCTATCAGGATCACAATCTTAATAATTGCACAATGGGTAAGAAAAATCGGGAATTAAACATGAACTCTGTGAGTGAACATGCATTCCTGTGTGCAAAAATTGATGCAATAAAAATACATTTTTTGGTTTTTCAAAAGATCAACTTGTTTGATAGTTTATTTTAAAGGGTAATAATATTACTATTGGCTTGTCGTCAAATCATGTAATCAACTTTTTGGAATGTGGACAATTTTTGTAAAAGCTGGTTACAACATGGCTATATATTACTTACTAGGAATACCTTTTGTGTGCCTTGTGTGAAATTATGTAACGAGTAAATTTTCAACAGTTTTTTTTCTTGATTTGAACATTTGATTTAAGTACATAACCAACTTGTTGCTTGATGATGATAAAACCGTGGTTTATTTCCATTTGCGTGTAATAAACTAAAAAATGTTATATGGATATATATATTTGATTACAGCAAAGTAGTAAAAGGCAACGGAATAAAAAATATGTGTGTGCTTTTGCACAGCATCAACGGAAGACACACGTTACGTAAAAAAGAATGAATGTCAAGCCCAGAGTCAAAGTCAAGTCACCGCGTACAAAGCATTACCTTTCTGTGTGTGTGCAGACTTTGCAGTGAAGATTTTTTTGTCTCTGTGGCTATATAATAGGAAATGTGAGGACCTCCTGGAGAGAGGTACCATGTGGGATCATGAATAAAAAAATACCATGCTTTATTATTTTGTCTGATGGTCCAGTCCATAATACCTGCTTTGAAAAGACTTTGTCTCTAACCTGCTGCAGACTGCAGTGTATTTTCATTTTCAAGTCAGAGGAAAGCCACCGACAGAAAAAAGAGTTGTTGTTGTGGGTGCAAAATCCCAAGGCATTTTTTGTTTCTTCAATGCCAAAACGTACAATAGACTCTTTTGAAAAAAAATCTTTCACTCTTTCTCTTCATCTAGCTATCTCACTTTGCTTTTGTCCGTGTGAAGACCAAACTGTGATTGGGATCGGACTGGTTTGGCAAAAAAACATTTAATATACTGTATGTATTGGTATCTGTTAAGAATCTATTACACGCTCGTTAGATATTTATGGCACCGTTTCTCACACCATTCCTTCTGCTTGCCAAATGAAAAAATATTATGGAAAGATGAATCTCTCTTGGGTTTGCTCATTACGCTTTGGTCCTGTGTTGTTAAGGTGATTATATTGTCGTTTGGTGGTTCATCGTGTCGTGCCTGAAAAGTCATTGTGCTGTCTTGTTTTGTCTATCAATTGGTTCTTCTCTTCTGCACAGAAAATGACATTGAACCTAAATATGTACACAGAAAATATGTTACATTTTGGCTATATGATCAACTAGTAGTAGTACTAGAACATCATCATCATCATCCAACATTCGACATATCTTGTCCAAAAGCAGACAGACAACCTGTGTATTTGGATTTTGAGCATCACCGCTTTAATAAATGTTTTATTGGACAGTGGACAGCTAAAATAAAAAATAGGAGTTCTTTTCTACACACAGCATAACCAGACTTGTGTGTACACCTTATACAGACTGAATAGAAAGTCATAAATATTACAAAAAAATGGTTACAAATAAAGAGATGAAAGATCAATAGAAACAAATATACATTGACGAAGCGAAGGAGAAGAAGGTTGCCGTGTGAGATCAATTGAGAAACGGGAATGAACTGTGAGAAAAGGATGATCAGCATAAACGATAAGGTTATGTGGATGATGATGGTGCTTGTATCCACCTTGCTCTGATCTTATTATGCGTGACAGTAATGCTGATGTGTTGTAAACGTCGGTTTAATTGCTTGTTCTTTGCAAATCATAAAAAAATTCTGTGTAAAGTAAAGAGGGGGTGGATGCAATAGAAAAAGGTAGACTTAACCAAATAGAAAGTACATTAGTTTAGTAATACCTTTAATTAAACTTATTATATGCTACACATTATTTTCTACACACAACTAATATGCTTATCTATTAGTGTTAATGAGAACAACAAGTTAGGAAATTGTAGATGCGTACATTAAAAAGCGTTTTAGAGCTTGTTCCACACTCTCCACACCGTCGTAAAACATGATTTTTGTGTGTGTGCCGCATTTATTAGATAGCAATCCACACATTTTTTATGTATTATATATTTTTTCGGCAGGGATGTTTTTGATGATTGGCGATGGCCATGGCGGTGGTGGCGGATCAGATTCACAATGAATTAGTACAGACAGAGAAGAATAAAAAAACAGGATTCGTGAATGCCCATTTTTGTCGCCTTTGTGTTTAGTCTGCTGAACCAACAACCTCAGGAGGTATTTTTTCAAAGAAAAAAATATAGCATGTGGCTCTTGTCTTCTTCTTCTGCCTTTCCTTTTTCCCCGAAAAATAAATACCAAATGGCTAATATGCAAAAGTGTGCGTTTTTTACTGCATATTATGTACAAAGTGTGCGCAAAACTTGTACAGAGATGACAAGATTTCCCAAGAAAAAACAACAAACCGTCTGTTTTTTCCTACAAAATGCCGCTTACGACCTGTGCCGATAAAGAACAGCAATTAACGCACACACACATTCAAATTGTTATAACGCACACATGTGTAAATCCGCAGCTTTTAAAAAATACTGCGCAAAAACCACAAAAACAATTAAGATCACGATATTTTCGCATTGTAAGCTTTCAACGGACAAAATGGACCATATTTACCCAAAAAGATAATCTCTTTTTGAAAGAAAATGTACATATAATAATATCTAGACTAGCCATTTACAATTTTTTCCGTCAGGTTTAATAATAATAATATATGCATGGGCAGGACAACCGAACGAAAACCGTATACACATTTTACTATACGTACATTATACTTATATTGTAGCATACAGGATGACCTTTCCTCTTTTAGCTTTTTTTCTTTATCATTACTATATAAGGTCATGAATCCAAGTCCAAATAATCCCCCTTCTCAATTCTCCTTTCTTCTTTATCAACAACGCAGTGCAGAATCAACAACAGCAGCACAAGTCTAGCTATAGCACAATGTAATTCACATCATCATCCCATGCCCAGATATATCGCTTTATTCTTCTTGCCTGTTTTCTCCATGCCATTAAAATATTCAATATTTTTGCACTTTTGTAAATAACTGGCTATCAAAGTGGCTAAAATTACCAAATCTCGGGATACATAATAAATAATGTACCCATTCCAAGTTTTTTGGCTAAACGGATGTTGTTGCAATATTAAGTTACCAATTTACATTGCGTACAATACACACAACCAACCAACCTCATCATCATTACATTTATGTCTATAATACACAATTTTTTACAGCGTCACCATCATCTCCATCATCATCATCCAAAACCACGCCAGTGGAGTTTAGTATTGAAAAACATGGCCATATTATCACACAAAGTGATTATATTTACAACAATAGCAGCACAGCAAAGTGTATAGAGAGAGCTAGTAGATTATAGAATATTGTCTTTAGCTGCTCACATTATTTTATTATTATTATTATGGTTTGGTTTGCCAAAAAATCACTCCATGTGATCTTTGAAATGTTCAGCAGGCTATGATGCTGACGATGATGATCGTCATGGTCATCCATTCCACTCCATCCATCCTCCTCCACAGAATTTACACAGGAATATATAAGGAGGTGATGATACATTTTCAAGTTTTTTAGATTGTAGCAAAAGCTAGTAAGCTTAAGCTATATGGTTGGTGATGATGATGATAATGGCAAGTTGACGTCTTTTCTGTGTACTAGTATGCTCATCTAGAAAATATTTTAGGCTAACTGCTACCTAATTTTACTGATTATAGCATTATGATAACATTCTCAAGAGAAATTCTCATTTCTCTAAATGTGTTTCGAATTAAATGATGTCATCATCATAAAGCCCCAAAAAGATTAGCAGTTTTGCTCACCAGATCAGTACCAAAGATAACGTCACCTTTGGTACTTGGTACGTTTTTTATTCAGAAGCATAGATGCTCGATGGAGATTTGAACATGCACACACATTTTAATTGCCCATTATTAAAATGCACTTTTCAACTTCCACACTCAGCACACTGCACACTGGATGTCTATGCAAATCCTGGTGATGCCCACACGATTTAAACAGGTATATATTGTGTGCATTGTGACAAGTAAGAATCAAACAATCTTGTAATCAACTTTGATCAAATAATAATTTCTCAGAGGAGACAGCAGGCAGCATTTTGTCAATTCATTAAAGGCAACTGTAAAAAAATATTAGACTGTTTATGCCAATGCTCATAGCTGGCTGGCTGATTTATTTACCATTTTCAATTCATCCTTTTATGCTGCATGTTGCATTATGGTTTGATTTTTTTTTTCTTGGATTGATAATGTCCTCACCCTTTTTTACTATTACATTTGGGCTAAAGGAGATGATAGTAATAAAACAGTAATATTTTTTTGGTGTGCGTGTGTAGGACATGAATGATTTTTCATTTACACGGCTTTCTATACCCTTTATTTGGACAAGTCTCAGAGAATTACAATACAAAGTTATTAGGATTATTATTATTACTATTTTTTCACGCTGTCGGTCATTAGGTCATCATCACCACAAGGCATGGTAAATAAAAGGAAAGCAAATAGAAAAAAAGACAAACTCATCATCATCTCATGTTGTCACAGCTGAACAAATGCTGCACATGTTTACAAAAGTGCATTTCATTTTTCAAACACAATTACAAATTAACTCGTTGGCAATCATCATCATCATCCAAAAATAATAAAGCATACATACGTCTGTGTAAAGTGATTATGATCATATTCATCATAATAACACGAACTGCGAACAATTCGTGATTTTGCTAGTGCACTTTTTTCAAACACAAAATGGTAAGAGTTTACACACTGCCTTTTTTGGCAAAATACACTGCAGCCACAAATATCTCAGCATTTTATCACACTTTGTCAGATCTTTTTTATTGTTTTCTTTTTAAAAAAATGCATTTTCTACCTTGTTATGATCTCCGTGATCAAGCCTCAAGAAAGAAAAAAATGCCAAGTGTCTTATTTGGAATACTTAGAAGGCATGACAATGTGTAGGTATTTCACTTTACACACCTTTTCTAACTTTTCTTACTTATTTTTTACAGCTCCTGCTGTGCCCATGTATTATTTCTGGGTTTTATAATATTTCATAAAAAAAACCTAAAAATAGTTAACTACCGCGTGTCCTCTTAGTTGTCGTTTTGCACTCATCATCATCATTTTCATTAGCATTTTCCACCCACAACAAGTTTTAAATCCTTTGTTTTTCTTAACACTTTAAAATGAATGATTAATTTGCTTTAAATATTATTACGCTCCCATAAAATGCACCTAAACACTTGTGCATCATCATCATAGTCCACATCATCACACTTTATAATAATTACACTTTATTTGTACTAATTATATTGACAATGATACGGCATTAATGATGCGGGATGACAAGACGTGACGTCCGCAATCGTCTCCGTCTCCGATCCTACGTACTTCTTCTCTCTGTCTCAATATTTTTCGCCAACTCCTCCTCACATCATCATCATCCATTCTGCGTCTAAACCGTCTACTTTTCTTCAAGTTAGTGTGGATTGTACGTATACATGTCTGCATTGCACAGATAGAGCAAAAGCATTCTACCTAATAATTAAGTTGTACTCACTCCACATTTTATTTTCTAGATGCATCTCCTTGTCCACTCTGATGCTTGTGGATGTTGTTGTTGTTGTAAACTGTAAAGGGATGATGGACACTAATGTAGATTGACCATATTTGCAGGAATAATGATAATAATAATAACAGGCTATTTATGCGCATGAATTGCATTCCAAACGAAACGGATGAGAGTGTGTAGTGGAGTGAGTGGACAGACAAGAGAGAAAGAGAGGCCATAAATAAAAACATTTTAAAGCGTTTTGGCCTAACTTTTTATATAAAGCTTCTGTGTCTGTGGTGAAGCCTATCTGTCATGATTAGCAATTGGTGACACAAATATATTAAAATCCGACTAATTTCTTAACTGGCCTGGCCTACAAGAACTGCTTAAGGTGATTAAAGAGCTTGTCAACAGTTTCATGAATGAAATTAATCAACCAAGAGGAAAAATTGCATAATGTGTGAGTAAACCCTATACAATCATGTCATTTTTACAGTCCAAAAATATCTGTACAGTTTAATAGTAAGGCAAATTGAAAAAACGTTTAGAGGATAGCCACATTGCAACTTTTTCATTCATATAATTTCTGTGTTATTTTTTTCGCTTGTTTTTTGTTCAAAGGCACGACCAAAGAAAAACGAGTAATATTGAACAAGGTACGTATTGAATCATGCGTGCGTGCAGCAGGATGATGTTGAGAGCATAGCATGCAAACTGAATATCAGAAAAGATTTAGTTCCGTAAAAGGAAAAGGGAACGGAGAGATGGAGAGATACAAAGGGCAAAAAATGGAGAGCAACTCAAAGAATAATATGCAATTATAAAAGATGCACAAGGATTTTAACAGGCTTAAAAATGAGAAATGAAGCTGATCAATACAGTTGTTACGTGTGTGTCGTGATAAAAATGGCTTTTTGAATGCAATATTTTGAAATATTATTGGCATTGCGTTGATTGCGCAAAGTGAATGCTAAAAAATATCAATTGGTGCTTCAAAGCTGTTTCTAGTCATCATAGTAATTAAATGGGCTTTACAGTTCATATTCCTCAAAATTGTTTCCAGTAGTAATCCGAATGTAAATACTAGTTAAAAAACCTGAGAGGAGTAAAAAGATTATTAGAAAAAGGATTTTCAACTTAAAAATCAAAACCAGTTTGTGGGATCATCTTAATAAATTATCCCCATTTTTACAATGGATTTTCTGTGAAAATCAATTAGAGCTTTTGACACTGACTTTTTAAAAATCTATGGCTTAGCCCACCCGACAAAAAGCTTCTTTTGTTCAACATGTTCAATTCAATCAACCATTTTATTGGAAAATCTGATAAGGCTTAAATAATAACTCAACACACACAAGGTAAAATATGGTGTACAATGGTTTTTTTTAAACAATTGAAAAGAACATAGAAATGGTCATGGTCAGGTTAAAAATATTTTCAACTAGAGTGTAGAGATGGTTTTTTGCAAGTTTGCACAAAATGAAACTTGATCTTCAAAAACATTAGCAAAAATCATGTTCTCGTGACTACATTACTTTAATATTATTCAGTTGTTTAAATTCCAGACTCATCAATATCACGTTTACAATTGTTTAATGGGACTAATTAGATGCAATAACCAGGACGTATGGTGTTAAGTTGAGAATACTCAGGTTGAACGCACTTATTACTATTCAGAATCATGAACAGTGAATCATTTTATCCGCGCAGCGTGTTGTACACTTGCTGAAAATATACTTCCACCTTGTTAACCTTAAAAATTACATTCACTTTTCTTGCTGGCTCAGCACTCCGCAGACTAGTCTGATAAACTTTTGAACTATAAGATTCCATTCTAAGAATTGATTAGATATTATTGGTTTTATTTCAGAGGAAAAATGTTAGTATGCATATCTATACACGATAGAACATAAGGCCTATTCTAAAATAATTTTAAATGCTATTACGATATTCCCTTGAGATTATTTTGATCACGTCTACAGAAATCCGCAGCTTCTATCAATCTTCCTATCCGCGCAGCACCAAAAGCGCACAGAAGAAAACGTTATGATTGACATGCGTTTGTCACAAACAATATTATTATTAATAGCGTATAACAATTTTTGCTAGTTTGACAGCTATCAAATGTTATTAACCAACCGTTGCATATTACCATTTTAAAATAGCTTGATGCACAATTTAGATTCAATTCACCAGACGCCAAATTTTGCATTCTAACTAATGCATAATATAAGTTGCAGCAATGACAATTACGTGCTATTATTGAAAATCGACACGTAGACACCGCTTGTGTGTCAATTTTTTGTCCTTCCTTGTTATTATTATTAAAACCTTAAAATGGTATTGGTGCATGTAATGTCAAAAGCCACAGCTTTAAGAATTCCATACCAGCGCAGCGTTTAAAGATTCTTCTCCAAAGCCTTGCCACCACTATATAATAATAATGAGGATGATGACACAACAAAAAAAACTGCCAAGCTTGCAATGTACTGTGTGTGCATTTAGTGACCTCGTTAATAAATGTGATAGATTTTATATCGCCTATCTATGTACATTAACCAATGGCATAAAATATTCATTGATTTTCTCCATTGTTCTCATTACCAATTTTAATATGCGGTTTATTACTTGCATTGACCTATGTGCCCAGTGTTTTAAGTTGGTTATCTTAAAACACCGTACTTAACCTTAAAGTTGCCTAATCAGTAGAAGATGTCTGGCTGAGATATTCACGAAATTGTTGTTTACGGATGGTAAAAAACAATGCGTACGCTTGTACAGGTAAACGGAACTGTTGTGCACAAGCTCATAACCTGCCACTGTTCAAATCATCCGGTTAAAGTCCAAATTTTACAAAGAATGATTTATCACCCGGCGCATGACGTCTGACTTATCTTTAATAAGTGATGGGTCATCTTACATACGTACACAAGCTGTTTTAAAATGCATTTAGAAATGCCCAGTATTTAAAGTCGAGGCATAAATGGCAATATTATTGTTTGCGACGGTTGTCTCTTTTGCGCATTGTCCATTATTCCGCCAAGCTGCCGCCTTGCTATGGAAAATGCCTTGAATATTTTAAAATGTCATTTAATACATTGCATATAGTCACCTTGATCATTTTGGTAGTACAACAAGCAGCAAAATACCAGCTTTACTCAACCTCTCTCAGCTCAGCATTGAAGATATGTTGGCTCTGTGTACTAATCAGTTTCAATGATCACCAAAAGGCATTTCCAAATCGGTAAAAATGCAATTTTCAGATGACAATCAATTTTGTCCCAATGCTCATAAAAGTTTTGCATTGCTAAAAACGCTTGACAAACAAGACATTGATCAAAAATAGAGAAAATAATTGTGTAAATGATAACATTACTACCAACAGAGCAGTGACATGGCTTACTACTAGTTAACCAAAATGAAAAGTCATTTTAAGTAGCACGATAATGATAATAATAATAATAATACAGGCAACAAACAAGCCCTTGTGTTGTGTGTTACATGTTGTGATTGTCCATTGTTGTACGCGCAAAAAATATACTTGGAATTATTCACATAATACATAATCGGTTTATTTTTGGCAAAGCACAACAGCATGCCATCTTTTACCAAAAAGGAAATAAATGCATAATAAACAGTTACAAAAGTCAATTGGCATTTTTGGCATTAGCAAAAACGAATTAACTAAATACGTATAAACACACAACAAGACGTCATTGTCAATAAAGTTTGGAAACTTTTGGACAATGTCTCTCTTTCTTTTTTCCTTTATTGCTTTCTTATCTTAGCAGACTCATTGATAAAAATTGAGACGATTGACATTGGACCAAAAAAATAGCAACTCATTTTTTTCTAAAGAATAAGTCGTAAAAGCATATTTGTGCTTTTTACGGCACAGAAAAATATTCTAAAAGAATGTTGGTCTCTCTATTATAGCTTTGCTTACGTAGCTACCTAATCAAAGCAATCAAAAGACGTAATAAGCGTTTAAGTGGCTTAATAAATAGTTC
Organism: Entomobrya proxima; assembly: GCA_029691765.1. Taxonomy (NCBI): domain Eukaryota; kingdom Metazoa; phylum Arthropoda; class Collembola; order Entomobryomorpha; family Entomobryidae; genus Entomobrya; species Entomobrya proxima. The sequence continues at coordinate 7,870,165 of CM056173.1, forward strand.
TTTAATATGTTCAGTATGCTGTTAACGTGCTGTGTGGAAGGTTTTGTGTTTTTTGCATTATAAGTTTGGCTTGAAAAAAAATGCATTGTTTTCTGTGCACTTTGTTTGCAGTTTACAAACCTGTAACTCTCTTTATGGAAAAACATGCACATATTTTAAAGTTTAATTACCTGATAATTATTTTTATGGTGTAATTAATATTGAGTTATGCTACTTCTAACTTTACATATTTTTTTTCAATTTGATATTTTGTTTCGTTTTACCCCAACTTCTTCATGGTAGGATGTATAGCTATGTGGGATAGTTGACCCAATTTATTACCAAGCGTATAATATTACACTCTCGTAATATCGAAATTCGTCGAAACGTGCTTGGTGTTTAATTACACATTATTCTCCAATTAGTTTCGTGTGTTGTGAGAACTGTGCTTATATTCAGTTGAATGTTATAACAACGCATTATACAAAATGATCTATTCCGGTTGGTTGGCACAATTGTCAAAATATTTCTCAGAATATAAGCAGCTTTAAAAGATATTTACATTTTACCAAAATTCTACATGTTTTATAATCTATTTGTTATTTTGTGTTTGTTACGCAGGTGGTGAGATATCTCGTGTGTTTTTCTGATAATCAAATAGAACACGCAAAGTATTGTCTTTCTAAATATTTATTGAACTATTGCTTCCCGAATGGAATGTATATTCAACTAGTTCCCCTGCTAGTTCAACGTTTACCCCAAAAAACCACTCCAACCCATAAACTATGACGTCCACAACGGAAACAACCACAGTGGCTACAACAAGTGGCAAGTTTGCCAACGTTGAGGATATCAAGGATGAGGATCTTCTGCGAGAAATGGTAACAAATTCATCCATATCATTTTCTTTTTTCCTTACTGTAATAATAAGTTGACATTTTGGCAATGCAAACCGCTCTCAGCTTTCACTCATTCTTCAAAAAAGCAGAATAAAACGGAAACGTCAGCAGATCACAAATAAAACTCTCTGCGTGTCAAACAGACTCGGTGTTTTTTGTTCGTATTCTTCAAATTTTACGCTACTACCAAACCAGCAGCAATGACAAATGACAAAAAAAGACGAGCAAAAAGCACTTTTGAATATTTTTTGGTTTTTCCTTTACAAGCACAGAAAGTTGGTTTGGCCTAATAACTTAGTTAAGTAAATATTATGCAAGCACAGTAGTCCAAACAGAAGAAAGTAGAGGAAAAGCGTATCAGACAAGCTAACAAATTGTGTAATAAAAGTATCAAAAAAGGATATTCCAAAAAACGGATAGTCCACACAATCATAATGCGGCTGTAGGGATACATCCTCTTAACTTTTGTATAATAAACCGATTTAATGATCATTTGAAATACGTAGCTGAGTAAAGTGGATGTCTATCTGTCTGACTCCACCATACCCCAGGGGGATGAGAAATCAGGCCCAAAATCAATAGGGTTATTTCTCATAACCCAATGAATCACTGTACCAAATTTGGTGTGATTCTGACAAGATTTATGGTCAGGAGGGTTACCTCCCCCTATTACCCCAGGGGGATGACCGATCAGGCTCAAAATCAATAGGGTTCCTCCTGATGACCCAATGAATCACTGTACCAAGTTTGGTGTGATTCTGACAAACCGTCTCGTATCGTGCTCACACAAAGAGCTGTAAACGTGTACACGCACACGCGTGTACCGGATGAAAACCGTGTCATTTGCATATCGTGTTGGGCAAAACACTACACGAATTTGGCAGTACACAAAACGTTTTTTACACGACATACCGGAACACGAAACGATCACGGTTGAAAAACGTCTGTGTTTGACAAATTTTTATTCATGCTGAATTCTTATGCCACACTCGGAAAATACCACATCATATGTCAAAAACGGTCATCTTTTTTACTTGTTTAGTCGAAGTAAAACCTTTATATTTGTAAAAGCTAACAAAATCTTAACTAAAACACAAAAATTCTCAACTATTCCAAAACCTAGACGCAATGAATACCATTTTGTTCTTACTTAACGTGTGTACTTTACACGATTTGTACACGGTTTTTATCGTGTTCTGCTAAACACGAAACGAACACAACACGTTTAAGTCGTACACGAAACGAACATGGAAAAATAATATCGTGTTTGCTTGTACACGACACGAAATTTGGAAGGGTCAAATCGTGTACACGTTTACAGCTCTACGGATGACAATGCTACTGAAGAAATGGAAAGCTCTTCACACCTCAAAGAAATCGCAGGACCTTTAGAACCTTCAGCATCAACTTCAAAAAAAACTATTCTGATGATTAAATTGGATCCTGACGACGACATGACTCCAGAAGAACTGCCGAGCCCATCGGTGGTACCTGGACGCCTTGAAGAAATCGCAGCCAACTCAGAATCTTCAGCATCAACTTCAGAAGAAACTACTCCCTCCACCAAATTTGGTGCTGGTGCTACATTTTCAGAAGAAATGCTGGACCCATCGGTGGTACCTGAACACATTGAAGAAATTGCAGAAAACTCAGAGTCTTCAGAAGCAATGACTCCTCACAGTGATATAACTTCTGATGATGTATAATGAAGTCTGGAGCCAATCATCTCCAGCCGTATCTGACACAATGGATGAACCCTCATCGGATTCAAGATCTTTAGAAGAAATTGACCTCACTGTGGAACACGAGCTTGAAATACCTGCTTCAAAATCCTTCGAAGAAGCTACTTCCCCCACTGAATTGGACAGTGGTGCTAAACCATTGAATCTTCAAGTTCAGATCCCAACCTTGGTTTCAAATGGCACAATTCCTGTGAAGACCCCAAGCTCTTCAGGATTTACAATGGTATGCTCACCTGTATTGATGGAAAGTGGTCCTCCTACGGCAACCTTACCAGGCTACAAAGAACAATTTTACTACCCGGATGGATTAAGTGTCTTACGTTCTCCGGAAGGCGATGGGCTGGAAGGCAATGGGCTAACTTTGGTGTCCAGACAAGGTGCTGAAAACAACACAGGACAGCTTCCAAACCCTAACAACTACTCAAGTTTTACTGCGGGGGTTGCACCAGTAGATGACCAATCGACTAGACCTTTGACTTCTTCAGCAACAGCCCAGCATTATAATTTGGAAAATCAAGGCTACAGTTATAATTACAACTGCAATTAAATCATTAATAAGCCTTCTTGTAACGTAACTTCTACACGAGCTTGAAATCCCTGCTTCGGAATCCTTAGAAGAAGCTACTTCCTCCACTGAATTGGACAGTGGTAGTATTGCCACGGTTACGGTTTCAGTTGAAACCGAAAACCGGTTTCGGTTACAAATAAAAAACCGTAACCGAAACCGAGTTCGGTTACGGTTTCGGTTAAAAACCGTAACCGAACCGAAATTCGGTTTCGGTTACCTTAGTCATCTGTTCTTATATTATCTTTCATGTACGCCGACTCTATCCAAACTTGGAGCATGAATTTCTTGTTCATAAATAATGAAAAAATAACATTCAACTTATTAAAACGCAAAAAGGGTACTAAGCCAATTTACTAAATGACAAGCCAAAAAACTTCATGCAAAAAGTTATGCCCAGTGTGAGAATCGATCCCGCGACCTCAAGCCCAGAGTTCAACACGCAAGCGGTTAAGCCACGGTGGATGAGCTTGAGTGACGAGGTATAGAAGCTGGTTGTAAACAAAGAATGTGAGCCTGCACGTACGTACGTACGGTGCACGGCACATGAATCTTCATAAAGTAGTTTATGGAAGGAAACCGAATCAAAACCGAAACCGGCGGTTTTTCAGTGTTCGGTTTTTAAATGTAACCGAACCGAAACCGAAACCGTAACCGAATTAAAAACCGAAGCAAAACCGCCGGTTAACCGAAATAACCGAAACCGCGACGATCCTAGACAGTGGTGCTAAACCATTGAATCTTCAAGTTCAGATCCCAACTTTGGTTTCAAATGGCACAATTCCTGTGAAGACCCCAAGCTCTTCAGGATTTACAATGGTATGCTCACCTGTATTGATGGAAAGTGGTCCTCCTACGGCAACCTTACCAGGCTACAAAGAACAATTTTACTACCCGGATGGATTAAGTGTCTTACGTTCTCTGGAAGGCAATGGGCTAACTTTGGTGTCCAGACATGGTGCTGAAAACAACACAGGACAGCTTCCAAACCCAAACTACTCAAGTTTTACTGCGGGGTTGCACCAGTGGATGACCAATCGACTAGACCTTTGACTTCTTCAACAACAGCCCAGCATTATAATTTGGAAAATCAAGGCTACAGTTATAATTAAAACAGCAATTAAATCATTAATAAGCCTTCTCGTAACGTAACTTCTACGAATGGAAGGTCTAGGACTATGAAGAACTCAACAAGTTACCCAAGAGCAGCACTTTACCCGAAGGCGGAAACCAATGCGAAGCCCTTAAAAAGAACAAGAAGGAACTACAGCGGGCTTCTAGAAAAGTCTCGGGGAAAGAAACCAGAGTTAGTTGTTTTAGATTAGTGTATAAACTAAAGTGTTTAAGGTGAATGCAATCATTAAATGGAATGATTAACTTTGTAATGAACAAGCTTGTATGTAGAATGCTATATTGTGGTGTTGTTGCAAATATTTTTTTATGTTAAGAAAGTTGGAATAAAGAAAACAATTAAATATTTTTGTGGTAAAAGTATAAATGTTGGAAAAGTTGTTACCGAAATTATTTAACGTTTCGTAACTATTTTATCTAGCCATAATTTTAAGCACATAGTAGTATAGTCTAGTGAACAAAATAACGAGATAGAAACACATACGGACAGACAGACAGACGGACAAATATGCCAATCTCAATACTAGCTTCACTATGCTCAGCTACGTAATATTAGATTGGTTAAAAAACCAAAAAACGGAATAAGTAAGCTGTACATTCACGTTCTCTCTATCTTTTTTGGCTTGTCCTTTCTCTAAGATGTAGTTAAACCTTCAGTTTTTTCCCCTGGTGAATTCAACAATGAATGGTTTGGATAAGAACTGACAACACGGACAGACAAGGCAAGTGAGTAACTGAGTGATTTTTTTCTTCGTCTTTTTTGCTTTGAAAAAAGTAAGTAAAGCCAAAAAAACTCACAACTTTCATTTTTTTGCAACGAGTTTGCAAGCCAGTGTGTGTGTGTTAAGGGATCTCCTATTTTTTCTGACTGACTGACTCACTGAAAGGATCATTCTTCGTTTACATCAAATCCGTTACCGTGAAATTGTATGAAAAAAGTGTATTATCTAGCTATCATGTTCCGCTAGTGCGCTTAGTTGGCTTTGAGATACACATTCTATTGGATTGTGTTGTTTCTTTTTTCTTCTGAAAATGGAGGTATATTCATATGACAACGAATATCCATTAAATTTCTGCACACAGATTTAAAGTGGAACTTTCAACTTTCTCTTTGCAGATTTTGTTTTTGGTTAAGCTGCTTGTTATATTACATTGTATGCTCAACTACTTTCTGTTAGCTTGTACCCCAGAGTTTTCTATTATTATTGCTTTCTATGAAAAACTAGGGGAAAAAAGTCGATCCTTTTATATTTTTAGCCTACATGGTCATGTTTGTTTTTATGATTGCTTATATAAAAAGGAAAACTGGAAAGATTTCTATTTCGAAGAAAATCATAAGATGGTGTGTGGAGTGGTGGTACGTGACTTTAAAACAACTTTTGTTATACAAGCTGTGTGCATACGTATTGTATTGTAGAAATACTTAATTTTTTCGTTTTATTTTTGGAAATGGAAAACTTTTTAAAACGTGTGTAACGTCACGTGTACTTGGAGAAAGAAGTATTACGTTGAGTTGAGAGACAGTTGACTGCATATTGTGCAGCGGTGCATGTATAGTATACAAGGTAGATACAGAGAAACAAAAAAAAACTCATTTTATTCCTGTTATCATGAATCATGATCCACATCCATTTGTATTTCCACCCACCACACTCTGAAGAAAATATAATAGCTGTTATGTTGTGTTATATGATTGGAAATAGAAATGGAAATGGATTTTTTCAAGAGACTGCCCAGGTGCGCAAAAGGTTAATTACATTTTGCCATTTCAGAAAAGAAAATGGAGCATATTAAGTTGAATAGTTAAAAATGTTATTGTACTTTATTAACAAATTGCAAACCAATTAAAGACTAATAAGAACAAAATAATGAGATTTTGTGTGTGTGCTTGATGAAATACTGTGAACTCAGGTGTGTAATTAAAGTTGTCATAAACAGTTAGATTATTGACAAGAGGAAAAAAAACTATAGAAATGACAAATGTAAGAATTGACAAGAAAAAAAATACAACCCACAATTTCAACAGACTTACTAGTCAAGAGACCAATTTAAGTTGTTCACAGTGAGTGAACCCTTATAATTCCGGGGGTGTTTGCATGAATGAATAAATTAGTTTGAAGCTGTACACATGTTTTTATTTTTTATATTTTATCCAGAAAGCAGCTCACCTGCTGGCATCATCAGGTTGAATTTATATATGCCACTTATAAAAAATAATAAAATGGCAGACAAGGAGTTGGCTCTGATGATGAAATCACAAAGCAATTAAAGAAAAAAGCCACTGTCTGACTGCTGGACTGTTCTATGTTAATAGCTATGATTACGTCAGGGTACCTTATTCAAAAAATTAGAGATGAGCTTGTAGAGAAAAGATTGAAGACGGAATGGGAAAGAAGATGTAACAAGGAATGAGTCAGAAGTTAGAAAAACGGAAATTTATGATTATTGCTTATTATCTTTCAATGACACGGCTTTATCCCTTGTACGTTAAAAAGGCTTATTCACTGGCTTTTCTTTCTTGTTGCGTGGGAAGATTTCGTGGACACTTTTGTCACTTTGTCTTTTAATAAAAGCTCATTGCACATTTTCCCACTTGAACAGCTATATCAATTAATTTAACTACACAGTTGTCTGTTTTTTTAAAGAAATTGTTATGGGAAAAAGACGTGAGGTTGAACAACAGAAATTTTAGAAAAAGTGAAATGGACACACGCGGACGGAGGCAGATGTAATGTTTTTTATACGTGACAAAGACAAACAGTAGAATAGCTTCTTGGTCTATTCCTCGAGTACCACTCTATTTTTCAAGTTCATTTTTATAATGAGCTTGTGTGGGCAGAGATGGCTCGCGGGTTAAAATCTAGGCCGGGTAACCCGTTTTTGCCCGGCTTTTAACGCCCCCACCCGTCACCTGGTCGGGCTGGGTTTTTTTGGGCAGAATAAAACCCCATGTTAAATTTAAACCCATAAATGGCGCCATTTTCTATGGCCCCATATACATACATGTATTAAAAAATAAAACCCGTTAATGCCCATTATTGCCCGTTAAAACCCGAAAACCCGTTATTACCCATTTAAACCCAACCCGGCGGGTTTAAATGTGGAAACCCGCGGGTTTAGCCATCTCTGTGTGTGGGCTTTCAAATCAATGGGAAAGATAATGCCAATAATAATTACCTGTACGTGTGTGTGTGGTGCCCAAGTGTTGTTTCGTGATGATTATGATGACGATGATGGTGATCTTTGGTGGTGGCTTTTTTTCTGCACACACAAGGAGAAATTTATTCTATATTTGCTTTTGTATATGTACAGTAATGAGCAAACGCCCACACTAGTCAGCGAAATCTCTACCATTTATTTTGTTTCTTGATAGGGCGATCTCTTGGAAATTTCTAGACTAGAGACTTGTGCGTAATTTGTCTTTTTAAAGTTTAATTCTTGTTTTTTTGTAACTTGTAGGCTGGTCACTTTAAAAAATGATGCTGTTGGCGTGTTCAACTTGAAAAAATGGGGAAATGCAAGCTAATTAGATAAAAAAAAGTGTATAAGTAGGTATTAAAAAAGCAATAAAACAGCAAAACAGTTCAATACGCGGCATTTTTCTTCGTGTGTGTGTGAAATGTGAAAGCACATAAAAACTATTTTATTACTGATTAGCTGACCAAACCCATGCAAAGCTAAAGGCTAACCACAAATAAGGTTAAATTGGCGGTGTGCACACAAGAATATTTTGATGCAGTAGCTTTTTAAGCAATCATAAAAATATTCAATTTTTTTACTTCACCATCCACACCAATGCAATGGTTTATCAAAAAATATTTTTATTGAAAAATGTTAAATCATCAAGCAGACAAGTTGCAGATTTGCCAAATAGCTTAACATTTTCTTGGCAGTGGCAAACAACTTTTCAGCATTTGTGTTTGAAAAAAAATCCAGTTTTTGAAAGATATTTGGGCTAAATGGTTGTTACTTTTTTGACGTTGAAATGCCCTGTCAGTCACAAGAAAAGCGTTACAATCCAAAAAAAGATGAATTGTAATCTATTCAATCTTTTCATACTTTTCTGCCAGAAACATTTCACTGCTTGGCAGTTATTACATTTTTTTGTCATTATGTATCTTACCATAAAGTAGTCAACCATTTGGTTAAATTTTTCTTAACTTTCTTGTAAAAAAGTACCACTCTTCCCACGCATTAGTATTATTATCAATGGAGTATAAAGAGGCGGCTTATTAATTTTTATTTTTGTCTGATGTATTGTGACAGTATCAAGAAAAATGGGAATTGGTGTCGGTAGCCCAGTAGCAAGTTAAAAAAGTGGTTTTTCTTGAACTGAAAGCATTTTCGGTGAAAATAAACGAGAAATGTTGTCACATTCATCAACACTACAAAAACTACTGAACAATGGCAATAGATACCTATAAAAAGCCAAAAAAAAATATATGAATAATGTTTCAAGTAGGTACTTTTACGTGTCATGTCAACATATTTTGTACATCTATTGGGGCAACAAAAGTCAACTCAAAATAAATTAAGTTTTTTTTACCTTTTTACGTTGCGTTACATTACTCTTGTCACTGCCACCACAACAATAATAATATTTAGATAAGATTTATTGTCTGATGAATGCATTGTGTGCAGGCGTGAAAATCTGTACACGGTGCGATGACAACTTGGTTTTATTGGCTTATTGTTGTCTAGTAGGCGTTTAGATAAGAAGGAAGTTGGATTTTTTTCAGGAAAATTTTGTTTGCTTTTGACATTTATGGCAAATATGTTTCTATTGTTTTGTACAGTGGCAAGACACGGAGGACGGGGATGCTAAGCGTCAGATTCGTAGCCGAATGTACAAGCTGCGGGAGGAAAGGCTGAAGGAATACTACGGAAGGGAAGGTCAGGACATTTTGGAAAGCATTTTGAAGCAACCTTTAGACGACACGGAAGACACTGGGACCAATGTACAGGAAGAGCGCAGAGTGGTAACCACGTCAACTCAAAGCTTTCGTACTGTTGACAGCGGTGGTGGTGGTGAAGTAGTTCAACAATCACGCACCATTCAGGCCAAACAGACAAAGGTGGTGGGTGACGGGAATAACGTAATTGTGACAACCACCACAACAACAACTTGTGGTGGTGGTGGTGGTGACAAAGCTGGGGAAACGGTGAGCAAGACAACAAAAACGAGAATAATTAATAAGGATCGTGGCACTCAACTGGAGGAGGTGCGAAATCAACAGAAGCAGCAGCAGCAGCGTCAGTCTTCTGGGAAACGGAGCGGGATGTCAGGTTCAGATAGGCCATTGTCAAAACGGAGCAGTGTGGAAAGCGACATTTCGGTAACAAAAGGAAGTACTAGTAGCAGCAGTCGTGCTGGTAGTAGGAACGTAACAAATGGTGTGGCTTCCAAGAGGAAACAAACAACAACCACAACCGTGACAACATCATCATCATCAAGCGGTGGGACAAGTGGCGGTGGTGGAAAAACGGCAACCACCAAGACAACTACCACCACCGTGTCAACAGACAAAGGCCGTGTTGGAGATAATGCTACTGTGGCTGTACCCGTGCTTTTGGAAATAAGTGAAGGGCCACAGCAGCAACAAGATTTGGTGGTGAGAAAAAGTGAAAGCAGAGTAGCAGCTTTGTCGAGAAACTTTCAGGACCAAATTGTATCCCAGCAGCAGCAGCAATCATCATCATCTCAGGTAACAACCCGGCAAATGGTGACAATGACAGCAAGTTCTTTTGGAGGCACAAACACGGAATCAACCACGAGGGTGGTCAGAACAGTAGTTTCCTCTACGCAGGGGGGAGCGCAAGAAAATGTGCTTTATGAGCAACAGCAGCAGGGTAATGAAACGGGCTTGTTGGGAGATGGGTCCAATCTGGAGGTGGGCAAGGTGGTTATTAAGGAAGTTGGTGGGGGAAACACGGACAGGGTGACAACATCCCAAGCACAGCAAGCAAGTAATGTAAGACGTGAGCGAGCCACAGTAGCAAGCAATAATAGAACTGCAGTTAGACAAACGTCTAGACAGCCCAGCAGCCCAAACAAAAGAGAAACGAGAGATGTCATCCCAAATGGACTTTCTTCCTCGGAGAAAACGACAAGAACAAGCGGGTCAATAATGAGCAGCGGTAGAGCAAGTGCTGACACAAGAAAGTCTAATAACCGTACTAGCTCTAGTATTATTACAACCACACGACAGCAGCAGCATTCCCCTGTGGTGGTGGCAATGGACAAGAAAGATGGATCGTTTTCAAGCTCGGTAGAAGCTCAGGAGAAACTTTGTCGAAGAACGCAACATAAATTATCCAGAGAGTCCAGTCCAAAAAGGGGAGCTCCTCAGCAAACTAGCCGACAGCAAATTTCCTCTTCTCCGTCTGCTTCTCCAACAAGAAAGACTACGGCCACGGACAAAGTCTCAGTATCTTCCAGAACTACTACTTCTACTTCAACGCGACAGAGTAGTAGCCCAGCTAAGGAAACCCCTGAAGCTGGAAGAAAAGTAATGGTCAACGTGACGAAGAAGGATGAGGAGAAAACTGGCAAGAGCACGGAGGAGAAAATCATGAGAGAACTGGACATTCTGGACACTTACCTGTCACAACGTAGCCAGTCTATTGATGAGAGTAATACTAATAGCCGTGGGGAGGAAAGTGTGGTCACTGCCACAAACAAGGCAAGTCTAAGTGCCACAACGGGAACAAGACGAAGTACGTCACCGGCTGTAATAGTGGCAAAGATGAATGGGGAGGAGAGACGGGCTAGGAAAAGTGATAAAAATGTAAGCAGTTTGGCTGGGAAAGCGATTGAGGAGAAAGTGGATGTAATGGAAGCGGGGCTGGAGGCACCTTTCACCAGAACCGTGTTTAAACGCACCTGTCCTGGTGATGACCATCATGATCATCATAAAAGGAGTGGGGCACAGTCCCCTGACAAATCTCCGGAGAGGAGTGGTGAACCACGAAAACGGTCTCCAGAGAAAAACAAGCCTACAGGGCCCAAGAAAGATGTGGTGGCGGATCTGGAAGATCAAATAGTTTCTGGTGAGGTAGCTGCTACCACTACCGAAGCTACTACCACGTCAACTAGACGATGTGAACGATCTGCTAATCGAGCAACGACCTCGCAAAGATCATCCGTCAGAGTGGATAAATCGGGTGGGAGTAGCTCGACAAGCCCAACAAAGACAAAGCGCTCCCCTTCCCAAAGCCCAGAAAAGTCTAAGAGAAGTTCTCCATCTTCCAGAACAGAGCCCATTTTCACAGCATCAACTTCCAATAATACTGAAAGTGAAGTTTCCCGTGGGAGGAAAACAACAACAACAAATACAACAACAGCGCAAGGAAATAAAACAACAGCAAGTTTGACAAGCAGTCGAAGTGGCAGAACGGGCTCCCCACGGAAAACGGATGGGGATGAGCAGTTAATCAGCAGCAGCAACAATACTCACGTGACAGGGTCGTCTACTACAACGTCAACTCTGTCCCAAGAGAGAAAGTCAACTGTGACGGGAGCAAGACAAACAATGACAGATGTGGAGAAATATGAGGCGGATATATTAAGCCGTCCTAGTGTTTTCACCGCAAGGAAAGCTACTGCTGTTGCTGCTACACCAACCCAAAAAGGAGCTGGAAGCAGCCGACCCAGTCCCAATCCAAGAACGAGAAGCGGATCAAATTCCAGTCCGGAAAGAGATATTGTTGTGCGTGGTGCACCAACCAATTTATCACAAAGGGATTATCGCACTGCTGACACTGATGATGATGATGACGAGCTAGGCAAGGAAAACAATGAAAATGTATTGACTTCGTCAGCTAATCGGCTGAATAATGTGACAACTACCCGAGAGCAACTGGAAAGTCCCGGGGCGGTGTTAAAGGCTAAAAGCTTGTTTGAAACTAAGGCACAGGAGGCGGCCAGGAACAGAAGCTCGATTGAGTTGGGCGGTAGGGTGACCACAAGTCCTAAACTGACAGTGAGTAAAAAGGCGGCCTTGTTTGAGGCCAGAAGTCGGGGTGAAAGGGTGAGCATTTCTTCGGATGAAGAGGAAAATACGGAGAATCTAGAGGAGGTCACTGGGGAACAGACATATCAAACCAGTCGCGTTCCAGAGGTTAATGAACGAACCGTCTCATTGGAGAAAATAGAGAGACGTGCTAGCCATGTGGTGTCCATGGTGAGGAAGGAATCGGAGCAAGAGATTGTCACAGAGAGTCAAACTAGTGAGGTGGCTACAACTGCACAAAGTAGTAATGAAAGCAGTAAGAAAGTTGTAAGGAAAAGTACTGCCGAGCTGAGAAGGGAAGCTAGCAGAAAAAGCCCGCCTGCTAGTAAAACCCCAGCAGCACCGGCAAAGGACCTACCTGACAAAAGAGAAAGCTCTCCAGAGAAAAGTGTCCAGAGTAGCACTACAACTAGACGAAAGTCTTCGGCCACCACAAGTCCATCCCGAAATCCTGAGAGTCCCGAGCGACATCATCATCAGAACCGAAGAGCAAGTGAGGCCACTACCTACCAACTGGGAAAAAACACTAATGGTTATGGAGGAAACATGGTACGAACTGTGCATCGCACAGTAATCGAGGAAAACAACAATAATAATCAGAGACGTGGCTCAATTGGCATACTTACAACGGTGGACAAGCGAAACTCCATTTGCACTGTGGACAAGCTACCCATTGAGGCCCCTATTGACTTGACAGATTTAAAGCGCAAGGACTCTCGCGGGATTAGCTTGGCTAGTTCTAAAATCCTGATTCAGAATCAGGAGCAGAGAAAGGCGTTACAGGATATTGAGCAGAAGTTAAGCAGCGATAGAGTTGTTATCAGGGATCATCGAGAGGATGAGAGTCCGGAAAGGGAGGAAAGTCCAAGTCCTGTAGCTTCACGCTCCCGCTCTCCGGCTCACAGCCCACCGCCTGCTAGACGGGATTTTAGAAGTAATCAGAAAACGGTGGAGTTGTCCTCTGAGTTGAAATCGACTAATGTGGTTAGGCAGGCAGCACTAAATATGAATTCCACAGAAAGTGGTAATATAGCTAGCAAGCCACCTGCGCCAAGAAGAAGTAGTCCACCGGCGCCCACAAGGAATAGACGACCAAGCAAAAGTCCGGAACGGTCGGTATCCCCGCCAAGAAGGTCTGTGGACCAAGGCATTCCAACGTCTTCAGTTGCTATTCCGACAACCGCAATTAGTACTCCTACAGCTGCAATATCTACAACTTCGACCACTAGCTCCTCTACGTTAACAGCCGAAAGAAGACGTTCGTCCAAAGTGGAAGCGATTGTGCAAAGCTTGAAAAGTTCTTCTGAAAAGGCTTCCGTTAGCACGACAACTACCACCACGTCCAGTAGCTCAACTGGTCGAATGACAACAGCCGAGCTAAATGCAGTAGAAGAAATGGAAAACATTGCCGAGTTGGAAGCCCTTTTGGACAAGGCAACGGATTACGACGAGCGGAGTAAAATCCGGGGCAGAATAAGATTCCTAAAGAGAAAGGCTACTTTGGTAAAACGTGTGAGTGACTATAGCGAAGATAGCTTGCAAAAGGCGCAACAGACAACCACCACAACTGCATCTTCATCTGTGGAGCGACGCGTTTCCAAGGAGAACAAGGTAACCTCCAGAAAGTCATCCGCTACAGATTTGCTGGAGAATAATAACAAGCGAGTAAACTCGCGAAAGGTGAGCAGTGACGAGCTGGTGAAAAAACCACAAGGAAAGTCGGACAAGGATAAAGAAAACAGAAAGGTGGAAGATGTGAGGAGTTCATCATCACCGCAAAAAGTTGACCGACAGCCATCTCCCCCCGCCGCCGCTAGTACTACTACAACAAGCTCTCAGCAGCAGTCTCAATCTCAGCGAAAAAGTGTAGAAAGAAGCGGCTCTAGCCAACGCATACAGAATTCCAATTCCGGCAGAATAAGAAAAGTGAATGAAAATGAGGAAAAAATGGTGGAAACAAGTAGTCGGGTAGAAAGCTCAGATCAAAGGCCAGGTATGGAGGTGAAGCGAAAGCTGAGCACGGAAACTAGTGAGCTGTTAAGCACTCGCAATTATTCTCGGGATGAAAGAAAGGAAGAAGAAAAGCAAATAAAAAGTTTATCACAATCATCATCCTCGCCATTATCATCCTCGAAACCAGATCAAGAGTTGTACTCCAGCCGGAGAAACTCACGGAATTTGGAAGAGGATATTTTGGGAACAACAAGCGTATTATCATCATCATCCACATTCACAGAAGCAAATAAAGTTGATCAGACGGTTGAGGAGCGAAAGTCAAAAGTGATAAAAAAGAAGAGTAGAAGCCCATCACCTTCATCATCCTCAGGAATTGGTAGTCGACGCAGAAGACTAAAGCAAACAGAGGAAGAAAAGGAGGAAGAAGTGGCAGAGACAGAGGAACAAAGGCTTGTGCAAGAAAAGCCATTATTGCCTGAGCGTCAGCAGTCTCCCGAAAGATGTGGGTCGGCCAGCCCAAAATCAAAGCCCAGCTCAAGGGCCACGTCCCCGCAAAGGAGCGAGATTCCAATTTCAGCACGAATGAAACGGGAGAGATCCTTGTCGCCGCCGAGAAAAGTAATCAGTGCATCAGCAACATTATCATCATCTCAGAATCCTGAAGAGGAACAGCCACTACTGAAGGGAAATGAAAGCAGGCAGGAAAATGAAGAAGAAGAAAGCCAACGGCCACAACAACCGACTGGAGAGGAACTGGAGAGGACGGAGGAGAAGCAACAACAAAAGGAAATTGTGGATGAGGCCAAGGATAAAACGGAAAGTGTTACGGCGGCTGCTACAATAGCTACTAGTGCAACCACCACTTCTTCTTCGAGAAAGGTATCCTCTCGCAAGTCATCAGCAACCGAAATTGTCAGCGAGGAGAAAGCAACAAGGGGAAAATCCGAAAGAAAAACGTCATCCAGTCAACGAATGACTGACGCGGAGAAATACGAAGCGGACATCTTAAGTCGCCCCAGTGTATTCACAGCAAGACGTGCTGTTGCTGTTACTAAACCGGGGGAAAGTGGAGCTGATTCT
The DNA here is from genome assembly GCA_029691765.1 of Entomobrya proxima. Classification (NCBI taxonomy): domain Eukaryota; kingdom Metazoa; phylum Arthropoda; class Collembola; order Entomobryomorpha; family Entomobryidae; genus Entomobrya; species Entomobrya proxima. The sequence goes on from CM056173.1 coordinate 7,885,529, forward strand.
ACAGAAGAAGGAAAGTCGACCCCTTCTAAAAGAAAAAGCCCATCGCCTGAACGGGAAGCTAGTGTGGGAACAAGTACGGTAACAACGCAACGCAGCAGTACAAGTTCCAGAGTTACTCGGGGTGACTCTTCTAGAAGTCTGGGAAAAAGTGAGGAAAATACAACATCAACCAGAGAACGAAAGCAGCAGAACACTAGCGCTTCAGAAGAAAGTAGCAAAACTGTAGAAAAGCAGGGAAGCCGTAGCAATGTGTACACAAGAAAGGGAAGTTCCAAAGAGTTGACCAAAAGAGTTTCCAAGGGAGTGGAGGAGTCTGTGCAAGAAACTAGAACGAAAAGTGGGAACAAGGCTGCAGAAACGGAATCCGTTTTGGTCACAGAGACAAAGGTTGGAAAGGTAATCACTGAAAACCAGACTAGTGCTGCTAGTACTCAGGTCACAAGTCAGACCACCGCGGAGACTACCTCTTCAGTGGTAACCTCTTCAGAAGACAAGGAGAAGGCAGCTACTAAAGTGACACCTTCAAGATCCTCTCCAGCTCCGTCGCAAGACAGACCAACAAGTGGCAGAACCACAACAGGCTCCTCAACCACAAGTACCAGCAGTACTCGTCGTGGTTACTCCACACCCTCCTCTTTACCCCAACAGCAAAAACCAAGCTCTACAGCTAGCAAGGTAACAGAACGTGTTCAAAGCACGGAAATAGTAACTTCCAGTTACGGAATAGGACCGGTGGATGACGATGGCAAACCTTTGTTTGGCCTCAGGGCACTAAGGAAAATTAAGCAGAGTCAAGAGCAAGCTGAGAACACTCCAAAAGATGACAATCAAGAGACTACAAGTGAGAAGCAGGAGAGTTCTGCATTTTCTTCAACTACTGGACAATCTAGCAAGATAAGTGGTAGCACTTACTCCTCGTCTTCCAAAAGCACTTTGGCTGACAACTCCTCCTCTGTTACTTGCATTAACACGCCTATCTCCTCCGTCACATCTAATCTTCAAAGTCTTCGCTCAAATGACATGTACGGACTGAGAGCACTGAGAAAACAAGCTCAGGAAAGCAATCTTAGCGGGAGCGACACCGAACAGCCTCCAGCGCCAGCAGCCTCCTCCAACTCCACCGTCACAAGAGGCTCAACTTCTTCCTCCCGAACGTTTACTACAGTCAGCAGCTCCACAACTTCATCATCAAGCCAACAAGAAAACTCAAACAGCAGCAGCACAACCACCAGCTCAAATCTCACAAAGGAGAGGGTCAACTTGAAAAAACAAGATCAACAACAAGTTGTTAAAGAAGAAGAAACTTTTTCCAAGAAAGTTGGCAGCGATGATGAAGAGGAGGATGATGACGAGATTGTGCAAACTGTACCCGCATCATCATCCAGTGGCTCTACTACAACCACCAGCTACACAGTTACTGGAAATGGAAGTGAAGCCCAGAGAAAAACCAGCAGTCCGAAATCAATTTTAAAGAAAACTTCCTCCTTTACCAGCAACGCTACTAGTTCTACTACCAGCAGCAGTGGTAGTACTGGTGGTTCGGTAAGAAAGAATAGTGGTGCGGTGGTGGACGGCTCATCAACAGAACCCATTCCAGAGTCGGTAAAAGAGGGGGAGGCAAGGTCAACTAATACCACCACCAGCACAACTTCTTCTTCTGAGAGAAAACTTTCTGGAAAAATTATCTCTGGAGATGACGAGTCTTGGAGAAGACAGCGGAGCCACAGTCCATCCCCCAAGCCATCCGGCAGCAGCACACAAACAAGCTCCAGTTCAATAGCAACTTTCTCTCGGGGCAAAGTTGGACGCAGTTCTGTCCGGGAGATGTCGAAGCGATTTGAGAGTGACAATGAAAACGAGCAGGATAATGGCAGCACTGTAAGTAGAAGCAGCCGGGAGGGATCTCCTGCCATTTCCACGTGCTCCTCCACCACCACCTCCACCAACAACCGTACCAGTAGAGCGGAAAGTCCCAGTAGAATTCCACTGTCTATCAATAAGTCGGTTATTACTACCAGCAGCACCACTTCCTCCTCAAGTGTTCCCTACGGACAGCAGATGACAATGGAACATGACAATAATGAGGATAATAACGTGGGTGATAATAGTAACGGCAGTGGAGTGACAGCTAGGACAATGACCACTACCGTACAAAGCTTTCAAACTGCGGGAGGTCCACTTATTTGTAGGGATGAGGATGGCTCCATGTCCATTACACAAAATGTTGTACAGTCCCGCAGAATTGTTACCACAACCACCACATCATCATCATCCGGAACTGGAGAAACGGTGCTAGGCAGAAGTTTTCTCAATGACCAAAGTCCCATTCAAAACTTGGAGGATGTGATAACTCGAATGCGGGGTGAGGATCCAGAGCTGGCCAGACCCTTTGTGGAGGAAAGAAATGAGGATGGGACCACCACAGTGAGAGTCATTCAACAGAATAGTAGCACCAGTGCTGCTGGTGGTGGGGGTAATGAAGGACGTAATTTGCTGAACAAGTTTATTGGGGCGCAGGTGATTATGCAGGCGGTGGAACCGATGCTAATAGCTCAACAAAAGGTAAGACCTGCCATTATCATTTTTGTAAGCTGGTAAATAAAGCAGTTTGGAAAAAGTTGGTACATTAGCTAAGTAAAAACGGGAAAATGTCAAAAGGCAGAAATAAATAGAAAAGGTAAATGCTCGCGTAAAAAAACGTTTTTGGCATTGCGATTTTATTTTTGGCAAGCTGTCTTTGCCAAATACGCGTACTATTTGTTTGTACCAGGTGCACTTTCTGGCTTTACATAATGTTCACTTTGTATTCAACTTTTATTTTGGAACAGAAAAAAGCATTGAAAACCCCTTTCAATATATTTTTGTGCCAATCCACTTCATTTTTTTTCTTTGGATGATGACAAGTGTGTCCCAAGTTTGCAAATTTTGCTGAGTGACTTTTTTACTTACTTACCTTTAACTTTACACTTTAGCCTGTTTACCTTTGGAAAACTTACAAACTTGTGTTTGGGCTACTTACCTCAATTGCCAGAGAAAAAAATGAAATGGCAATTGGCAATTTTGAATGACATGTCGTTGTCGTTCAATTGCTGATTGAAATGTAGTCTGCAAAAAATTGCAAAAAGGAGACAATGAAAAGCAAAGAGAAAATATTGTGCGCAGATTGAAAAAGTTCATTGAATGCCAAGTCATTTTCAATTATGCTAAAAACATCCAATGCGAATAATCTACAAGCTTAGGAAGCTGTTTCCCACTTTGCAAGAAAGATCGAGCTAGTGAAGCAGCCAGTCAGACAAAATGTTACTTTTCAATTTTGTCTCGACACTAGTTTTACAACCTGCGCACTTCCTTCCTGTTCAATGAACCAAAGTGGAGCATAATCAATTCATAATTGGTTTGTATGCTTAGTTGTCTAAGAAAATTTACGTCTGTCATAAAAATTTGATGTCTGTTCCGGAAATACGTGTGCTCATAAATGATTATTTTGACGAGACGTGAACAATTCTATAATGGGCTGTTTTAAAATAAAAATTACTATCACACAGTGCCGTATTTTGGTCGGGTGCAACAATTCATCTGTCTGTTTGTCTAGCACCAGATTTTTATTTTCTTGGAAAAAACAAATCACACATGAAAAGGTTTGCCAAGAAAGGGTAGAGAAGGCAAGTCATTGTCTGATAATAACTTGCATGTGTGCTGAGTGCTGTGCTGATATAAAAAGAAAGAAAGTGGCTTTAACTGCATTTCTTTTTTAACGAAAAATCTTGAGCATCATGACTCGTGTGTTGAGTTTGTCTATAAATAATAATACTACTGTTTGCTTGCTAATAATGCATGTTTCTATTTATCTTTGATTGCCTTGTATTCAAAGTTTTTTCTTTGTGGCTCTGTCGTTTCTACTTTGCAAAAAGGATAAAGATAGTTTGTTTTTGCGCATCTTATCTTAAAAATGTCTGTTTTGGATACACAATCCGTCTATTTATTATTCAGCTTTGTGTACTCTGTGTACATAGTATTCTGAGATGCTGTAAGATTAAGATGATGATGATGAGAGAAGTAGAAAAAATGAAAGTTTGCCTTTCAAAAATTTATACTTTTGTTGACACACACGCATCCATTTTGTCTGTCTGTTGCTTTTCAATCTACATTACAGCTTTTTTAGAGCAGAAAAAAGTATGATGATGTAAATGGAATGATGATGACTCTAATGCAAGTTGTGGTTCTGTTCTGGGATTTCCATACATGTCATATAGAAATGGAGAACTGATGGCATAACGGTATGACAAAGTGGAATTTTGTCAACTTGGTTGGGTTAAAGCCAATGTGTTTTATTACCCGGGGTAAATTTTGCCATGCTCAAAATTTTTACCCAACCGTCAACCGCTAACCGTTTATCAACCAACCTAGCTAATAATGGTCATGTATGAGCTTTTTAAGTGTGTGCAAAAACACCCTAGCAATTAGTCATAATCCGCGTAAATAAATTCACTGTTTCCAAAAAATTATCTCCTTCCTTTCTTCCCAATATGTTTTCAGAATTTCTTGAGAAATTCCCAAAAAAAGAAAGTCAACAATTTGCACTGGCACAAAACCAGATGCTACTTTTTTTCTCTCAAAATTTTGGAAATGATGCTATTTTCACTGCACTAGTAAAAAATTCACTGAAAAAACTCAACTTTTTTTTACCACATATCACCCTTAATGCATCTTTCAAATGTCCCAAGAAAAAAATGCTCAACCTGTTTGTACATTTTTTCTCAAACCTAAACTTTTATGTCATGGGCCATTTTATTTTTCAAAAAACAAAAGTTTAGCCCGAAAAGTACCTAAAAGTTTAAAAAGAGCATTGCCCTGTGTGTATCTGAACTGTCCCTGTAAAATAATATCCATTGGGAGGCCTCATTTTAAATGACAAGCCTTCAAACCAACTTCTTGCCAAAACTTGGAAAGAATTTGAAATTCATTTTTTCAAACAAAATTCCCCATCCATCCATTTCCCTTCAACCCAACCATCTAAAGAACTCTGTGCAGCTTCTAAACAAAATATTTGAAATTGTTTTTTCTAAATGCATAATTAATGCTCTCCCAACAAGTTTCATCTTGCTTACCTATTTTCATTTTTACTATTATCAAAAGAAAAAAATCCAATTTGAATTGTAGGATGCACTTTTTCTCTCTCGTTCTCTTTTTTATGCTTTGTGCAAGCACTCAAAAAGAGAAAAGATGAAAGTATGTCAGGGAAAAAGGCTGCCAAGCCAAAAAGACAGCAAAGCTATTAGTCTTTCCATTTTCTCGAGTTGTATTCCGTAGCAAAGTTAATTGTAACACCTTGTTCCTCATGCATACCCTGTTGTTATGCATTTTTGCACAGAGAGAGGCTCTGATCTCTTTTTTAAAAAACGTACATCTGTTTAGAGTTGCCACTTGCAAAACAAAATTAGAAAAGCACATATGCAAAAAAAATATTAACAGTATAGTGTGCAGTACGTAGGTAATCTTATGAAATGTACGTACCTAAAATAATTTTTTGGTAGTTCTGTTGTGACACTACATCTGCTTCTAAAACTACATGGCATACTGATGATGAAAAGGAATTCTAGAATTTATTTTTTATCTCGGCTTCTCCTCGCTGATGTACTTATATGGACTTGTAGCAGAAACAGTAAAGAAAAAAACAAGAAGTTTTTCTTATGAGCTTGTGTACTCTTTACTTACACGGGCCGTTAGAGTGATCATGCATTTTTTGGTTGTGTGGTGAAATCTCAGCTAAATCCGGAAAACCGTCGACTTCCCCTCGCATTGTACAAAAAACTGCATTATGGCTTATCTACTTCCGTAAAAGATAATGTACATAATGTCATTAGCCAATAGGATTTCCAACTGATAAAAAGGAAAATGTATTGTGTATTGCCACTTAAATAAAAGTCTTGTTACACATAACGTATGAATGTTCCCATAATATAAGATTATACGGGTGTTCACAAAACTTGAAAGAGTAATGTTTATGATATGGGCATGCAGCAGCGTAAAAAATACTTCCGACAGACAAACAAGGAAATGGAGAGAGTTGAGTTTTGAAAAAACGGAAATGTTTCCAGCGTGTTTAAAAGTAAACTGTTAAAGGTTGTATTTTTGTACCCGGTTTTTACAATCCGGAAGAGATGAGTCATACTGTGCTCTTACTTATAGCAGCCATTTTTGAAATCCAATCTGCTGCTGTGTAAAAATGCACGACATTGAACATTGCAATGGCTGCTTGTAAGATAATCTTCTAAAAGTATGCAAAATCATTTGGAACATAAATGTAAATGGTATATGAAGCAGCGCAGAAAGCTCTTCTCTCTGTGCTTTCCTGGCATTATCATTTAGAAACTGCACGTATTTCTTAAATCTACTGTGCGTGTTTGTTGTTGGTTACGCACAAATTCTCAGGATAATGCGTGTACTTGTATAATGCGTGTACTTGTATAATGCGTGCGTATTTTTATATGTATTGCTATTGCGTGCCTCTACAATATTTTTTATTTGCACCCGCATTCATGGTTTATTCCTGTTGCATTTTTTTATTTTGGAGGAATTTGCTTAGGAAAAGCATGATGATACTGTTGGCAATTCATATTGAACTGTATTTTGGATGATGGCAATATAATAAACAGCGTATTTTATAATGTGTACAGGTTCCAATTCCTTTTTCCTGTTTTTCCAATCACCACCATTGCGTTGCCCGTTTAACGACCGTTTCTTCCTTGTTTTATTTTATTATTTGTTCTATTCGTATACCTATTTCAACGGAAATTGGAACGGCAGTCTGTGTTTTATTGTTTTTCGAGTAGGTGCACACACAAATCCGTTCTTGTTGTTTCCCAAATAATAAAATGGCTGTCTGTACATAATAGTTGTGTGTATTCTGTGAATAAAAAAATATATACGACGTGTTTTTGTGTTTAGGAAACTGTTATGGAGAAAATAAACCCTTTTTTCTTTTTTGGAATATAAACAGGTATTGTTATTGCTTCGGGTGGTCATGGCCATAATACGTGTCTAGTAACAATAATCATCAAACGAATAAACATTGAAATTGAAACGATCAAATAAACGCCGTGTCTATCGAATTACCGACAAAAAAATTTGTACTATAGATCAACCCAACACGTTCCAACTGGTGTAAATGGAGTGTTAATAGGTGCTTCCTGTGTTGGTGATAGCGCCTAGTCTAAAGATTTTCAAACACTTTTATATAATCAAGTTGAAACCGAATAAAAAATTTTGTGGGTTGTTGTCATTTGCAACATTTAAGCAACATGACTTTGTCTTTTGCGACGGCCGTTGGGTTTGTGTAAATACAGTTTTTGTTGAAGGACATAAGGCCAGTTATCTTTTGGCTGTGGGGATATTTTTCTTCGTAGACAAAAAAATCGGTGAACTCTTTTTACCCCGCTTTTTCCCGTAAGTTGTTGTACTCGACAAATTTTCAGTAATTGAAACTCTACTAGTTTTATACAACAGGTTATATGTGTGAATGTAATATGCAGTTGGCTTTGCTTATCAAATAATGCCAGTATGCTTTTCTAATGTACATGTTCGTTGTGTAAAAAGTTGGATAATTCAACACAGATTGGTGTTGCTCTATCACAAGAAAGTAATTTGCTGTTTGCTTGAGCTGTTATCATGTTGTCTTTGATCACACTTGATATAGAGAAATGTGATCTTGCATGGATTCCTTGAGAAGAGTAGTAGTGCTTGAACATGACATGACTCAGATATTTTTCCCTGTGCTGCTGCTGTTCCACAGTATATTTTAGCTACCTACTTTTCCAAGCCAACCAGAACCAAACTGTTATTCAACTTTTTATAATAAAAATCTATAGCCTTGCTTCTTATCAACAGCAGCAGTTGTGGTTCTGATTAGCTAAAAACTTTAGATAAAGACGACATTTTGCAATTCGGATTTTGAATCAAGTTCAAGTTTTTTAGCTGTCGTCGACTTTTACACGTTTTAAATGTGGCACACAAGATGTTTAAATAAAAATGCGCAGCAAATGCCTCCTTCTGCCGCTGTCTCTTTTAATTCACCTTATTGTCATCATTATCAAAGGGAAATGCTTATCTACATCCAATTTTTTTCTATCCTCTTGTCAATTTAAGAAAGATACATTGACAATATATATTTTCAAATGGGTATTATGTAACTGCACATACTTGTCTGAGGAAATAATGGAATGAATGCTTATGCAGTACAGTACACGAGCATCAAGAAATCACTCTGATTTTTTTCACAGGGCAAAAGTTATAAAAATTGTTGTGACGGGGAAAACTCAGTAAAGCTAAATATTAATTTAGTATTTTTACAAACGCGCAACTTTACATCATTTTGTGTCCTTCAAAGTTGCTTATCATACCCCGCGCTATAAAACTGGCAGTGGCCATGTTTTGCCTGCACACAATTTATCAAACAGGATTTTATTTGTGTTACGTAAATAGACCGATATAATCATATCCTCAAAATCTTAACACGTTCAGTAGTATAGTGCCCAGTGCAAAAATTGATATTCTTAGAACTTTCTATTTACTATCCATCATATTTATTTTTCTTTTTAAAAAACTTCGACATCCACAAAACATTAAACATGGAAATATTGATATTGAAACGTGAATATGTAGCCAAAAAACCGAAATGCAAAATTTTAACAGCAACAGCCGGTAAAAAAAGTGGTGGTGTGGCGTGGCCTGTGCGTGCAATACCTATCATCTGAAAGATGATGATGACATCAAAGCCATTTCCGTTCCGTTTTTCTGCACTTTGCACTTCGCCACCAACCGACCGAGTTATTAGTCTGTGTGCAGAAAAATAATAATAATAAGACAAATTTTCATAATATTTATACTCAGCCTACTACCGGAAGTGTATTTTAGACTCAGTTATGCCACGTTATTTAAAACAGCAACAACTGCAGCAAAAGCATAAGCTTCAGTAATAAAAAAACTATAGATATTCAAGTTAACTAGAAGCCAAAAGTGACTAAAAGAAATAAATGCAGTCTAGTGGGAAATTTCCACACAAGCCATTTCCTTCTTCACCTTTTCCTCTTGTCTTTCTCACTGTTGGCCAAACAACTTGACTTTTTCCACCGTTCATTATTATTTTTTCTGAAAAATCATCATCATCTCCCATTTTTCATACTCGTCATCTTTTCCACCACAACGTAATCATCATCACCAGCAAACAAACAACGCCAAAAAGCCTGGCTCTTTTTAAGCGTCACTTGTCCTCTCTTTCTGCACCTTATACATTTTTACCCAGTGTACCCCTCATACTCTTCACGCTCATTTTCTTTCTCATCTTTGAACAAAACTTGTAAACCTCAAGTTCAAAAAAGAATAATTATCTGAACAACAGAAATAAGTGAAACCAAAAAAGAAATCGGCAATTTACCGGTTTTCATCTTTAGACTCTCACGTTACTCTCCATTTTTCGCTTGACTTGTAAAAACCACACACCGCTACTTCTCAGCACCATCGGTATATCTATTGCTATATCCGTTTTTAAAACTCAATCCAAAAAATATCTATTGCTTATCTTCCCAAAAAATATTGTTCTTCTTTGTAATGTTATTATTGTAGTTATTATCATTTACTGTTTCTTTTTTGTGCTGTTGTGTCTCTATCTATTCTACTCTTTTTTCAAAGTCAACTCTTCAAGCTTTTTTTGTGTAAGTGTCTCTTTTTCTCTTCTTCCGTGTGTCTACCACTCAACTGCACTCTCAGACTTTCTCTCTGTGTTTTATTGTGACTACCACTGGAGAAAAATGGGGGGACGGACCTGGCTCCCATTTCCCGTTCTTCCCCGGACAATATGTCCAAACCAAGATTTCCAAACCAAAATTTCCAATTTTAGGCGGACAGTTTTTCCAACTGGACATTTTACCCAATCTAAATTTTTCCAAACACAAAATTTAGTTATCTTAAATTTATTCACATCAAATTTTAATTTCTTTGTTCTAATCTGGGCTATATTAAATGCAATGCGAAACATAAATTCGTCAATATTTTCTCTTTTGTAAGTAGCAACCAGATGATAGATCCGTCTATATAGCTGCTTCTGCCTGTAGCGCTTGTCCTTTAATGACTTTTCTGCAAGCCTTTGTGCGAATAAAAATTATGCCATGCCTTCTCAGCATGATTTGTATTTTTCGATTTTATAAGTCAACACTACTTGTTGGTCCGGGGATTTTTTTCCATAACTCGTTGTTGGACGTTCCAAAGTCCAATACGTTGGAGGATACAAGCTTTGAACGCTGCACATGCACGTGCGTTTAAAATTTTATATATCAATGCCGTGGTTTGTAACTTTACAAATGCTGTGTAAACATCTCCCAAAGGAACGAATGCAAGTCCAAAAAGTTTTTGAACAAATAGACTTAACTCTGGGTTGTCATCATACATTAGCCTTAAGCAGCTGTACTTATATAGATTTCGAATTACGGACTGTGTTGGATTAAAAAAATGACTGTTTCGCAAAGTGGCAGCTGGAATAATGTCAGCCGAGGTATTGATCATATTGAGCTTTAAAAATAAATTTGTAGGAGGAACTGGTTTTCTTTAAAAGCAACGCATAACATAACAAATTCTGCACAAAACTCTTCTTCCTTGTTGTCAACACTATTTTCTGGCGTTAGTTTAACTTCCGCAAGTGTTTTTGGTTCTGAGATTGCCTCTGGTTGTATCCAACGCCGTTAGTTACGATACAGGTTATGGCTTCTCTGACAGGACTGCATTACGGAAAGGAAAAGTTACTGACACATACAAATGATCACTTTTGCCATGCCTAATGTTTTATGCATTAAGTATGCTAGTACTTCACACTACCCAACACAGATATCAGTAGAATAGACGATTTTGTGAAATGGAAAATCTGTAACTGAAAAATTGTCCAATGGAAAAATTGTCCAATGGAAATTTTAGTATATTGGAAAATTTGTCTTCGTGGAAAACTTGGTTTTGGAAATCTTGGTTTGGACATATTGTCCGTGGGAAAACCGGAAGTGGAAGCCAGGTCCTAGACCCGAAAAATGATGTTGTCATTGTAAAAACTCTTTCTTGTCTTTTTCTGAGATTTCCCATTTTCTCCAAAGAGACACTGGCTCTCTCTCTCTCTCTGTTCATCTCTTTCTGCTTTTATGTCTAGTGTGTCATCAGTATTACTACTATACTGATGATTATGTGAACTTATATATTTTTTAAAGAAAGAAAAAGTCGTCATTTTGGACACTAAACTTTTTTCCGTTTTTTGGAGAAGATAACGATTGTAAACAAATTGCGTTACTACGGAACTATATAAAAAAGGCAAGAGTTTTTTCTTTCCCTTTTTTTCCTTTTTTCTTTTTGGCTAAAAAGAAAATAGGTTTAATGGCCAACCAGATAATATAACAAGCAAGGAAATTGCTATTAGCCAATTTTGGAAAAGAAAAATAAAGGAAACTTTTTTTCTGACTTTTCTTTCTTTTCAAGTATGTACACACAGTTTCAAAATGAACAGGAAGGAAATAAGAGTACAGTATAAAGTACAGTTTCCATTTCTTGTTTTCCGGACAATTCAAGTGAAAGGAGATATTGTCCGATTTAGTGAATCCTTAAGCTTCCCAGTTCAGTAATTGTTCCGCTATTTATCCTTTAGTGGTTAGTTTTGTGGACTTGTGTACTTTTTGAAGAAAAAACCAAAGATACATTTTTTGTACGCTTTTGCCCTGTGCGTTTTGTGTGTGCTCCTTTCTTTTTTTAATGTGCATTATAAGTTGTGTGTAAACAACTCTGTCAAAATTTGGTTCCTAGTGTTTTTCACGCTTCTCTTTATTCTTGCAAAGGTGAGCATGTCCATGTCATCCTCACTTGAGCAAAATGGCACGGCCAACGTGCCTGAGCCACCGGGTGAAGAAGAGAAAGACGAGAATCATCAACAGTCCTCTAAAAATGATGAAGAGAAAAAGGACGTTTCTGAAATGGTAAGATGGATTTTTCTGGAAGTGTTCTGTGTGTTGGTTTTGCAGTTTGTGTTTGTGCGCCTACGATCTAATGTCAGTTCCAAGTTTGCAGTTGTTGACGTCATATCAAGCTTTAAATTACCGTCTAGAGGAAAATGCCTGCTGTGTATTTATGCAATAAATTTGTCCTTGATTATTTTCATGTGACACAGACCTTTCCAAATTACAGTATAATTTTCCTGTTGCTGCTGCACAGAGCTTTACACATTTGTTTTGCATATAATTTACTTCAAACTCAAGTCTTTAATGATTACTGCTTCATATTGGTTTCTATACTTTTTGGCAGCATTTCCAAAACTGCTGTTTAGATTCATCTTCTTATTGCACCACCACACACAATGTTTGTAATAATAGCATACACAGAGAAATTAAAAAGTGCAAAGGAATAAAATGCGCATATAATTTTAGTCACGTTTATTAGATGTCTCCCTGATACTCTTGCAAAAGACTAGAGTGATCTTGAGGATTATGTTTTGGCAAATGTGATGGAAAACAGCATCTGTTCCGCTGCTACAGATTTATCCATAAATCGGCCTTGCGGATATTATTGGAATTGAAAAGCTAAGAAAAGCTTGTAAGATGCTTGTTGATGGGATGTCTGCACAACTTCAATAGACACATAAAGTAGAGCATTTACACTCTACAGGAAATTATGATAATACAGTATCAGTGTCTATTCAAAAGTGTAGCGTTAACAATAAACTTTCCCCTTTCCGCACTCTTGTCTCTGTTGATTCTAGGCAAAAAACTAACAAGGGAGACGTATTAGATGTTACCTTAAAATCTATAAACTATGCGTGTGGTATGCTTCTCAATTACCCCATATACTTGTCAAAAGTCGAAATAAATATCTCTAATCCAATTGTTTAAATATATGAAATTTAGGAAAGTAAACAGCACAGTTATATCTCTTGTAGAAAAAAATTTGGTAAATCCATTTTAAAAATTCACACGTACACAACGTTTTCCTTGTCAGTATAATATTTATAATATCCTATAATCCCATTTCAGAGAACATTGACTAGCTGCGAAAGTTCTCTTTCGTTTAAAGTACTAAAGATTACAATATAGAAAAGGATTAGTAGCAAAACAAAGTATTCTTCTAGTTTAAAATTTACAATGTCTAAAATGCAAAATGCTATACGTTCTTCTCTATATAGTGTACGCGTACCTATGCGCATTATAGTATAACTTTTTTTTCTTTCGCAAACATTACCAAACAAGTCCAGGTTGAAACCAGCGAGAAAAAAAACCTTTCATTTCATTTTTGGCATGTGCTTCAACTTATTTCTGTTGAAACAAATGTCTGACACAAATACTCCTTTCCTCCCTGCCTCCTCTCTCTCTCTGTCTCTTATCTTCTTTTCTACCTTACTCTATGAATTACATCTCCTGTTTTTATTTTCTTGTATAATATCTCACCACTTAACTCAAAGGTTATTGAGTTGAGCCAAGTTAAAAGAAAAATTATTTTAAAACTGTGTTTTTCCACTGCACACGGTCAACATTTCATTTTTCCAAGTCATAACAAACACAGGTAGTCGCTACAATATACCTATAAGTCTTTGATCTAAAATGAAATGGCCTTTTTTAAAGTTTTCAAATTTGAGTTTGACATGTGTACTTGTTGTCACCTAATGTCATGTCAAAAAGCATTTACGCCATAGTGCCATCCAAGCTATAAAGGCTTTTACGTATAGCTCATAGCTGAGCTTCACTGTCTTTTGGTTTCCAAATCTACAAGACAAGAATAGAAACTCTCATAGCCACAGTGCCTATCTTATCTCCGTTTTTTTCACCGAAACCGACAGACACCCAACAACCTACATACTGGCACTACTTGATATATTTCCCTTGTGCGCTTCTTATGTTTACCTCTTGCTAATCTATTTTCTTTGATACTTTCAAACTCCTTTTTCTATTCTTTGTTCGTCTTTTCCTTTTGCAAGGCTATATCTGTTATAGCATTAGATAAGAAGCCATGCACAGCACATGGATAGAAGGATAATGTGGCATTGTCGGTGTCCGCCTACTCGCTCATCTGATGAAAAATCATCCTGCATCTCTAGTCCTTTTCCTTCTCTTTTTCAAAAGATGCTCGCTGCTTTGGAGTAGAGAATGATAATTGCAAGCAAATCAGTAAAAGAAAAGGGGAAAAGGCCAAAAGAATAATATTTCTGATGAGTTTTCAAACAGAGGAATTTTTTTCCTAGACGAGGTTTTTAATCTAGTAGATGGCTTGGGCACGCTATTTCAAACGATTAGGTAGGTACTTCACTTCTTTTTTAAAAAAGGTTAAACCCTTTGGAAGTATTGGGGTTATTCATACAATTATCTGTAAAAATCTCGTGACAAGCTCATATAGTCAGTTCAGAATGCACATTTTTTTATCTTATAGCGCCTCATGTACAATGTAGCATTTAGAAAAAACGCCACATTTATCTACTTTGAGAAAATCGAAGCAGCTTTGAATACTTTGAATTTGAAACAAGCTGGTATTCTGCAAGAAGGTAAATGAAGCTTGAGACGTTACAGCATAAATTGTGTTTTTGAGCAGCAGTAGCAGCAGCGAAAAAAGAGATTTATTTTGTTTCGTTACAAACTCTCCGATTTTTTGGGGTAGTGAACCTTCATTCGGATTTTCTCTATTTTGTGCTTTGCTATTGCACATCGCTATATCCATGTGCGCGCTGCGCTGGCTGACATCCATCAAGTTGTACACCTACGTTTTCCTACTAATATATTATCAACCAACTTAAACGTTTTCTTTTGCGCAGCAAAAAAAAACTGGCTAAAGTAGATGGAAAAAATGGAAACTGAAAGATTTAACAAAAAAGCCGACTTGTACCAGATTTTCCGGTCAGAAAAGTAAAGTAGAACCTATTCAATCAAGCGGAATACCATTTTGCAAAAGCGTTTGTAACTACCGTACTACCACCACACCGACTTGTGCAAAAGCATGATATTCTTTGACGGTTTTTTTGTACTTGAACATGTATTTATTTTGGTTTGTGCGATAATCATAAAAATTAATAGTAATAATGGAAAAAATACATATATTTTATTTCGCACAAGGCAGCTGTTGTATAACCCTCCAAATTATATAATTACAAGTTGGGCATTTTCATAAAGGCAAAAAATATCTTGCTACTTGGTTTATTGCTAGTCCTTGGTTGTCGGTGTGTCTGAGATTCTGAAGGCCTTTTGCTTGAATTGTTTTTCAAATCCATGAGATGAAATGATATTGGGATTCTCTCTTTTTTTTATAAAATGCTAAATCACTATAATATTTTATCAGTTGACTGACTATAAGTACTCCTACTGCTAGTCATTTAAATAAATAGTGGTAAATGACACTACATGAAAAAATTGCTGTGTGTGTGTCTATAGAAAATGTTCTAGTAAATAGTATTTTCTCTTTGGCTCTTCTGTCTCTAGAGACAACTGTGAAAACAAATGAGTTGAGAGTTTTTTTCTCTATATTCAAATTTTCAAGCTTACACATCTGTTGTGCATCCATGATCACGTTAATGACGACAATGATGATCCAGATCCATGATCCATCCATCCCCACACGACACACATGCAATAATAATAGAATAGAGAGAACAGATTGAATACACCGTATTTACTGGATTTACAGACAAACTCGAAATTATGTTCCGTGCTCTACAAGTCTGCTTTCACCCTGTGCTATGAAATTGAATAAATCCGGCATTTGAATCTTTTTGTTATTTACTTTTTTAAGCTATGCGGGCTATATAATAAGTGCCTAATAACTATATATTTTTAGGCCGTTTTCCCGTCCTTTTTTATTGTTCTGTTGAAAGCGCGTTTTTTTTCCTTTGGACGAAAACCGTTCTCTTTTGTTTTGTTTTTGTCGTCATTAGGCCCACCACACACACGTACACGCGGCCACCAGACAGTTGGGAAGAAAATTTAACGTCGCAGTTGTGTACGCGCATTATATATTAGTCCTTTTTAGTTTTGGAAGCTTTTTAGTAACGTACTCACTGGCTTGTAGTGAGTTTACTAAATTTTTCTGTCTCAAAGCGAAATTCATTCTCTTTCCAAAAAGAAGAAAGGTTTTCCACCAACTTAACCAATTTTGATCTTAATCGCACATCATATCGTCATCCCTTTTTTGTTTGTTCTTGTTCCAAAATATTTCAAATAGAAAATTTTCATGAGAAAAAGTGGTGACGTTAGTGACGTGTTTTTAAGAAAAACAAAGAAAAAAGAGTCCGAGAGAGTGAAATAAACTATATTTTTATTGTACCTATATAGCTTAAATGGTATTTCATCCTTTTTGTTATTTTGCCATAGGAAGTAGGTAAAAAGCATATTAAAGTGCACTGCACCTCAACAGCAGCAGGAAGCATTCATCATAAACGCGGAGTGTGGTAATAAAAAGGATTAAGTTAAGTTGTCTTTCTTGTTGAAAAACAAAAATCGTCTAGCGCAATAAATATATATTTTTGGTAGCACTTACATTTTTAAAAAGCTGCTGACACGATACGTTTTTAAACTGTCTGTTTATGTGTCTCGTACTGTCTGTCTGTTATTTTTTCTGGCAAGCGTATTTTTATTTTCCGCAGACTGCATATAAATAATATCTTATGTTTGAAAATTATTAATAAATATATTTGGTTTTTATTTACATATGCATGCCGGGTAAATTAGGTAGGTCATTTACTCTAGGGCGGCACAACCATAAAAAAGCTGCAGACATAATAGATTTGGTTTTAAACATGAAAAAATGATTTTGTGTACCAACTTTACTTAAACTAATCATTTGAAAAAAACGAATGACTTTTTTCTGCTTTGTAATAAATTGTGTGTCAGCTTGTGTAAATAATTCCCTATTCTAATTTTCCTTTTTGTTATTTTTTTTATCTACAGCTGGGCAATTGTCAAATTGAGGAACTTGAGGAAAGCTCTACCACTCAGCAATCACTTGGTAAGTAAATTGATCCAATCAACAAATCTTTTTTGTGCATCCATTCCAAATCCTAAATCAGTGCGGGTCTCATTTCTTGGAGCAAACTTCATAATTTGGCGTGACTAATGAACAGAAGGGAAAAAAACAAAAGAGAATTTGCATCAATATCAAATGAACATTACTTGGAGCAAATGAGCTGATTATTTGCCTTCCAACTTTGTATATGCATCCATGAAGTATCCTGTTCCGCTTTCTCTCTTTTTGATTGACGATCTCTTTTGTTTTATTTTGCTTGGCTGATTTTTTTCATTCTGAAAGAAAAGATGCACACTGCATGTTATTTTCTGCGAATGATATCTAGTGCATTCTGTGTACTACAAACTTGAAAGAGACAATTTGCGTCACTACTTTCTTCACTGCGCAAAATATTTATTGACCATGTGCGTGCCGTCATAAACTTGGCATGTTTTCTTTTTCAAACCCCAACTTTGATTATTTTTCAGAATCAAACTAAACATTTGTAATAGTTGGAAAAAATAAGTATTTTTTGAATCTTTCCGACAGCTAATCATAAAATATATTGGCTCTCTCCTTCTCCACGACAGATTTACCCCGCCTTATCCCCATGAAAAAAACTTGCTTCAGAAAATAAACCCACTTTTTTGGTGACATCTTCGCTTAAAAAACTTATTTATTACTCAGTGGGAACATCCGGTTCATCACAGTGGCATATTGGCATAGCAAATTATTAATGTGATGGGGTTTTCCCCTTTTACAATCCCAATCCCGTTCTTTCAAAAAAACCAGACCGTTTAGGCCAAAGCAATAAATTTCCTAGTTTATTTTACTTTAATAGCTTTATTTGCTCTTAAGGGGGAAAATATACATGTACCCATTTCATTTTGCAGTCAAGTTCAATGTCTATTCATTCTATTCCTATTTTCTTTTTTCCACTTAAAAAAGGTGGCTCCGGCTCCATAGAAATAACCGAGGAGAGCTCAACGCAGTTGACCCCGGACTTGTCAACCGCCCCTGAGAAAACCCCCGGAAAATCCGGAGATCATCCCACTGCTGACCAAACCCTAGTGGCTACTTCCGGTGGTAGTGCGGATGTGACGGGTGAGTTGATGCCCTTGATATTAGGTCAGCTACAAAGCTCTTTGGATAGTATCTCGTCTTTGTCCTCTTCTGCATCTCTTCTCTCTGCTTCTTCATCTGCCCCCACTCAAGTTGTTGGAGAAGGTGAACTGGGTGGCACTTCCTATTCTACTGGTAGTAGTGGGAAACCTAGTAGTAATCTTGTAGGTGGTGGTGGTGGTACTGGTGGTGGGGCTTATAATTTTGTAGCAAATTCTGGTGCTTCTTCTTCTTCTTTAATATCCTCCAGTGGTCTGCATAGAAATAGTTTAAACTCCGAGTTACCATTTTTACAATCACAAAATAAGGCACACAATCATCATCATCCTATTCTGCGTAGTAGTTCTCTTATTGTTAGCGGTAATTACGCAGCAGCAGCATCACAACAGCATAATAATTATTATCGTAATAAGCAGCAGCAGCATCCTAATTTCCTGTGGGGTAATAATAATCATAAAAAGGGTGAAACATTTGTCGGCAATGCTAATAGCAGCAGCCGTGAACAAAATGAAACAACACCGGCAGCAGCCGTTCAACTACCAAGCTCATCATCAGCCTCGTCACTTTACGCTCGTCATTTTCGAAGCAGCAGCAACGGCAACATATTATTAGCTGGTGAACAGCCACAGCGTTCTGCATATCATCACCGTAACGACCAACAGCAGCAACCAGTCTGTAATACTACAGCACGGCGAGAATGTCTGTTTGACTCGGGCACAGAATCCGGTGGCATTAGTGCCATTGATGATGATGATGATCAGGAGGATGAGGATGACGATGACGAGGAGGAGGATATCTTGGTTGTGTTAGAAAGCACTGAGCCGCACGGCCAACTACGGGAGTTGGCTGCTGGTGTTGTACAAGAAGACGGGGATAGCACAGTCATATCGTCCACCGCCACCAGTCAGTGTGACGACAGCAGCAATAGCACTAGTGAGTTCTCCTCCTTTATGCAAGGACTGAAGGATTCTCTGAAGAGGAACGCAAACAAAGAGGGACCTCTGAGCAGCATCTATTATTGCAGTGGTGAGGGTGAAGGTGGTCATGGTGAAAGCAGTGCAGCGGCTACTAATAAAGTTGGTGGCAGTGTGCCTTTGACTACTATTCCTGTAAGTGGTTCTCAGGATATATTTTGCCCTGTTGTTGTTAGGGCAACTACTGACCAGCCTCTAGTTTCCGGTTTTACAAAAGATTATAATAATCAGGAACAAAAAAGAAGAAATAGTGAACACTTGGTGAAAGGTGGAGAATGTCAAACTGCTACAGATAATGGGATTACTGCAACGCAACCTATTTCGGAGGAAAGTGGAAGCGATTCTGGTTTGATTCAACAGGTTGACAAAGTTTTGACCTTATTGCGTGACTCTATTCTTAAGGATCCGCAGAGCTGTCTGGCTCAAATCCCGGGATCAAGTTTTCTAGCTACCCATGCGGGATCGCAGACTAAAGGAAAGGAGCTTATTGCGCTTATTGATCGACTTAAGTGTTCCCTCAGCACAGAACAACAACAGCAGCATCAACAATCTGACAAGGAAAACTCATTCACAGAACAGACTAATCCCCTTGCTGGAAATCCAGATCAGTTGACTGGAAAACAGAACAGAGAAATTACTCAGGAGAGTGTTGGTAGTGGTCCAGTGTCCAGCATGCTGGGTTGTGCGACTCCACACGCTCATCATCATTCATCCCATGGTCATCATCATCACCATCCCGATATTATTAGCCCTTTTCCGCCAACAAGAAGCGCATCTAATCCTTGGGTAGCGGCCGACTTTTCGGCGAGTAGTGAGCACGTTAATAGTGCGTCCTCGAATATTTCTTTGCTCTCCTCCTCCACGGATCAACTTCACCAGGGCGACGGTAATAGTATCAGTCCATCCGTTTCCAACTCAACTTCAGCAATGGTTCAGCTTACTGGAGGAAATATTGACATGGGCGGTAGTACTAAAGTACGCGGGGAGGAAAATGGAGACGGCGGAGTTCCATGGAAAATAAGGTTGGCAAAGCGTCGCTCCCAACCCCGCTCTCATACAGTCGGGGTCACTCAAGAGGAGTTGGCCGAAGCTCGAAGGCTTTTCGAGGAAGCCACTGGCTTTCGTCTTCAATCCGTTGCTGCACCTGGCGGCATGTATGCAAACAAGCAGCAGCAACAGCAACGACCTCAACAGCAAAGCTATGCCAGTCCGTATGGCAACATGCAGGACTTGTCCGCTTTGGGAAATGCTAGCCAAGTTGAAGATGATGATGACGATGACAATGTTTTTCTGAGAAACGGTGCTGCTGACGCGTCACTTGTTGGCAATGTTCCGGCTTACGTTAATCCCATTTCCCCTTGTGCCGGTGCTCAAAGTCAAAGTGGCAATATGCCGCTTTCACCTACTTCACCAGCAGCAGTAGCACCAACATCATCATCTTTCCCCTTTCATGGTCCACGTGACTTTGGTGGCTCGCTAGAGGATGTGGGAACCACCAAGAGAATGAGCAACTCTGATAAGCATCAACCAGAAATGTTGCCAAGTGGCGGTGGTGGTGGCTCTGGCGTGGCTACCACAACTGCTCCACCAAATTGGCAAACAGACGTAGAGAAACGACTGACAAGCGTGCCTCGACCTTTTGTCCCCTTTGTCAAGCACGCCACTCAGTTTTATGAGGGTTATCAACCTCCGCCCGAGCGAAGAATGACTTATGCCAGCATTGACGACAGCGTACAGCTGCCAGGGGGCATTTTGGGCAACTTGAAAATCAAACCTTTTCGTACCTATTCACTGGACAGTGCCAAAACCAATAGCCAACATGGTGGTGGCGGTGGTGGGGACGACCCAAGCAAGTCGTTTTTTACCCCTCAGGAAACCGTTCAAATTGCAATTCATCAGGCAGCAATTAAAAAGCAAATGAGTGAGGAAGAAGACCGAAGAAAGCGAAGAAATAGCCTGACAAGCTATCAACAGCAACCTTATGGAGCCTCCACCGCTAATAATGGCGGTGGCTCTCCTGGAGTTAAACAGGACATTTTACTGCCCAAGCCTTACTCTCCACCGAAAGCACAACAAATGCCACTTGAGGTTCCAAGTAGCCCCAAAAGTCAAAGTAGTAACTATTCCGCCTCCTTATTCCAGCAGTCTGGAGCTGACTCGGGCTACACGGAAGAAAGTGGGATTGAGGAGCCCAAGGAAGAAAAAGCGGATAGCCCAAACCAACAAGCTAACAGCAATGTGCCCATTTCTTCCATGGCTTGTGTGCCATTTGCAAACAACACGCTTGTAAATATCAATGCCAGTGGTAATAATGGACGTTTGAATGACTCTTTGACTGGCCCACCGGCCACAAGCAGCACAATAACGTACACGACAACCCCATCGGGAGGATTTATTCAACAACAGCAAGCAGGCGGACAACAACAACAGCAACAGTCGCCAAAGAGAATAGAAAATGTACAGATATCGCTAAAGGAGCTAAATTCCTCGGAATTTCCCCAACTGCAAATAGCCATCACACTCAATACAAATAATGGGTCGGGAGACAATGGTAATGGCAAGGGAAATGCCACTACGACCATGGTTGTGGACGGAGGCGGTAACAGTGTCACAACAACCACAACAAATTTACAACTTGGTGGTGCCCAGCAGCAGCCCAGAGTCCAACAGATTCAGCAGTCGGAAATGTCAAACCCGCAGTACTTTTCTAATGATGAAGGCCAGCAAACTTCCGCCTCGCTTACAAGAGCCATTCGTTACAAGAGTAAAAACGAGAGAAAGAAACGGATGAAGCGAGCAAATACTATTGACATTCCACACCCACCTGGACTCCTGCTCCAGCAGAATAACCAAAATGAGGATGATGACTCCACTGGAATGGAGGATGAGGAGGATAGTGACTCTAATAATTATGGAGCTAGAATGATGAAAAATGGCTCACAAAATAATAGCAATAGTGGCAATAATGCTAGCATGCACAGTCAGATCCAAAAGTATCCCGCATTTCAGCCAAAAACTGAAGGCGACCGCAAGTTTTTAGCCTTTTTGGAAAAGAATAACGCGTTGAGTGACCAGGGTCATGGTTCGCATAACAGACCTCAACGACCTTCGCACTTGGGCGTTAGCCAAGATCGACAATGGCTAAATAGATTTAGCAACTTGAAAACAAGCTTTGAGTCTAGTAGTCAAGGCAGTAGTCCAAGTGCCTCCCCAATCCCTAGTCCCATGCGGGGTCCACGCTCCGTTAGCGAAATGGCACTAAGTCAGGAGCGACGTGCAGGAGCATCCTCGGTGGAAAGTTTCTCCAAGCCCGTATGGGCCAACACGGACAAGAGTCAATTACCACCTCAAGTTAGAAATAAATTACACGTGTTTGAAAATCGGGGTTATGACACTGGTCAGGATTATCCACCTTGGAGATCCCCACCGCCACCGCAACAACAACAGCATCATTATTGGCTTAGTCAACAGCAACAGCAATTTGGAGGCAATGCCAGACAAATGATGATGCCCGGCATGAAGCAAACTGTGAGCACCAATGCGCTTCATCAAGTTCGTGGTCAGCCTAATTTACAAGCGGCTAGAATGTACAACCGTCCTGCTTTCTCCAGTCATGATAATATGGCGTTAGTTGGGCATAAAAAACTGCCATTTCAAGGCAATTCATTTGACAGCAAATTAAAGGAACAACAACAGCAACAGCAGAGCATTATGAGAAGGCCAACGCCCGTTAAAATGCAAGCCAACTCATCAAAGCAGTCAACCGCCGGAGACGTTGGCGGTGTTCACATGGTTCACGCCACAGCGGCTGCAATGGAAGCCATGAAAAAGTCTGCTTTTGTGCCTGCATCTTCCGGTGTACCTGTATCTTCTACGCAGCAGCAGCAGCATCATCAATCAACCATAGCTGGCTTTCCCCACCAGAAAGTGGTAAATGATGAGAAGATTGACTTACCTTGGGCCAGACGGGGACAAGATTCTCCGGTGCAAACCACCACCACAGTGTCATCCTCGGTAGCATCCTCAAGAGATCCAAATAGAGTGCACGGATCGAAAACCAGGTTCGAACAACCTTCTTCTTCGGGAGCAATAGCTTCTTCACACTTGGCACAGCCACAACAGCATCATCAAGTGCCACCCACACAATCAACAAGTTTTTATCATCAAACGCCACCGGTAACAAGCTCACAGCAGCAGCAATATCAACGCAACAAGGTATCAATTGATAACACCGTCAGCCCTAGCACTTTGGGATATATAGGTGGGCAGAATGTGGTAACAACTGCTAGTAAGATCCCGCAGCAGATAAGCAGTGTCAGTTCAGTGAATTCCGGCACCGGAGCAAGTTCACAAGCGCAACAGCAGCAGCAACCAAAGTTTAACCCAGCACAGCAGACAATGGGTGGCTCAGCGGACGAGTTTGTACCTGTGGTGCGCCCCTCCTTAAAGAGCTTCGGGGTCACGCAAAGTTTCGATGAGGCCTTTAAGCGAAAGTTGGAACAGCAAGTGGCCTCAGGCTCGGTACTCTACTCTGAAGACAATAGAGCCCTGGCCCAAGAGCCAACCTCGGATGAGCCAGTAAGCGCTGGTAGCTTGCCCACGTTAAACAGTGGTCAATCTAACGCCACCAGTGGAAGCATGAGCAACAGTATTAATAGTACAAAACTGCCATTTGAACAAAGCAGTGGCTCTGCGTTTGCTCGGTCAGTGCCCACTACTGAGCCTGGCACAACAGGCACTCCGGGTAACGACGGAATGATACTAACCCCGGTGGTGGCTCGAGTAATGCGTGGCCCCCAACAGCAACGAGCCACGTTTCAAAACCGAATGAGTTCGTTGCAGGATGACCAGCAAAACACACGGTTGACCGGTGCGCGGTCCAACTTGCGCAACTTTTTGAACCAGCACCAACAGCAAAGTGCGGCAGCTACTAGTAATAGCACCGAGAATAACAGTAAGCAGGACGAATTACAAATGGTCCAAAAATTCTCCTCTTCTCCAGGCAGTTTGCTAAACTTACCTCCACTAACGAAATCCTTGTCTGGAGATGCGATTTTGAGTAGTAATCATTTACAAACTAGTATTAAGCCTGCTTTGCCTACAACTCCGCCTTCGGTTCTACGAAATAATGGTGGTCAGGAGGAGATAGCTCCACCGGTTGCCTCGGAGGTAAGACGATCCCCGCAGCAGCAACCTCAGCAGCCAACGCAAAACCGGACCACAACACCCCCGCAAATTAGTAGTATTATTAGTAGTAGCAATAATAGCAGTAGCAGAACTGAGTCGCCACCAACAGGATCAGTAGGAGTTGGGGTGACCACGTCACAACAACGACCTAATATAATCCCCCGACAAAAGAGTCTTTCAGAGTTTCCCAAAATGGTAGCAGCTCCCAAAATTGAGCCGCTGACCATTGAAACGGATATTATGCGGTTGGCTAAGCAAGCTAATCAAACTAGTAGAACGGTCCAACCGCAGCAGCAGCAACAGCAACAACCACGTCAGGTTGTCAATGTTGGCGGTGGTCACCATCATCAGAAAAATCAACCTTCGATTATTGTGCCACCTCAGCAGCAGCAGCAAGCTACTAAAGTGCCTAGCATTCAATTACATCATCAACAAAATCAACAAGCTATTACCAAAACAACCCGCAGTTATCCCGACTCTTTACACCGAACGTCTTCCGGAAGTAGTATTTTTAGCCGAGCGAAAAACCTCTTTTTTGGCAGCCAAGATGGCGGCCCACCTTCAACAAAGCTGCGACCTAAACTGCCCACCCAGCCCAGCACTAGCCCCGGGGGCACTACAAAGCTCACCTTCCCGAAGCAATTCGAGGCACAAATGTCGCCCGACAGTATGGACAGGAAGCAACGGGAAGTTGCGGCTTATTTTAAGCAGCAACAAAACGAACTGTTGAGACAACAAGGTGGAGGTGGAAAAAACGGAGGTAAATTGAGGAAGAGTGCTTCCCATAGCAAAATTATGCATCGGCAAAGATCCCTTTCCGATGGGGATGAGGACGTGGATGCAATTTTTGAAAGCCTTTTTAAGGCTTCTGGTACGCCCAAGTAAAATCCGTAACAAAGAAACAAACCAAAAGAATTCTGCTGTTCTGTAGACAAAAATAAAATCAGCACAAGATAAAAAATATAAGCGTGTTGTGAAATCTTCTTCCGTGATAAACTGATACACTGAATTTGTAGAAAGCTGAGCTGACTCTTTTAAAAATTTCTTTTCTTTTTTTGCTGCTAAAAAATAATCCCAACAAAAATTTTAGCAAAGCTGTTTATTTGCCTAAATAAAAAAACTGGAACTTTTTTAGACTGCTTAATTGTCCATCTAAAAACTCACCGACTTGAAATAACCCAAAAAAAAATAATGCTGCTGCGCGTGCTACTGCTAGATGATATAAAAAAGTGCAAAAGGATTTCTTTTTCAAGTAGAAAAGCAAAAAAAGATTAGCTTGTACAAAATTACGTCTTTTTTGAAAGCTTTCTAGCATTTAGAATAATTTTTGGGTAGATAAAATCTTTAAAAAAAGCAGTTTCGAAAGAGAGAGAATGATTGTTGTGATGATGTACAAAAATTGAATGGAAAAAGAGGAACATGGAACTGGTGATTGATGGCAAGAATCTTAAGGCGATTGCAAAAATGAACCAAAATAAATACACAGAGTGAGTGGCTATTGCAAAAATAATTTATCCAAAAGAAGTTTGTCATTTAAAATTGGAAAGTGGTGAAGTTTTTATTTTGGTTTTAAATTAACAATTCATTATTTTTTCAAAGAAAGTTATCATTCAATTTTTTAAGTTATTTTTTGAGTTCTTGCGGGTGTACTTTTATTTGGACGGACCCAATTCAATATTTTTTTACGCTAAATGAAATTTGCCGTTGCATAATGAAAAATTTTATTTTATTTCTTGTTCATTATCATTATTACAATAATACTTTTTGCAACATTTCCCACACCATCGGTTTTCCATTCGCCAACGTAACAAAGCCGACGGTACATATATACAAGTTTATTCACAAAACTTCACCACAAATTAAAAACTTGTCATTCGTCACACCAAAATAAAACGGGTAAATCGCCATTTGCATCATGAATGAGTGGACAGCATAAAAACACACGAAAAATACATCGCGTTATGAAGTTGCAGAGAACAAAATAATAATTGGTTACGTAACTTGTTTCATAGTGCCTTATTGCTTACCCATTCTACTTTATTACTTCTCCTTTTTGGTAGTTGCATCAAACATCCTGCCATAAAAAACTGTAATCTCTTTTCTTGCTAAAAAAAACGTTACCATTTTAATACTACCTTAAAATACAGCACGTGTGCTGCTGTACCAACCAATAATAAAAAAGGTACGGTAAAGTTGCCCCACTGTATACTATACTACTACTACTTTGTACTCACTACTCACGCCAAAATAACGCCACCTTATCTACCAAAACACGTAGTTGTAAATTTTTGTGTGCTTATCATCACTGCTGCTCTATAGACTACTGTTTAGATTTTTTAGATGCTACAATTTTAGAGGTTCACTACTGTAAAACATTAGTATGGAGTACTAGGAAGCTCTCAGCGGAAAGAACTAATTTGATAATGGGTATACTGTAATTGTTAATCTAAACTGTGAACTAAATAGTCATTGATCATCTCATCATTTAAAACAATGGTCATTGAGTACACAGAGATGACTTTGTGAATACGATGACGAGATGATAATGATGAAATTTAGGTAAATTAGTAATTAATCGTCCTAATTAGCCATTAGCAATGTAAACTGTGTGCAAACTGCAATGCTCAATGTGTAAACACAAGACTCTTCTGTATTTGTTAGCTAGCCAATTATTTTTTTAGCTCACCTTAAAACTCAAACGGATGGATACTATGAAAACTATTGCAAAAAAATATTGCAACAATAATTACTCAACTGTCATTACTACAATTTACAACTACCACACACCGGCTTGCGGCGGTTTTTTTCCCTTATTTCTCTCTCTTGATCCAATATACACCAAAAAGCAACAAATTTTGTAGATAAATTATTTATAGAACATTTTTTATTACGCCTTTGTTTGTTTATACAAAAAAAAAAACTGCACCTTGTAAAAATGTAACAAAGTAGACAAAGTTTCCGTCTTCTTTTGTGTGGAAAAAAAACCTTAAGAAGTTATAGCTGGGAACGGTTTTTGTAAATAATTTACATTAGCGAGCATTACCCAAGAAAAAAAAATTGATAAATAATGGCTTAAAACTAAACAGAGTTTTTTTTGGGTAGGTATTCTTTTCTAGCGAAGAAAAAAAGATGGTTTTGCGCCAACAAGACATAAATATTTACTCACTAGCTAAAAAAAACAGCTAAAATCTACTATCAACTATATAATCTATATATCTTTTAGTGTGTCTGTCATTACACTATTATTATGTAGCATTGTTAAATTATCTTTTTTATTATTTAGTATCATTAGCAACTTAAGCTGAGCTGGTTATACTACTGCTGTGCTGCTGATCTTCAACAAATTTCCCAGTTTTTTTATTTTACTTCTTCTTTTGACTTTGTTCACACAAGCTCAATATTCAAGTTTTTTAGATTTTTCGGTATAATTTTATTTTACATTTAAAGCAACAACACTTTATACTTTCATTTATACTTACAATACAATAATTTTTTCACCGATTTACCACAT
Source organism: Entomobrya proxima (assembly GCA_029691765.1). Lineage (NCBI taxonomy): Eukaryota > Metazoa > Arthropoda > Collembola > Entomobryomorpha > Entomobryidae > Entomobrya > Entomobrya proxima. The sequence goes on from CM056173.1 coordinate 7,913,318, forward strand.
CTGCATAATAATTTATATACTTTCTGTGTGTTATTCTTATTATTAGATATTACAAGTTGTAATTTGTAACTATTATTTCAATTTATTATTATTTTTGCTTCGTATTTTGTTGCTGTTGTTGATTTTTTTAAATCGCGTTTTTTTTGTGGAGAGTAGCATCTATTTTCCATTGTGTATTTTCTTTGTTTTTTACAGTGGACTCGAAAGCTAAAAAGCACAGTGCTACTACTTCCGCAGAAGCAACAATTGTTTCAAAGTCTGAGATTGAGACAGGTTCTGCTTCGATTACTATTGAATGTAAGTATTAAACCAACAATTAAAAAAGATTCAAATTTAAAAGTACACACAAAAACAGATAAAACATGTAGGAAATGTCTATCTATCTTTCAATTTCTCCACACGAAATATTTTCCGGTGATTAATTCGACCTATGAAATTTTTGACGGGTCAATTGAGTAGGAAAATCCCTTAAGTAGTTTTACGTAGTTTGTTGTACCGGTGACCGGTACCGGTGACCAAAATAACCGCAGCAGTATGTTCAAATGACCTTATAAAAAGAACACAGGGTCTGGGCCCATGTCACATACAAAACCACACTTGTAACTTGTAAGCTTGTGTAAAACTTAAAAAGTAGTGTTCAAATTTAGTCAAAACTTTGTAAAAGGTTAGTAAATTGCTTTTCAGTAGTTTTCTGTTATATTGCGCTTTTAACCTTTTCTCTCTTTCTATCTATTTATATGATTCAATTCTGTTCTGATAGTAAACGCACAATTTTCTATGAAAAAACGTGTGCGTTACACATCCACTTCCAAGTTCTCAGAAGAAAAACGTGAATGAGTACTTCAAAAAAGTGCGAATTTGTAGGTGTAGTCAAATTTATTATAAGTTTAAATTATATTGCTCCGTGTGGCAGTGTGAATTCTGTACATTACATGGAGATCATTTGGTACAAAAACTATAATAATTGGTTGATAAAGAAACTAAATGTAATTCCTCTGAAGATGAAGACCCGGTGGTGGTGGTAATTCAAAATCCGAGTAAGCAAACTGTCAATATTTCATATATGCGCAGGTGAGCAGAGCGAAATGCAGGCCTCCTCGTCATTCATCTCATCTTCGTCCTCAACTGTGAACTCTTCCTCTTCTTCTTTGACATCCTCGTCAGTGTCCGCCAGCTCCACGACTAAAATACAAAGTGTGTCTGGCAACACCAGACAAGCCCTTCCCACCACTCCAATGAATAGATTCAAAGCTATGGACCAGGCAAAGTTAGTGAGATCTAAATAACCTTAAAGGCCTTCACCCTTACAAACACTTTAGTAGAAAAATTATATCCCTTTTTTATTCCAGTTCTCAAGTAACCCCTTTTTGTAGAGTTCCTGACCCTTGACCCTCACATTTTTTAATTTTTTACAAAAACAGTTTTATAAACTAATTCCTTGGAAAATTATTATAATTTAGCCCGGCTAAAAAGACAGCTCAGCCCCTTTTCAAATTCACAAACGAGGGTTTGAAGGCAAGCGCAAGCAGCGCCAAAGATATTCTGCTTTACTGGTGCCAGTGTCGGACACGAGAATATGAGGTTATTTTTTCCTATACCAAAATACCAACAAAACATACACTTAAAAATATCTTGACTTTGTAAATATGCTCACTCTGCACACATCCCAACTTACCCTAAATTATATTTCAACAGACTATATACCTACTTATTTCTTCTTCTTGTACATACTTTCTCTTTCAAAAAAAATGTAATCCACCTTTTCCCAAGTTTTTTTAACCCGAGAATGCTACGTGGGGCTGATGAGATGACCGGGTAGTAATTTGTTGTCTTTATTCTGGTCACCCAAACAAATAAAGCTGCATCTATCATCAGTTACTACTATATTTTCACTCTGTGTAATTCTATCTATGTGTACGTGTGACTAAATTATTGGCTGGCCGGACAAACAAATTTCTTCTGACTTTCTCTATACAAATTTACAAAAATACTTGAAAAGGAAATAAAATTGCCTTTGTAGACGTTTTTAGAGTGTGAATATCGCTATTGTGTATGTATGTTAATGTATATAAATGCTAATATTGAATATTAATTATTTCAAAAATGGGAAGCAATAAGCCACGTAAATTAGTAATGTGTTTATATTTACATTTTGTGTACCTTTTTCAAAAAAGCCAATGCTCCGACGCTTCCACTCGATCAATATAGAATTGATCTCTTCTCTGCATTATAAAAGCCTTCCGGTTTTAAATTGGAAGGTTTTTTCGTAACTATCTCTCTGTGACTACACACACTTAAGTTAACTTAATTGTTAATTATGATTTTAACTGTGAATGCTCAACTGCTAAAAAATAGTGTTAATGTGGTAGGATCACTAAAATCCATTGTGCTGCTCGCTCGCATTTCGCATGCTTTAAAAAACAACACAAAAATATCTATTCAATTGAAACCGAATCCCTCTCTCTTTTCTCTGACAACATTTTAGATACAGAGGAACATAATATTGTGTATGCCTATTTGTTTTTTAAATTCATTTTTGCGTAGGATAATGATTTATGTTGTGTGGATTTTGTTTCGAGTACGTTTAATAGCCAACTGTATAACGAGTAATTGTATGTTAATACGTTGTGCTGAAAATATAATCGAAGCCCGGTGTTAACAAGGGAAAGTTTTGAGGTGGATTTTTTTGTAAGCTTGTAAAATATTTTATAATGCTTTCAACTTTCTTTGCACTAACTTTTAGTACAACAAATGATTAATGCTTATAATAAACGTAGCTGCTATACATTTCCGTACTAATGTCAAGGTATGAAAATACCACGTAGATAGAGTATTTTTTGGGGTCCAATAATTACTTTCCAGTTTTTTTGTACATGTTGCATTAATTCCTGCACGCTTAAACAACGTATTTGCTGTAAAGTTAAAAAATGTTTGCCATATAACTGCACTGATTAACTTTTGCCTTCTTCAATAAGCACATATAGCTAAAATGGAAATGATTACTTTTACAGAACGTCAAAATTGAAAACTTCTCCAGCTCGTGGAGCGACGGTCTTGCGTTTTGTGCCTTAATTCACCACTTCTATCCTGATGCCTTTGACTACAACTCATTGAATCCAAGGAATCGCAAATACAACTTTGATCTGGCTTTCCGTACAGCAGAGTAAGTATTGCCCTTTCTTACCTTTTTTTACTAACAAGAGCATAGACTTAATTTAATTTTCTAATCCTTCCATTCACAGAGAGAAAGCTGACATTTATCCTTTGCTCGATACTGAGGACATGGTGGCCATGGGAACACGACCCGACTGGAAGTGCGTCTTCACCTATGTTCAAAGCATGTATCAGAAGCTAAAGGATATGTAGTGTATAGAATAACGATTCGTTGGCAAAACCACACATCAATATAACTTGATAATATAGAAAATATGTACTACAGATAATTTCTTAATTATACTTAACCTTAAGCATTTTTGTACTAACAATTATACATCCTTACCATTAATTATCATCAATTTAAAACGAAAATATGTTGGTCTCATTTGTAGCAGCAACAATCACAAAATTTTATGGACGAAACGTCATCTCTAGTTTATATACATTTCCTTTGCCTACTTTACTAACCTGTTGTTTGTGTCATTATCTCATTGTCAGTATAATATTAATACTTTATGTGATTTTTACTACAATTTATTAGACTTTTTTTGGTCGTGTATAGATTTTAAGTGGTAGTATGGAAACGGTATTTTTTACTTCTTGATTTTAACAAGCGCGGAAACTGTACCCAAATCATTGCATCCGTCCAGCCATATAAAAAAATAATTTATTTGTGTAAGATAAATATATAAAAATGTACTTACTAGACTATTAACCTTATCGACAACACACAAGCAGTAAACTAAAGCTAGTCCTTAAAAGTTCTAAGAATTTTAATAATCGCACAATTTTACTAATTTTAATGAAGTAACTGAATTAATAGAAAAAAAAACCTCAACGTGTGAAAAAGTTGAAGGGTTATAATTAATTGCTAAGCAGATTAATAAAACATAGTTTTTAATAATTAATTTTAAAAGTTACGCACATTTTAACCAATAAAGCCATAAGGAATATAATTTGTAGAAACGAGTTTTTTGAAACGAAATAAAAATGCTTTCTCGCTGTACTTTGTTGAGTTAACTTGCTTCTTACCATAATTATTATAATTTATGCAAATAAGTACACATAACGATTCCAGCCACATTTTTTAACGAAAAGGAATTCAATGAGTTTTAGTTTGAATATAGGCACATTATTCATAAAAAAATACACTGTGAAGTATTAAGGCACAAAAACGTACAGGACTTTTTTTTAGATTTAAGATATTATTTAGTTGCAACACAGCACTCTGGGTCAGTCAGAATAATTCCGACTTTTTATCTTCTAAATGCAAACTAGCTCTATAATATGCACAGTTGTTCTGTCTGTGTACTTGACTTGTCAAAAAGGAACAACCTTGACTGTCTCGTGTAAAGTTGGTCTTAAGACATTGAACATTTTACAAGTTATCTATTTACAAGCCATTATTGCTGCTGCTGTTCAAGAAAATGTTCTTTGCTAGTTTTTATTACACCCATCCATCACCGCCCACGATGACGTCACTTTACACACATCTAAAGCTAGAGTTATCTTAAAAATGAAGTGAGTATGCACAGAGGAAAGACAATAAAATGGGAAGATAGAAAGCAGGAAAAGTTTTGAGTTTGTCAGGTTGTAAAAATAGAATGAGAATGGAGGAAAAGCAGTAATTGGATTTTGATGTGAGTATTTCATCTTTTTTGAGACACTTTTATTGAACTCACAAGAAGGAAATGGGATAAAGGGAAAATGTTTAGATTCATGACAAGCTTTTAGAGAGCTTTTTCAAAAAGCAACTTTAGTAGATTTTTAAGCAAAAAATATTATTATTGCAATTATATATTATTGTATTCGCAGCATAGTACTAAAAATAAAAAGGAATATACTGACACTACTAACTTTTTATGCTTTTAATACACACACGCGCACATACATACAGTTGCAGGAAAGGAAAGAATACCCTAACAAACGAGCTACGGACGACAGAAAAACGTCATAATTCTGTGTTGCACGCTGTTGCAATCAGCTGAAACAAGTATCGCTGTGCAAGTATCGTATACATATACTTGAGAAGCTTTCGTTCCGGCCGTCCGGCATTTGCTCCGTCCATTCTGTTTATCTCAGAAATGGCTTTACAGATTTCCTCCAAATTTGGTACAGAGACAATAGAGGTACAAACGATGAACACTAGGGAGTTTGAGCTCAGTAGGTCAATTCTGTGTCAAAGGTCCGAACGATTTTGAAGCTTTTATAATTAAACCCATAATGTTGTGATACATGATTTTAGGTCAGTTTTTGACCAAAATAACAAATCTGACGTCTGTTTGTTAAAATTCAAATTCTAAGAATCTGAAACAGGCCCTTAACAGTTAATCTTTCAGTTAAACGTTACTGATAATGTGTGATACATGATTTTAGGTCAGTTTTTGACCAAAATAACAAATCTGACATCTGTTTGTTAAAATTCAAATTCTAAGAACCTGAAACAGGACCTTAACAGTCAATCCTTTAATTAAAAGAATCCTTTCAGGTTCTTAGAATTTGAATTTTAACAAACAGATGTCAGATTTGTTATTTTGGTCAAAAACTGACCTAAAATCATGTATCACAACATTATGGGTTTAATTATAAAAGCTTCAAAATCGTTCGGACCTTTGACACAGAATTGACCTACTGAGCTCAAACTCCCTAGTGTTCATCGTTTGTACCTCTATTGTCTCTGTACCAAATTTGGAGGAAATCTGTAAAGCCATTTCTGAGATAAACAGAATGGACGGAGCAAATGCCGGACGGGCCAGACGGGCCGGACGGCCGGAACGAAAGCTTCTCAAGTATATGTATACGATACTTGCACAGCGATACTTGTTTCAGCTGATTGCAACAGCGTGCAACACAGAATTATGACGTTTTTCTGTCGTCCGTAGCTCGTATGTTAGGGTATTCTTTCCTTTCCTGCAACTGTAAAAGTAATATGTATTACTGTTGTACATTATTTTGCTTGTCACTTGAAAACTTGAACACTCAAGCGCGCAAATTTATGATTATGATGAAAAGCGATTAAAATCTAGAATTATATGAAGCATATTGCAATTAGTTTAAAGTAGCTAGATTTTTTAGATTGCTTTTTATCATATAAATTCACTGTAAGGAGGTGAAAGATCTTCCCAATTTGATTGAAAAAATCATCATGTGATTATAATAAATGGCAATGATAAATGGTGCTTTTTATCATCTGCGGCCGATTTCGTACATGACTTTTTTACACACTTAAGTAGTTATTGTAACTAATTAGCAATTAGAAACCATTTTTTGCTGTTGTGTTTTTTGGGGTGGTGAGTAGCTGCTTATTTTTTAAAAAGGGCTTTGGAAGCTTTGGAAGAAAAAGATTGAGAAAAATTCAAGAAAGCTGATTGATATTACATTATATTCACAAGCCAGAGAACATGCTTATTTAAACAGCAAGGTATTAAATTTTATGATAATATTTAGATTCTAGGAAAAATATAAATTAAGAAGTATGCTTTATCATCTCATTTAACAGGATAAAAAAATATTATGTGTTTTATGATTAATAAAAGTAATAAATGGAACAGTAACAATTATCTCAAGAATTATAACGTTTTTTCAAGTGCGTTTTTTATTTCCTATCAATTATCCAATTGCATTTTGTTATCAGTCACCATAATCAATGCTCATTTTACATTTTAGTAAAAATGAACATTTTTAATTCCAAAGTTACAACGATAGAAATAACAAGTTATACTATTTTTATTCTACTATTAAGCTACAAAACAAGTTTTAATACAAAAGACATTCGGCGCTATTCGGGAAACAAATTTCCTTCATGGACTAGTTTCGTGAATGGAATGACATTTTCTTATAATTACTTGGTAAACAGGTATCTTTTTTCAGCAGCGATTATCAGAATCAGTATCACACTCTGAGCAACCAATCCAGCGGTATACTACTACAACGTAACAACTTGACTGTGTAAAAAAACGGAATACTTACGAAGAGTTTGCTACTTTTCGATATAAATTATTTGTCTTTATCAAACTCACAGGGAATGCATTAGTTTTAATTATGAAGCCTTTAGTAATAAAACTCATCTACTACCCAACTATTTGGCCGATTGCGAATAATCAAACGACGAAGTTCATCGTAGACAAAAATGAGAACGGAAAAGGGGACTGCCATTAGCCACCAGTGAAATCTAGAAGAAAAGTTAAGAAAAATTGCATTCAGAAAAAATGGGACTTTTAAAAGAAATAATTTTTTTGAATGTCTTCTTACTTGAGAGGTTGCATTTTTAAGGCTATGTCCATTCCCGGCGTGTAAATCAAAAGACAGGCCACCGCCGTTTCAAACACCAGGGCAAAGTTTAGCACCCAGTTACTACAAAACAATCAAAATATTTTAGAAACTTCACCCAAATTTATAAAAATGTCAAGTTTTACGGGTTTTTTGGTACTTACGTCATTCCCTTTTTGAAAATGGACACCCTCCTTGTCTTGCTAATAATTAAATTAGCCCATTGGCAAACCACAATGCTCACAAAGTACGCCGCACTGCAAGTGTTTTCCAAGTGCTTCCGTTGCTCAAACGTCCACTCTTGACCGTACGAGTCCTCTAGGTCATTAACGCTTGGTGCGTCCCACTGACTTCTCAAGCCTAACAAGCGCATAGGCAAAAACCCGTTTTCGCTCATGATTACAAAGTACGTGAGCATCCCAGCGAAGCTTTCAATCATGCCAATTTGTCCATACGCATAAGAGATGAGCCTGTGGATAAGATCAAAAGAGGCATAACGTGACATGTGACATGATGATACTGTGATAAGCTTGCTAAGAAATGATAAGACTTGAGCTTATCACCTAATTTAAAAAATGTTAGAACGCATGTCATCTTTTAATCGAACTTACTGTCTCGTCACCAATTTATCTTTTGTGGGATCCCGTGGAGGTCTCCGCATAATGTCAGCCTCGCCCTTTTCATAAGCCAAACTCACGGCAGGCACCACGTCCGTCCCCAAGTCAATGCAGAGTATACTAATGGTTCCTAGCGGAAGTGGTATCCTCGCCAGAATAAACAAAAGGAAGGGAGTCAACTCGCTAATGTTGTCGGTGAGTGTGTAAAACACACACTTTTTCAAATTGTCAAAAATCAGCCTTCCTTCCTCCACTCCAGTGACAATCGTGGCAAAGTTGTCATCCAGAAGGATCATGTCCGCCGCTTCCTTGCTTACGTCACTGCCCGTAATTCCCATGGAAATACCAATATCTGCTTTTTTCAATGCCGGACTGTCATTAACTCCGTCGCCGGTTACAGCAACGCAACCTCCGTTTCTTTGGAAACCTTCAACAATCTGTAGCTTTTGCTGGGGCGAGGTTCGTGCAAACACCAGTTCGTCATAGCCTGTGATAATATTGTCCAGTTCCATTTCCTCCATTTCCAATAGTTCACTTCCGTGAATAACCGCTACTCGCACTTCTTGTGGATCAATTTCCGATGGAGGTATGCCGCGTTCCTCAGCCAACTCGTCTACTGTCTTATTTCCCTTTGAAATAATTCCCACGTGTCTAGCAATCGCCGCAGCGGTTATAGGATGATCCCCAGTGACCATAACCACTTTAATTCCTGCCGTTCTACAAAGTCTTACCGCATTGGGTACATTGGTTCTCGGGGGATCCACCATGGAAATCAGACCAACAAATCTAAACTTGTGTTTTAAAAATGTAGGATCCTCCTGGTCGAAAACGTGACGCTCTTTGTATTCCTCCGCTGGCAGACGAAAGTCACAAAAGCCAATAACCCTCTCGCCTTTCTTGCCCAATTCCTCATAAGCCGTTTTAAACTGAGCCTTCCAACTGTCATCCAACTCCAGAGTCTCTCCGTTGACAATGATGGTACTACACAAGGTAATAATTTTCTCTGGAGCGCCCTTCATTACCAGCAAAAAGTGACTTCCATCTTCTCCCGGATTGTTGTGCACGGACACTTGGAACTTGTCTGTGGAATTAAAAGGGATTTCGCACACTTTTGGATGCTTCATTCGAAAGTGTTCCGTGTTTCCCAAGTGGCTTTCCATGCATCTTAAAATGGCTGCTTCGGTGGCATCCCCAATGACCTCCTTGAGCGAGTCTTGAATTCCTACTTGACCTGGTTTAAAATGGGCTCGGCTACAGAGTCGGGCTACGGCCGCAAGAGCAATGAAGCTGGGGTCGTGCACATTAATTTTGTTACAGTCTTCGGGTAAGTTTTCCCCGGGCATTTTCACCTTGTGGATTTTTCCATTGTACCACATGTGAGAAGTGGTCATCTTGTTTTGGGTTAGCGTTCCGGTTTTATCGCTGCAAATGGTATTTACACTGCCCAGCGTTTCTACAGCTTCTAAATGCTTCACCAGACAGTTTTTAGATGCCATGCGTTTCGCAGTCAGTGCCAGACAAACCGTTACTGTAGCCAAAAGTCCTTCTGGCACGTTGGCAACAATAATTCCAATCAAAAAGACGGAAGAGTCCAACCAAGAGTATCCCATGGCCACGGAAATGATAAAGAATAGCGCGCCAAAGAAAACGGCCACGGAGCTGATAATGTGAACAAAATGGTCCATCTCTTTGGCAATGGGCGTTTGGCTAGTTTCCAATCTAGTGGCTAGACCAGCAATACGTCCCATTAAGGTCCCATCCCCCACGCTGATCACCACGCCCCTTCCACTGCCCTCAATAGCGTTGGTGGAGAAAAAGACAAGATTTTTGGTTTCTAAGGGACTTTCATTGGTGCAGTCTACGGATCTTGATTGAGGTTCGGATTCTCCGGTAAGGCAACTGTTGTCCACTTTCAAGCCACGGGATTCTATCAGACGAATGTCGGCTGGGATACGGTCTCCATATTTCAATTCCACAACGTCACCCACTGCCAAGTCGGTTACATTTACTGGCGTTACAGAGCCGTCTCGAACTACCTGGGCGTATTGAGGTACCAGCTTTTTAAAAGAGTCCATGATTCTGTCGCTTTTGGCTTCTTGGTAGTAGGAAAATATGCCGGAGATGAGGACCACGCTGGCAAGTACGATTCCAAGGTAAAGCTAAGTAAAAAAAACAAGCACATAGTTTCATTGTTTTTGCAAAATTTAAAAAATAAGCTATTATTTTAACATACATAATCTCTAGGAGCATCCGGTTTGGTTGCAGACTGCACCCCAAAAGCTGCAAAACAGAGAAATGCACCGATCCACATGAGAATGGAAAATCCACCGAGCAAATGTCTGGCAAACTTGATCCATTCTGGAGTCTCCTTTGGAGGGGTCAAACAATTTAAGCCGTATTTTGACTGATGCAACTCCGCCTGAGTGTGAGACAATCCCTTTAGAAAAACAAAAATAAATCAGACATAGAATATCAGCACGGAAGTTAAAAATAACTCATTCATTTAGCAAATTAATCATATAAAGTTTCAAGATCACTGGAAAATAATACACCCACGAGGAAAATTAATTCAACTTATTTTTAGAAACAAATTGCGAAATGTTTTTTGGGAAAAATTACAAAAATAGCACATGATCATGGAACATTCAGCCATGATTTAGGGTTCACGTTAAAAATAGCAAAATGTTCTACGCTACTGCTGCTCTGGGCAATAAATAACTTAAATGAATGGCACTATGGCACATGAATGAGGATATAAAAAATGAGACTGGATCAGGTTAAAAGGGCATTGAACATGCTGACTGATTGCTATACCGCCACGGACCATGATAACGCATCTATTTTTAGCTGACTTGACCATCCATTTAAAATTGACATACAGTTTTTCCTTTCATCATGTAAAAATAAAAGTGGTCAGTGGATACTGGATACTGATACGAAGACGATGTGCCAGACTAAAATCTTAACGAGTCTGCTAATTTTTTTAGTGATGTATTGGCATAGTCCAAGTTGGACTTTGAAATAAAAAAGACGCAGTTTTAATTAATGCGACGATATGATGGTCAGTCAGGTTACCACGTGGACAATGAGTTTCCTTAAAAAGGAAGAAATTATTCATGGAAATTTTTTATTGCGTTTTTTTCACTTACGGAATCCGGATTGGTGTCAAACCGACTGTACAACTCTTCCAAGCTAATTTTATGCGAGTCCATTTCCAACTCCTTGCGCAGGTCCGTAAGCACCGACTCCCCTTTGCCATCTTCCTCCTGGGCTTTTAGCACGTCCCTTTTGCTCGGACGTTTGGCAAGCAGTGGTGTCTTCTCGTCTGCATCTGGAGGTCCAGACTGACGAAACGAGTCCTGTCTTCCAGCCTTCCAATGCCGAGACACACGTGGACTTCCATAAGTATCAGCTTCCCCCTCATCTCCCGTTCTAGAGCCCATGCTAGACTATTTTGTTTAAAAAATCACCAAACTTTAAAAACTTAAAAATAAAATTAAAAATTGAGTCTTCTTTTAAAAATCATGAGCTTCTTGTGAGCCCCCACAAGTTACAAAGTGAACTGGCTGTCAACTGGCCAGCGGTGGTGTGCTTTTTATGCGCATTGAAGAACATTAAACAAAGGCATGATTCATATAAAATGGTCCATGCTCTCAGCATTATCATTATCATCATCATCATCCAGTTTAACATTGCATACTAGCTCACGCAATTATCATTACGTATGTAATTAAATATTGGCTTTATCAAAGATGATTTTTAGTTGGCAGAGAACAAGTATATTGATTTTATTACTCACTCGACTAGCCTGGTGAAGAATATGGACCAAAGCTGGAATCTGTCCATTCTCGAAGATGATGGAGCTCTTTCTTGAGAGCCGTTTCCCTGGTGGACCTTGACCTTTCCCCGACATGATGGTGGTTGGTGGTGGTGCCGCCTAGCAAGTATGCTAAACTTCTATTGTTGTTGCACAACGGACTTCCGAAAAAAGTGGAATTTTAAGGGAACCCACCTGGGAGGTGGGAAATGACTAGGAAATTGACTATAAATGAAAACTTTGAAAAAAAGGTAGAACTTTTTGGGTACAGAAATTGTTATCACTTGCGGACTGCGGCCAGCTTAGTCAAAAGTTGGGCCAGAAGTGAGAGTAAATATTGGGTTTGGGCTGAGGACAAACAGAAGCCTCTTTCCAGAAAGATAAAAACGCCTTATTTATCATCAGCACACCAGAAGATAATCTTTTTTAGAATTTGGGGTTACTATGCATTATTCATTCAGCAGAGAGAAGAGTAGCGAGTTTTTAGGGAAATTTACAAGAAGGTTGAGGTTGAATGAAACGACAATGACATATAATTTAATATTGTTCCTGTGTCATGATTCATGATCGGGATAGCTGGCTTACTAATCAGCATGTGTAAAATATGTTAATATTTTAGGCTATTATGAGCAAGTTCACAGTGTACACACATGTCCATATATTTAGATAGGTAAATTGTCAATGGTGTCAGTAAATGCATACATGGTTTGGATGTGATAAGAAAGGAACAAAGTAAAAAGGCTACCTACACATCATGGAATATAATATAACCTACTGTTATAAGGTTTGCTACGTCAATAGTCAGTCCATGATACATAAAAACGTTGGTTTAGCACCAGTTTACACCAAACTTGTCAACTTCTTTTGTGGACAACATACTATAAACATGTTAAGAAAAGCAGAGCTTGACAATTTACACAGAATGAAACGGTGATGGAATTCCCGTAAAGATGTATTGATCTTGGGGATTTGCGTTAGATGGATTAATTGTTCATTAGTCAATTATAGGTCAGTAGCAATTTGTCTAACAAAAAATATGGGACAGACATTGGAATGGGTAATATGATGAACTTCCTTATTTGGGACAAAAAGTAACTTACACTTGTTTTAATTGCATTGCAACCATACAAAATTTAATTCACAGTAGAGTACAAGTATATCTAATAGATATTATCTATCGAATTAAAAATGTTGTAAAATTCAATTTTTTAGCATTATTCTCTATTTTAAATACCCGTTGATTCTAAACAATTTGAAAGTTGAAAGGTATCTAAGGCTATGCAAGTTGTTTTACAAATTCCAGGAATGAATTAAGCTTGGAGTACTCAATTATGTAAATACGACGTACTGGGATGGCTCCTGGGGAATTACTGTCCTCTTCCACCATCACAGTATCCGAACGTTTTAGGGGATAGGTCATGTAGTCAATGGCATTCTGCAAAAAATGGCAAATAATTAGCAACTTGAGATATTGAATAAATAACTGCATTTTCTTGTAATTTTGGTACTTACCTCGTCAAACCAACTATTTTCTTCATCAAAATGTGTATACTTTCCCTCATTCAAGTACAGCTTGGCCCAGTACATCAAGTGGGTAAACTTGTAGGGCATGCCCTTCTTCACGGCAGTGTCAATATCACTCCTGTTCAATTCCAAAAACACTTGACATTAGTAACTTTTTTAGCAACAGGTAATAAAATCACCGAAATAAGTAAGAGGTAAATTCTTACAAAACATTATCCAGAGATGGACCAACTAAAAGAACCGGCATGTTAATCATCCTCTCCTTAACCAACAGTCCTAAACTGGCATCCTTCGACTCCAACACATTCTCACTTAACACCTGGTCGAAAATCGTTCCCCCCTTTTCCACCGTCGCCTTCTTCTCTTTGATGGACTTGCGAACAAAATTGATTAAGTCCTGAATCACTGGTTCCTAAATTAACAAAGTGTACATCATTTTAATTAAACATTCCACACGTACAATAATTGGAAACTATATGGAATCCGCAACTTACCTGTCTTCTACTTGTCAGATTGATTATTGAAGTAATCGCATACACGGCCTGGTCCTCAGGATCTTCTCCATCGTCAAAGTCCACATCGTCTATACAAGGCTGTTGACCACAGAAAAAAGCCCAACAATTTTAGCAATTTCCTTTAAAAGCTTTATTAAAAATGGACATACCTTAAGCACACTGCCAATATAATTCTGTGACACCAGCACTTTGGCCAACAGCTCAGGGTTCACTCCAGACTCCTTCACCAACTGATTTACCAACTGTGTCATGCTCGGCACGTCCGAGTCCTCAGGGGCAATCCCCTCAAAATCCAAATTGAGCACATCGTCAACTTCCATTTAACTTGTTTTAAAAACTAATCAGTAATAAAAAAGCTAGTCAGATTTATTTTTTAAGCTGTTGTAGTAGTAAGCACGTGTGAAAGAAATGCACTACTTTGTCTATGCAGCTGTGCTATTGTAAATGAGCCACAGAATAAGCCGACTGTGGTCAAAGTTGCCTCGTTGTCAGCACTTTTTCGCGGTGTTCCCCATAAAATAGACCCAAAAGCGTCATAGGAACGGTGGACGGTGACCAGAACTAGAACCAGACAATTGTGCTTGCATTTTGCATAGACTTTCCTTACCTATTCATCATTTTGTGAAATGGATGAGTATGCAAATGCACCTTCTAAAAAGGTCCTTTTTACTGTGAAGTCGATGCACATTATAAATTTATCGTTCAGTTCTAAGAATTAAAATGTTCTGCTTTTTACTTTAAAATGCAAAACTATTAAAGAAATGCCTAAAATTGGGCTTATCAGCAGAAGGTACAACACAAAACTGCATACAAATCTGTGATTTTTAGCATAGACATGCATTCCTGTAAAAAAGTCGGTTGGGCATTTTATTTTTTAAGAGTCCTTTGTCCTGAAAGGCGGTTTTGAAGAAAGAAGACAGAAGACGAAAGTACTTTTTGTGCTCTTTGATAGACGGACGGAGACGCAGCAGATTTTTACCTTTTAATATTTTTACAATTGATATTTTTTATCGTTTTCCTTTATCGTATTTTTTATGGTTTATCGTTATCGTTAATCGTTATCGTTTACATTTTTATCGTTTTTAAAATTAAAAATCTGGACCATGGCAGGGACTAGGGAAAGTTCATTTCTGGAAAGGATCAAGTCGTTGCTCAATGAGGAGCGTCGTGCGGACGTGATCTTTGAAATTAGCCCAACGGAGAAGCTGTACGGACACAAGTTCATTCTGGAGGGTGCCAGTCCCGTTTTTGAAGAATTGTTTAGAGCGGATCAGGGAATTACTGTAGTTTCCGTCAGTGATTTTGGAAGAGAATCGGTTATGAATATTTTGAGGTAATTTGTCATTTCCTGATTTCTGTATTTTGCCAATTTTAAGAGAAAATATTAACCGTACCTTAAATACCTATTTTTAGATTTGTGCATTTGCACGAAGTAAATTTGAAGGACAATGACCTCCAGACGGTACTGGAAACACTGAAGTTGGCAAAAAAGTACAAGCTGAAGGATGGACTCCAATTGGAAAATACGTGCAACGAGCGTCTGAAAATTAAGGTTACCGCGGACAATGTTTGTGATATGCTGCAATACGCAATGGAGGATTCTAACGGAGGTGATTTAGCTGCAAAATGCTGGTCTCTGGTGGATCGCGAGGTATGTTCTAGTTCCTTAGCTGTTTTAAATGGTTTTTTTTTCGTCAATTTGTTAGAAATTATTAATTTTTCATTAATACACACAGGCATCAAAGGTCTTTAAGACGGACGGCTTCAAAAACCTTGAGTTATCCGTTCTGGAGGAATTGTTGGGACGTGACAGCTTGCAATGTACGGAAATGCAAGTGTTTGATGCAGCGATTACTTGGGCAAAGGAGAAGTGCAGGACTACTAAACTTGACCCAAATCCGACTCAACTTCGGTCACTATTAGGTACAAAGCGATAATAAGGAATTCTAATGTAGAATTAAATGAATTTGATTAAAGTTTTTATATTTTAACCCGCAGGATTTGCATTCTTCAAAATCCGATTCCCATTAATGACTGTCATGGAGTTTGAGACTGGACCTGAAAAAGGGATCTATTTTCCAGATTGTGAAACGAAGGTCTTGTACAAATATTACTTGAATCGGGAGCTTAAGCGCATTGACCAAAGTGACCCTCCAAACCCGTTTTCATGTACTCCTCGAGTGGGGCTTGCAGTTGGAGAGGTAAATTTGTGGAATAATTGAATGTAGTTTGGTTAGATGGCTATAACTATGAACTGATTTTCCAGCAAAATGGAACTAAGAGGACTCCGTCTATTGGGCCTCCTAAACTGACACCTATGATTGCCATGCCATCAAACAGTGCATCTCCAAATACCAGGAGAACAAGCAAAAGGAAGGAAGTAACTCCCTCAACCTCGACTCCTGAAAGAAACAAGCGGACTCGTCGAATCTCAGGTCTAGGCAGTCCAGTGCCAGTGAGAATGTCACCCCCTCGCAAGGCCCCGGAATGGTTTTCGGAAACGTTTCCGCAAAGAAGTCCATACTTTCCACAAATTGGAGATGAAGTTGTGTACTATAGGCAAGGGCATAAGTGCTATGCGGATGCTGTGCAGAAAAAAGGCGTGTATTCCGTTTCGGAATTAATGAAAAAGGAATTACCTTACGCCCGGTTTCCCGACTTACCTGTAAGTTAATTACTAATAACTAAGTATTATCTGCTCACATTTGACACTGGCTTCGTATAAGTAATTGTTTTTACTTTACAATCTTCAGGCTATCGTTGTGGCACGAGTACAAAAAATTGACTTTGTGCTAGAGCCGTATCCGCTAATTTGCATTAATCTTGAGGAAATGGACATTGTGAATGGAAACCGGCCTGGTAGACAGTTTGAAGTTCGTTATCATGACATGGATGACGAAGTCGACTTTCTGATCCTACGGCAGGTACATGATAAATGCTGTGCGGAGAATTGGGCCATCAAGGATAAGTACGTTATATGTTTACAATTTAATACATAGTATGCAATACATTGTATTTAATGATTTACTTTGTATCCTGTGTAGGTTTCGGGTTATGATCGGAAAAGATTGGGCATGTGGTGAAGTAAACGCCAAAGTCCCCATAAATCAGTCGTTCCGGTTTAAACATTCAAAGTTCATGTGCTATCAAGTCACATTCACAAATGGTACCAAGCAAAGTTTGAGTCCCTGGGATATGGAGAGAATTCCAGAATTATTTGGTACTTTATTTAACCAGTTGCTAATCTAATTGTAAAATTTTGGTACAGAACATAAATGGATTTATTTAATGATTTCTTTCAGAAAATCGGGAAAGGATCGAGGACGGCTATGTGACTGCAACTGAGGATGAATTAAGAGCTCACGCTCATTACATTCCAACAGAGGCTGATTGGCAACCTTATGACCGGGATACTCTGTGTAAAACACTTAGAAAATTATTTCCGACCGTGAAGCAACTGCCGTCAGCAACCGACTTCCGTGTTCCGGTTGACTTGGAGAAATATCCCGAATATTCTCAACGCATTGCTTATCCTATGGATCTATCATTAATCCAGCAACGCTTGAAAAATCTCTTTTACCGACGACTTGATGCTTTGAAATTCGATTTGGAATTTCTGGTGACAAATGCGGCAAGGTACAAGCCAGAGGATGCAGAGTACATAAGGAATGCCAAGATAACTCGAGATGTATGCCTGGAACTGATTGAGTAAGTTTGCTTTTCATTTTCAGAGTTTGCTAAATATGTAAAAGGATTTTGATTGATTTGTTGTTGTTTTTTGGAAATTTTCAGGAAGCCCGACACACAAACTTATGATGTATTGAACTTACATAATGATTTGGGAGGAGCTGCTATCAATAATTCTCCGGAAGCTGGTCCTTCCATGGCCATCAAGCGCGCACCTTCTTGCAGCTCACTATCATCAATGCCATGCCTTTCCGAAATTTTTAATCCTAATTCATGAAGAGGTGATCTAGTAAATTTTACTCCTTTTTGAATTGTAGGAGGAATTGTAGCATTTTTATCGTTATTTTTATGAAAGTTTTAGCCCATTTGTACAAAGTCTGATTTCTATGAAGTATTTATGAAGGTTTTTAATTAATTGTAATATTGAATAATATGCAGATTATATCTCAGTTTCATATTCCAGTATGAAGCTCGGTTGAGTTGAAGTTTCAGTTTAGGCCACCGTCAGTTTGTTTTAAATAATTGAGAATTTTAGTTTTTTGTTTTAGTTTTAAAATTTGAGTAAATATTTTATTTAGTATGTTATGTGCGTAAAATAGAAGTACGTACTATATACAATATATATTGTTAATTTGTGGAATCAATGAATCTACGTGTCTTCCTATGTAACCGACACGGCAATAACCAGTAATCATTAATTGTTTTAAATGACAATGTAATATAAAGCTTTATCTAAATATTACGTAAGTAAATATAGTGTAACTTGGAATCTGTATCCTTTCTGAAGGTATTTTTTTCCTAAACAATTTTGTTGCTGTTACTTAAACTTCGCCAACAAGTTCCATGAACATTGCGTATGCATGTACATTAAATTTAGCAAAGAACCCAAAGAAGGTATGCTCATTCATAAATTCCTCAATAGTCATATAGCCCAATATAGTGAATAGAGAAGCCAAGCCGATCTCAAGAGTCTATTGGAACTATTTACTGTTTTACCAATAGTTTTACGTGCAGAAAGTATTCATGGAAGTGTGATGCGAATCCCTTTCTGCTTCTTCATTGAACTTATCAACTTAAATTGTGTTCTTTCGTTACTAAAAATTCGTTAAGAGTTTATGAATTATGATAGAATGAAAGATATTATATATATATGATGTATATGAAAACTTGTGTCGTGTCTGTCTCGTAACCAAAAATGTAACAACTTGCTCCCTGCGATTCCATAATAGGTACATAACATTTTATTGTGCTTACTGTGCAATACAGAAACAAATATTTTTTTTTAAAGAAAACCAAACTGTAAAATGAGTGAGAATCGGCATAGAAATTCATAAGCTCTATAATATTCATCTCTATTCACCACCTTCTCAGAATATTGCTGTACAAATTTATAGTTTTCAGTTCTCAAGACAAGCGATTTCTGCGATTTTTAATAGAAACATGCATTCATACGTAATAGCCGGCTGGAGATTTTACGAATCTTAGACACAGTGGAATGAAGGTGATGAAGATGACGTTAAAACAAAATCCCGCTGTGTTGACATGTACCGCGACACCGCTAGCCGAAAAAGCACTCCAGTCCAATCCACGTTCTTATACAATACAGTCATAATGAACAGAAAGGCGGCCCAGATATTGGCAGCAGAAGACGGAGCTGAGCATAGTGAAGCTAGTATTGAGATTTATGTTTGTCTGTCTGTCCGAGTGTTGGTCATCACGATACAAGCCAGACGGTTGGTCAGAATCACACCAAACTTGGTACAGTGAGTCATTGGGTTATCATGAGGAACCCTATTTATTTTGAACATGATCGGTCATTCCCCTGGGGTAATAGGGGGAGGTAACCCTCCTGACCATATGCTTTGTCAAGAATCACACCAAAATTGGTACAGTGATTTATTGGGCCAAAGTAAGGAACCCTATTGATTTTGAGCCAGATTGGTCATCCCCCTGGGGTAATAGGGTGGAAGGAGTCAGAGAATCAGACAGATAGGTAGGTATACATATAGCTCAGCTACGTATTTGAAATGAATTTAAATCGGTTTATTTTCTGAGATTGAGATGTGGTGCGTGTTAGTAAGGAACCGAATTGCGGATAAAAGATTGCTTGTTACCCCCAAAAACTTTAGGCTCTACTTAAGTACCAGAAAAAAATAAAGGTTATCAATTAATGTCATACAGTTTATGCGTATAGAACTGTCTGAGTGCAACAGAAGTTAACGTTTAAATATTTTGACGATTGGATTTTACCATTTTTTAAGTTATCAAATCGTAAGTTCACCATGTCAGTTATCAGGCAAAGCTCTTTGGTTAATGAGCAATGGATTAAATCCTTGCTAAATTCGCAGCGTCATGCTGACGTAATTTTCGAAATTGGCCCAGCGGAGAAACTGTATGGCCATAAGATCATTCTGGAGGCTTCCAGTCCCGTTTTTGAAGAAATGTTCAGAGAAGGTCAAGGGAACGTTGAAACGATTGGCATTTCTGATTGTGGACGAGAATCGGTTATGAACTTGCTCAGGTGAGTAATTAGTAATTTGTTATTGCTACTTTGCATTCAATATTGTTTTGTTTTACCTTTTATAAATGCAAATTGTAAGAGAAAGTAATAATGTACCTTACACGTCTACTATTATAGGTTTGACTGTCGGTCTCTGAAATCAAGAATTTTTACGAAGTCATAAAATTATGAAATTACCAAAACCATGAAATCAAAGAATTTGCATGCGTATGCAAGTAGCCAGTGTTAGCCTAATACTAACTAAAAAATTTGACGTTAAAAAAAGCTAACACAAGGAAGTTATGGGCGTTTTAATTTAACTGCTTTTTGAACAATTAGTGCTGTAAAAGTGCAATTAGGACGAACTAAAAATTTTGGCTATCTTCAAATGACAAAACACAAGTATGGGAACAATTTCTGACGAAAATTTTTTGAAAAACTTAATTATAATTTTAATTGCCCTGTTAACTTTAATTACAATTATCTTCAAATCGCCTCCAGTACCAAGCCTAATTACAACTACATTTGGTACTTTAGAAGGTGCTGATTCTAATGACGTCCCTATTTGGTCTGGTACTGGGGGCGATTCGAAGATAATTGCAATTAAAGTTAACAGGGCAATTAAAATTATAATTAAGTTTTTCAAAAAATTTTCGTCAGAAATTGTTCCCCTAATTGTATTTCGTCATTTGAAGATAGCCAAAATTTTTAATTCGTCCTAATTGCACTTTTACAGCACTAATTGTTCAAAAAGCAGTTAAATTTCAAACGCTTATAACTTCGTTACGTTTGCTTTTCTTAACCCAATTTTTCTTGCGTTAGTATTAACTTGACACTAGCTATCTAATTATGCATGCAAATTTTTGTTTTCAAACATTTCGAAAAATGACGATCTTGATTTGGCGGACCGACAGTCTTTGTTTATTCCTGCGATGTTAATTTGCAAGAGGGTGATATCAACACGGTCTTGGGAACACTAAAGCTGGTAAGAAAGTACCAGCTAAAGGATGGACTTCAGTTGGTAAATGCCTGCCTTGAGCGGCTGTACAGCGTGGAGGTGTCCGTGGAAAATGCTTGTGATTTGCTACAATACGCAATGGAGGAACCAAATGGATGCGGATGCACTGATCGTTTAGCTGCAAAGTGTTGGAATGTGTTGGATCGTGAGGTATGTTTTAGTAGAGATCAACTTGAATCAAATTTCCCCTCTAGCAGTGATATTGGCTGAAATGCTATTTTAGGGCTAACTCCCATTTTTAATAATGTTTTCAGGCATCAAAGGTTTTTAAGATGGATAGTTTTAAAAAAC
Organism: Entomobrya proxima; assembly: GCA_029691765.1. NCBI lineage: Eukaryota > Metazoa > Arthropoda > Collembola > Entomobryomorpha > Entomobryidae > Entomobrya > Entomobrya proxima. The sequence goes on from CM056173.1 coordinate 7,934,712, forward strand.
TTTCATTGTCAGTTTTGAATCAAGTGTTGGCTCGGGAGAGCTTGCAGTGCAAGGAAATCGAAGTTTTTGATGCAGCGATTGCTTGGGCTAAGGAAAGATGCAGGACTACTGGACTTTCGGAAAATCCGGAAAATCTCCGGGTATAATTAGGTTAAAACCTTCAATTTGAAAACAAGTATATATTTTCGTGTGCGATTAAATGAATTTGATTAATAATTTTTGTATTTTATTCCTCAGACATAGCTTTTCTCAAAATAAGATTTCCAGTGATGACTGTTATGGAGTTCGTACAGAATGGAATAGAAAAAGTGGTAGATTTCACGAGTCACGAGATTGCGGCTTTGTACAAATACTTTTGCTATAGGGATAACAAGATCAACGACATTAGCGACCTTCCCAAGCCGTTTTTGTATACTCCTCGCGGGGAGGTTGTAGTTAAAGAGGTAAATTGGATGTATATTAAGTTTGGTGCAAACTCAAAATCTTTTAATATGAACTCGTTTTGAAGGAACCCGAATCTGAAACTGAAGGGTCAGAACCGCCTGCTACCCCTCCGACACTCCAACATGAGGAAAATGCGTCATCAACCGTATCTAACGGAACATCTTCAAGTATAAAGTCGCCTTTAAGATCAACAACCCTTCATCAGAAAAGGAACCAGGACGACACTCCCTCATCCTCCGATCCTGTAGGAAAAAAGATGAAGCTTCAAAGCACGGATCCAGCTGGTCCAGTGAGAATCATTGTTCCAGTGAGAATCACTGGTCCAGAGACAGAGTAAGTTTGCTTTCATATTTTGCTAAAATGCATAAGATTTTGGCTGATACTTTGTGCTTTTTTTTGTAAATGACCAGGGAGCCCGAGCCCGACACAAGACCACCAACAGCACAAGAAATAGATAATGAGTTGGTAGCAGCAGCCAACAATGATTCTCCACAACCTGGCCCTTCCATCAAACGCTCATCTTCAAGCATTTCAATTTCATCAAACGAATCATCATCCTCTTCTTTTTTTTCTGATTGCGATTGATCAAGAAGTGATCAAGTAATTGTATTAAGCGGATTACTTCTCAGTTTTGTATCCCATTATGAAAAATTGAAGTTTGGGTATCATTAACTTTTTAAAGGACAATAATACAATTTTTTCTAATATTATGTAAATAAACATAGTGAAACTTGAATCTGTATCCTTTCATGAAGTTCTGTTTTTTGTTCAGCTAAAGTTCCTTTGTACCTTCTTATTTTCAACCTGATAAGAATCTCACCAGATTTTAGCATAGCATTTTATAAATCCAAGTGTTTAAAACTGCTGGGTGTTGTGAGACAATTGGTGTGAAAAACGTCAATAGTCAGTTTTTGGTTTACGTCCCTATTAAGACATTAAGTGATTATTCCATTCATGAGGTAATCCAAATTGTACAATATGCATTCTAGTGTCTAGACAATAAACAATAAAGTTGATAAGAGCCTTTCTTTCGTAACTGTTCCTTGGTATAATTTTTGGTTTATATAACAAGATTATATTTTTATTTGTCTCAGTTTTAGATTTATAACCAATTCATAAAATTCCTTACTGAAACTGTCAGAACCATCCATGCATACCACATTGACTGACGAAACCAATCTTGGTGCTATCTAATCTAGAGCAACAAAGCCAAGAAAAAATCTAGTAGCCATTTCGTCAATTACATTCCATATTGATAGCTGCAGTCAAAAAATTCATACCTGACTAATTCGGGAAAGCATATCTTTCGTCCATCAAACCAACATCATTCAACCCATTTTCAAATTTTTCAGGTATTTGTCATAGTCAATTCAAAAAATGTATAATTTCGTTTTTTATATCGTTATCATCATGATTACTCGTTTTGTTACATAGCCTTGTATAACTTTTATTTTTTGTGATAAGATATCTTGACGAGGAAGGAAACCCAAAATGGAGCTTACTTTGGCCGAATCCACAAAACTATCTTTAAAAACTGTGAAAACAAGGCCTAAGCGGATGACCGCCAAGATGGGTTATATTTTTATGGGCCTTGAAGAGTCCAAGCCAGTATCCTTTCCTTCGTTAAAATTATTCAGCAGATTAAACAGCTCATTGCTGCAGAATAGTCATCCTCTACCATCAAAAAGTTGCATGTAAGTTAAAAAACTTTAAATCAACTTGACTTATGTACTTGAAAACTAAAATGAAATTTGCAGCGATTTTAGATTGCACATAGCCATACTGTATGGGCCTACCATTTCTGAAAATTCCAGCCAGACCGATAACAATGCCACTTTGATGATAAAGGACGCTGACGATGAAAATGGATTGTTGAAACGCCTGGGATCGATCTGCGGTGGCATAAAAAATATAACGGCCAACTTAGAGTTGAAAATACAATATAAGTCGGTGGAGGAGACGCTGATTTTTAAAGGCTAGTGGATAATAAAAACTACTACCTGGAATTTACATTTTAATTTCATAACAAACTTTGTTCTTTTTTTTGCAGATCTGGAAAGTGTTAGCGAGGCTAACTACCAAAGAAACTTTACTTTACCGTTGACCTTGGCGCAGAAGTGGAAACCAAAGTTCGTATTTGGTGGAACATTAAGCCTCACTTTGAAGTTGAACGCTGAGGCAGCAAACAGGATTTATGGAGGTACTCGGAATTTGTTTGAACCGGCTTATAGAAAAATTTTAAACAACGCTGCAATAAATGCTAATATATACATTGTGGCTGAAAACGGTGCGGAAGTGCCATGTCACAAGGTGTTCTTTACAGGTACGAAACCCTTTGCTTAACAATTTCTGTGGAAGTGCTTCTTTTGATAAGTTTAACTGATAAAATAACTAAATCTATTTACAGTTCATAATAATACCTTCAGGGACCTTGTGGCTGAGATGGAAGACGGCCAGGACAATAAACTGGAGATGCCTTTTATAAGTGAAGCTGGCGCAAGGGCGTTATTGTCCTTTTTGTACTGCCATGACATCACGGACGCTATAATCAGTTCTGAAATAGCAGTGGAGTTGCTAATGGCAGCGGATAAATATAAATTAAAAACATTGCTCAAAGTTATGAATGGTTTAGTTTTGGACATGAGCATTAATTCGTTTACCGTGGCATCAGCAGATAAACTATTGGCTTTGGTGGGAGGTAAGAACAACCCGGATTTAAAAGAAATTGAGGACAAAGCTAAAGCCATTCTTGAAGCGTGAGCACCAATTTAATACCACTAGTTTAACCATTACAGTTATTTATAAGCAATTTTTTTAGTGTAACATAAACTTATCTTCGTTCCAGGCACGAGGTTCCAACAGCTCCAAACCCTATTGATTAGATATTCAACCATCCAAAATTCGATAGCCGCACGGAGAGGATAAGGAATTAGGAATTTTATCAAAAATATAAACAGCAAAAAGCTGAATAAAAAAGTAGCATTGGTAATTAATAGGTTAATTTATAATTATTTTTAAAACCTTAATCGTTTAATCGTAAGATTTTTTTATGTTTTATTTTAAAAGTAATTTTTAATCGTTTCCTTAAAAACAGATAGTTTTACCAGATATTATGTCTTTTGACCTTCCAAATTGTCTTGGTATGCAATTGGTAATAAAGCCCAATTTTAAAGATGTGTTTCCAGTGCAAATTTTTCACAAATAAAGCACTTCAGTGCGGACTAGATAGCTTGGATAGCAGATGAATTTCGATTTTCTCAATTGAAGATGATAGACTCACATCCATTGTCACATCATCCTTACCAATCTTGTTCCTTATTCCTTCCAGATCCTCCTAAAATTTCCACAAAACGTTTTTCACGACCACCATATACCTGTTTCGTGTGATAGCACATCTTTCAAAAGACGTGATTCCATAAAAATTAACATTCAATTTATCATGATTTTTTTTACCAAACAAGTTTGGTTATACAATGTCTGACATCTGTCATAAGATGTAAGAGGAACAATTAGTAAGTTTGATAATTTTCATTTTAAAAATTGACAATTAAGTTGTAAATATTTTATATAGAGTACAGCACTTTCTTATGGCACATGGAAAATACCCAGATATCAAATAATTATTGCGGATTCCTGGAATTAAATAGAACAATGATGCTTACGTGGCACAGTACTGGAAAGACACGTTCACGTATAACACACCTATTCTACTTGTTTGACATTCGGCTGTTTGCAAGCTATTTCTGCTTTATAGAAAACTGCGACTTCTTAAGGAAAATTTATATTTCGATTTGTGAATTTTTAAAATGGGTTCCTTTTTGCTAACAGTGTCCCTGGCATTGGTCATTGTGGTGACTTTGACACTTACTGGATCTGATGGAGCGCCGTTGCAGCATACTCATTTATATTATGGGCCCCCTGATTATATGGAAACATGTAAAATTATATTAGTGCATTGCAGATTATTTGTATACCTAATCGATTATTACTATTAAGCCATTTAACTCTTATGTAATTTCCAGATTCCGTCAGACAAATGGGCCAACACGATGATGTGGAGGATGGAATTGACGGTTTGTAAACTTTGAACATTTATATTATTTAAACCCCTTCCTAGAAATATACCAAAACGTAAAAATGCCATTTTCCTATTCTAGCTCCCCTGGACAATGGGAGTCGGACTCGTAGGCGTCCAACCCAGTGGATAATACCCTTGCGCTTTTTCTCGTTCATTTTAAAGGCAGACCCTATCTTCAATCTTGTAAGTGGTATTTCTAAAAAGATTTTCGTCAAGAAGGCGAAAGATCCAGTTTACATATAAATGTAATATTTATTGTAATAAAAAGTTGACTAAATAAAGGAGAAGGATAAGTGATTATAAAACAATACAAAAGAATCAATAATGCGGTTATACTGATTTATTAGGTCAACAACTACATCAATACAAACCTTATAATTTTCCCTAGCATAAAATTACTATTTGTTAGAACTACGAATATGAATATCATATCATATGAATATTTCATAGTACATTTCTTTGCTGCTACTGGAGTCCAGTAACTGGACAGTAAATGCAGGTTTCGTAGGCTTAGTTCCACTTAAGCGCTCAGTCTAGCACTAATCTACAGGCTAAAAGGGCTGTCACCATTTTGAATCTGGAGATGGATACAAATTTTGCAACAGAAGACACTTCATATTGCTCAAAGTTTGAAATTGGATAGAGATCAAATACAGATTCAAACGTGAATTTCTACGGTGAAAAGGAGCGATCAGGTGCTTGTAACTACTGATCCCTAACTTTTCCGGGTAAATACATGGTGCAAAGGGATAGGTACCTACATCGTTTTTTGCAAAAAGTCGGTCTTTACAAGCTTTGAGGAAAAAAGCATACATATACCATGATTTCATATAAAATATGAATCATATTTGAAAAATCCAGACATATTAACCATGCATTTTGAATTTTGTTGGAATCCTTGATTTTCAATATACACCCGCTTGCATCATACCGAGTGTATCAAGATACAAAATGCAGAGATGCATTTTCTAAGTACCTATGTCGTTAATTTGTGTAATAGCATTTATGTTGAACCCGCCCCCTAATTTAATTAAGGCTTGAGATTGCGCAATTCCACTTTATGATTTACCACATAACTAACTATTTTTAACAAAGATGAAGCAATATGATATATTGATATACACACTATTACGAAAAATAATAAAATTTGTACATATTTCAAGGTCTATGCAAAAACTGAATTGCGCAATTGAGTTATTATATTAAGGAGCAAGGCGAAATCGTTGATTAATTTAATACGCACAGCATAAAAGAGTTAAAAATAAATATTTGTTAAAATTTGTAAATTTGTATCAAGTTATTTTGTTGGAGTGTTTTTGATCCATCTGGAATAAAAATGAAATTAGGGAACTTAATTTGGATTTCAATGATGCTGGTTGTTTTTGTGTTTTCCGGAAGATCCTTGGCATGTTGCAACAAGAATAACAACAACGGAGCTGCGATAACAAAAGAAGACATCAGCCTTCCAATGTCCAGTGGTAAGACATTTTTTATGACAAGATATTAAAGTATGATTTTGAAATTCATATAGCTATGTTTTGAAAAAATCTTCTGTTTTTATATATTTTAGTTCCCGAGCATGCACTACCGCCAGATTTGGTAGATATTCCGGTCCAATCCAATACTTGAATGCAGAGAAGAGAATGGTAAAATTGCGTTGGCGTCAGCGCTGTGACCAATAAAAAACTGGAGTTCACTATGTTTTGTTGAACAAATAAATCTGAAAATGTTTCAAAATGTTTCTTTCACTTTGATTTTTATTGCAGAACTTTCATATAATTTATCCTTGATTTTCAAACTGAAATGCAAAAGCTAATGGCATGTAATCACGGGTATGTTTGCAAACAATACAATAGATGGAAGAGTTAGATCCCTTAGAACTGCCTCTCTGCTCTGCACTTCTGTTTCATTCTTCATACATAGTAATCAATGATTACTAATCATGTTCATCCTTTCCCAATTGCATTCTTCATTTTGATCGTCTACGCGTACTTAGCACACGCAGAGGCACGGTGCCTCTGTCGTATATACCAACTCTGTCAAATTTTTCGAGCCCGAGGTATTGCAGGGTGCTTCTTTCGGCAAATCTATCTTGGCAAATTCTGACTTGGTTAAAAACGCAATAGAAATACTGGACAAACAGAAATCGAGTACTTGTTGACAGATTTGTTTTTCCATGCCGGTGGATGATCAAACCCAATGAACCAGCATCATCATCCTTGCCACAATGCACATTGCAATGTCAACTATTATGATTTATGCTCAAAGTACTTTGGTAATCGTTGACTAGCATGTCATGTAATAATATAAGTGTAACATACGCATACTTTTACTTTCTTACTAGCAAATCCCTAAATAAAATACACGTATGTTCCCATAAACCACTGGAGTGGATGATTACGACTTTTTGTATGAAGTTCGGATTACCACTTCCACTTCACATGTACCAAATAGCAAGGGTAAAAATATTTGAGATAAAAGTAAGATCAAAGATAACGCAAAATATTACTATATATTTTATGTTATATATATTATTCGCGTGTCTATCCTGAAAAAAAATCGTTTCTTTAAACACTGAAATAAATCTGATGCTTTGACTTGCTCGTTTATATAGCTGGTATCCATATTACTCCTCCTGTTTATAAAATTCTAACTTTGAATAGCAACGTCCAACGTTAATAATAAAACTGATAGTGAATCCTTGTAGTTGGTTGTAATATTGTATCGTTGTATTTATAACAAGGCATGTTTCCTAATAATATTCCAACGTCGACTATATCCATAGTAGCAAACCAGGAATGATAGAAAACTTCATGGAATTCGGTCCGGAATGAAAGCGATTAGTACTTGAGATGAGATCAAAGGGTTGAAAACTCATAAAACCGAGTGTGCGGCTCTTTTCATAAAGAGCAATGATGATGAGAAACGGTTTTGTTGCAAAGCAAGCCCCTTTCTCCGCCACCACCTCTCTCTCTCTCTTCTTGTGTAACGTTAGATGCTTCTCATGCCATACGAAAGAGACACTCGCTGATCCGATAAATTTGGGCGTTACTTCGGAAGCCCTTAGACTGGTGAAAAAACTGGACAGCCAAGTCAGGTGAAGCTTTTTCACGTTGTTGTACTCTACATATTTGTTTCTAGTTTACATCTTATTTCTATTTAGCATATTTTATATGTCTGTATAGAAATAGACCAAGAGAAATGAAGGAGAACGTTATTCCATCATCAACACATCACCAAACAGCCAAAGAGGGCTGAAAAGAGTCATCTCAAAAACGCGCATTCTGATCAAGCACACTTGAGTAGTTAGAGAGGAGTAAAAGGAGAAAGAAAAGCCAAAAGAGAGAGTGGTGATATGATCGTCAGGATATTTATTACAACGATGATATGCTTTGTCGTGACACTAGCATGCTAAAAAGGATGTGTTTGTGTGTGGCTTAAAAAAAGAGACAGTGTGTTGCCAAAACTGAAGTCATTTGGCCTTTGTCTTTTGCTATTGACACTTGTCATGATGCCTCCAGTGTGTGTATTAAATACACTGTATTTTATGGAAAACTTAGAAAAATTCTTGTGGGACTAATCACTCATTTTTAAAAAAGCGTGAATTATTCTTAAAAACATGTCGTGCAGGTTTATTTCGATTTTGTCATTGCTACCTAAAAACGTTTTATGCATTGCAACTAGAATTTAATTTGTAGGATAATAATCAGTGTTCCAAAATTACAAATTACACAAGTTTTTTATTTATCCAAGTGGATAATTAATCATGTTCTTAAACAATGCTACAGTGAAGCAGTTCCCTAGTGAGAGCAAAATAAGGAAGCTAAAGTGTTGTGCTGCAAGAGAGCTTCGTAAAGCCTAAGCATGAAGGGCTTATTTCTTCTCGTTATTACATTCCAAAGCGTAACTTCTAATTGGTGGTATGTGCAATTTTACTTTCTTAGGTTTCTTATTTGAATCAAATCACAAAAAAAATTCAGTATAGTACAAAAATGTATAGTGAAATTATATACTCTAGGTACACAAGCCAGTTTGAGAACACGTCAGTTGCCGAACCTCGAAACTTGTGCACCGTATTCCCTGGTTTGACACGCAGACAACGACAAATATGTCTAAGGGATTCTAACATTGTGCTGACTATGGGACAAGGGGTGAGGAAAGGGATTCAGGAGTGCCAGCATCAGTTTCAGTATCATCGGTGGAATTGTACTACATTTTCTAATGACTTTTCCCTTTTTGGAAAAGACTTGGTGAAAGGTGCGCGCGCCTTAATATTCTTAAAGCTTAACATCCTTGTAAAAAGAAGAGTAATTAAACTAGCTTTTAATTTTCTTTACAAAGTGTAATAATTGAGTGGAAATGTTTTTAAAAGGTGGAACGAGAGAGTTGGCATTTATTGAAGCAATCACTTCCGCCGCTGCCACATTTAACGTGGCCAGAGAATGTTCACGCGGATATCCCCACTGCTCCTGTGCAGTGGAAAATTGGGTAAGCTTACAAACTTAATTAGTGCAAATGCAAGCACGTTTAGTATGTTAAGTCATTGTAATGCCTTATGTGGGACTTGTTAGAGCGTGGGAGCAGTATTTTGTTAGTGTCTCACTTCGCCCCATTCAATCCATTCTTGTTCAGTTTGTACTTATAATCATGATATTTTCTACTTGTATGTTTTCATTTGCAAACAAGTCCCAATTCCAAGCCCATCGTTTTGCACAGAACGATGCTTTTAAATGGAAAGGCTGCGACGAGGATTTAAAATTCAGCACAAGTTTCGTTCGGCGGTTCTCAGATGCGCAAGAGCACAATTTACGTGACATCAAAGCCATTACAACCCGGCACAATAACCGAGTGGGCAGATCTGTAAGTTCTTTTAAATAAGCAGCATACAAAAATACTGACTTTTGACTCTGTTTTAATAAAGTGTGGCCTTTTTGTTAACAGATTCTGAAAAAGAATGCCTCCAAGTTTTGCAAGTGTCACGGTCTCAGTGGCTCCTGTAGCATGAGAACGTGCTGGCAGTCAATTGCTAATTTACGGGCGATTGGTAGCCAGCTACGCGAAAAGTACGATTCTGCCATAGAGGTAGGCTTTGATCCATCTGGCAAGCCGGTTCCGGTACAGGAAGGGCAACGAGGACCACGAAGATCTGACTTAATGTTTTTTGAGAAGTCTGAAGATTTCTGTAGACCAAATCAGAGAAGAGGTAGGTTAAAAAAACGTTTAAGTAGCAAAACAAAATTTCAGCTGGACAATTTATCAATCATCAAGAAACATTTTTGCACTTGTTGTTTTTCAGGGATTTTAGGTACTTTGCATCGTCCTTGTCAATTTGGACAAGATGTACGGGGCGAGGAGTCTTGTGATATTCTTTGTTGCGGCCAGGCATATAACGTGGTCAGAGCCCATTATTTGGTAAAGTGTAAATGTAGTTTCCAGTGGTGTTGTGAGGTGAAATGTGAGATTTGTAATGTGACAAGGAAAGAGGCATACTGTAATTAAACTGGAGTATGTAACAAGTTGCCACTGTTACTTGTGCATTTTAATATGAAAACAGTAATAAGTACATTGAGTACAATTCAATATGTAAGTATTAGTAGCCAAAACAAAATGAGAATAATTGGCAAAATGGCATTAAATAATGTTTTAATTAAATAGCTATAAGACAGATGTAAGCATTTTGTTAATAATTAACGACTTTTTTGTTGGGATAGGTTAGAATTTGTGTACAGTACCTTATTTAAAGATTTGCAAAAATGTGACAAAACTGGTCACTTCTACAATTTATCAGTACAATTTTGTACAAGTTAAGTATTAACTTTGCTGTCAAATTCCAAAGTATTAAGCTTCTCTAGTCCTGATAAAGTAGTCAGTTATAACAGTTTTAAATTACTTTTAAAAATCTGTTTATATTTCTTTGGCTTTTTACAAAAGTTAGAACAATAAACTATGTAGTAACTATTACAAACTTTCGATCGACCATTTGTAACAACAACGCATTTAAGTTAAACAAGCTTTAAATCATAATTTCAATAATCTGTTTCAAATTTAGAAGTTCAACTTCCGGGAATTAAGCAGTGCATTTAACGAATCGTTAAAAAAATCAATCAAAACGATTAAATTCAGTCATTCTTACTGCAAAAATCCCAACAAAACCGCAAGCCCAGTTTATCATGTGCATTGTCACAACGTTCCCATTGAAAATACACACACACGGGGAGAAAGACAGGTAGAGAGGCTAGAAATGCCAGGGGCAGACGCATTTATTTCCCATAGTGAACATTTTCCTTTTCCCGTCGTCGTCCTATGCCTTTTAAAATGCCTTGTTGTATATACCTGCACAATAATGTTCGCTATTTACTCATAATTGCCATTTTACTAGCAACCCTGCCTTCGATTGTTGTTACATGCATCGGATTTTTTTCCCTGAGTGTAATAATGACTGTACATTTTCCCAGGCATAAGTGTAAGGGTAACTTGGTAGCAACAGCACACAAGAGACAAGTCCGATCATCCCCATCATCATCCAAAACCATTTCCTTTGTTGATCAAGGTGACTTGAGCAAGCTTGAGCATAGAACATTTAACGCATTTTATGTATGCGACTTTTAGATGCGTGCATATTACAAAAAGCTGACTTATTTCCTTACATGACCATCAAGATCCCTTCCCATTCCCGTATTCGTACATAGAGAATCCCCCTTGCATGCATGGTTTTTTGTTCAAATAATAGAAGGATAATATTTTTTCATGTTCTCATTATTTACTGTGTTAGTAACCCGTACCCTTGTGAGTAGTAGTCTTTAAAAAAGGCATGCATGTATAAACACATAGGCACACCGATGATTGCCAGAGGTAAAAACATTAACAGGGGATTATTGAATTTTGCTCCGCTTGTGTTGTAATACGGGGAGATACCGATGAGATTGTACAAAAACTGAAAAATATTAATGTCATTCGTGCGAGGAAAAGTAGTGGTTGATTCCACTAAACTAGAGAGGCAGCCAACTGACCAAGCGTAAAAACTGGCAAATTATGTTGAACCGTTGCCTACACATATTCGGTTGAATAAGTGCATTTTATCTTGTGTGAAATTGACAATTGACACCATCATAGTTTTTGACCGCATCCGTTTAGCAGGGATCAATCTGCAAAAAACTGTTTTGTTCACAGAGCCAGCATAACAGTCACTCATATCGTGGAACGTGAACTGTGCCGTAAGTTGATAAAGCGATTATCAGGCTGACTGACTAATTAACTTGTTAATTACATCCGTTGGATAGTGTCATCAAAAGTTATACTAAGGTAATAATAATATGTAATTGTTAGCGAATAGATTTTTAAATGGATAATGAATAAATTGCCTTTTGAACTTGACATAGCTTCGGTTACAGTTTATACAAATTATGTATGGAATAATTATTCAGCATGTCTGCCAAATAGGAAAAGACGAAAAAGATTTTGTCCTGAATAAAAAATGAGTTTTGTCACCGGCATTACCTCATTTATATCAGTAATTGCTCTGCTCATAAATTACTTACTGCTCATAAATCGCAAAAAGTTTTCGGAATTTTAAATTATGTGTGGAGCTTCTAGTAATATTTGCATACAAGGAAGCACTAGTTGTTTAGGTTTGTCAATGAGCTTAATATTACGCTTGAACAAATCAAATAGAAAAATTTAGTAATTAGGTGTAATTTATTTTCAAGATATGACAATTTTCAAAATTGAAGTGAATTTGTTCTCTGAAGACTTTTTAAAACGTCTCGTACAAAACTGGAAAATTCATTAACTTAATTTTTTTATAGCAGGTTCAAATTTGACATGACTTGTCACTATGAGCTTGAAAGTTCTTAAATTCAGAAAAAAATAGTTTTCAATTTTACAATTGAATTGTTTGCATAATTTTGGTTGTTGTTACTGCTTGTCTAGAATTGCAGGAAACATCAACTCATCATCAAACTATTTTATGGGTCAAGTGGATTATTGTATAATCTCAAAATTTTCTGCGCCATTCATACAAACACGTATTTATTATGACATGCAATTTTTGTATTCGTTTAAAAATGCATGCAGCTTGACCTGCCCAATTGCAAAGAAGAAAATTGCACTATATAACTAACCAAAAACATACAACAACATACAGCAGTAGATTTAATATGCAATTGTATTCCATTTTGCCAACTTGCATACTCATTCTACTAAATAAGATGCCTTCTTTTGTCACACCATTTTTAAGTGTTAGGAAGTAAGGTAGTCATAATGCTAATGATGATATTTCTAAAGAGCAACTTTTTTTCTTGTCATAGGCAATCAGCCACCCATTTCTAAACCATCAACAAGTTGGGTGCACCCTTGTTGATATTTTTATGGTTTGAAAAACATCTCATTTCTGGCCATTCATGGGTTGCATAATGTTTCTTATGACAAGCATCTCAAAATTGAAAGATGTTAAGCGTCACAAGTGACAATCTAACATGCATTTCTACATTTTTACTTGCCACTAGAGACCAGAGACAAAGTTAATCTCGGGGATGATGACTCAGTCTGTATGTCGGTACTCATTTGTAACATTTTATATTTTTATTAGTATTACGTGTCATCCTCAAGTACAACTTTTGAGTTTAAAAACTGAGCTTCAATTTTTACGTTTCTTTTTCTAACTCTAACAATAAAAAACAACTGGGATACTTGCACATATGCATTCATTCATAGATATGAAAAACAACATGTTGTTATGATGAGAATATTGATGATAACAATTGTACTTCATATTACACGCATCCTCTTTATGGCACTACCATATCGTCAATCGTCACCGTGTGAGAAGGATAGGTTCGCTGGCTTACCAAGTTGGTCTGTAATCCTATTGCTAATCAGACTTTTACAGAGGAAGCACGTTTTTTAATGTGGCACACACTACAGAAAACTCCATAAGCGTTTATTATACTGAACTGTTCTAAAGAGAGCGCAAGACAAGAGACCGAGAGACCAATTGCGTCTTATGCACAACAGGCTACTATTCATTCAGAGAGACAGACGCCACAAAAACAAGCATGCATACAAGTTTGTAGTTTCAGTTTGAACATTATCCAGTCCAGAGAGAAAAGAGATCTTTGTCCGCATCATAATAAGTAGTAGTCCATGATACAATTTTTTTCTCTGTGTGTGCTTGGTTGACTTCTGCAGAAAAAAATGTGCAAGTTGGATCTCTCCTGGGATTAGGGAATATACATTCATGCATGCAATATTACATATTATTATTGCACAATTTATCTCTCTGAGAGAGAGAGAGCCGAAATGTAAGAGTGAGTGTGGAAAGACGAAAGAGAGACCAGCAGCAACATCGGCGGATTATATCATCTTTTTAGTTTTTGATCAGAACCGCAACAAGTTCTTGTTGCCATACACCCAAAAATAAGCTGTGAAAAGTTAAGAACTTAAAATGTGCAAAAACACACACAAGGTTTTTAGTGATTAGCATGGCTTATTAGCGGCTGGAGTGTAGAGCTTAAGATCATTATTCATTATCCTCTCTGTATTATCAAATTCCACACGGGAAAATATTTTGCATTTTTCTTGTGTCTTGATAGTAGCAGCGTATTATAAAGTCATTGTGTAGTATGTGTGGTGGTGGTGGACGGTTAAAATGAAAGTGTTTGCAAATTTGCTAATAATAAATAAACTATTTGACAATAAGGATCATAATCTCAAAGGAATAATAATAGCAGGCAACACAGCGTTTAGTCAATTGCGGGTAAGTGTTAATGCATGTAATTATGCTGGTGCACTTTACAAAATCTAAACTTTACAAAATTACAATTAAAGTTATTAGGTGACAGTTTAAAATTAGCTAATTATTTGGTGTGGTCAATGTTTGGTTAAAAGTAAAGTGTAAGAAGAAAGAAGTAAGACAAGCCAAACGAAACAAGGTTTTGGGAGTTCGCAGCCAAAACAAAAAAGTTACGTTTTTATCCGACACTACTATTAGGTTTGATCGTTTTGTGCTTCCATAATTTGGTATTTCATTCTTCAGCAAAGCAAATAGTTAAAGTCGGAAAGTGTGAAATGCTTCCGGTATTTTGGTCAACCATCAGTTTGGCAACTTTGTCTGCATGATTCATTTCATTACACAGACAAAGTTCTTTGGATGACGAATGCATGCATGCACACTGGTAAAAACTTGTTACGTGTATAAATCTGGACTATATCAGAGAGCATCTCGCAAGTTGGCATGGTCTCAGTTTGCCTCAACTGTTGCTACTCATTTCCGTGTTTGCGTTTCCACCCGCATTTTCTTTGCGTATCTTCCACTGAAACTCTTAATGGAACATTGGAAGCTGTTGCGAAAAAAGTAGAGATTCTATTTCTTTTTGCAAGAATAATGTTTAAGTGAGTGGAACTGGGTGAGTGTTTGCAGAGACAGCAGCTCAGCTGCGGATGCCAACTTGCTGCCTTGTTGAATTAACATACTTTTTGTAAAAAAGCCTACAAAAAAGTCGGATTTAAGCTTAACTTGTCTGTGAAAGTTGTTTCACTAAGCATTAAACGGTTCTTAAAGAAAAAAAAGAGATTTTATCAGAAAAATGAATTGCAAAATCGTTGGGTTATGTTACATTTATATGATAGCTTTTGAAAATATGCAAATTATTAAGATGTCAATTAAACTGCTAAAGCCATAACAATGCATTACAAAAGTAGTAGACAATGAGTTTACACTTGAGTGCTATATGACTGCATCCTTTATTGACAATAATGCGCAAATTAAAAGTAATGTCAAATAAATGAATGCGTTTTCTCACGCAACGGTGCGCGCACAAGCGCACAATTTGTTGCGTTTTTCAATCTGCCAATTGTACAAGTTTGAAACAAATGGGGTCAGGAAATCAAGCTGTTATCAATGTCCGCTATCATTTTAATCATTTGTCAAGTAGCATACATGTTTATTATTATAAGCTTGTAAGGTTAATATTTTCAAATGCGCACCACTTTTTCTGATTGTTGTTGCTGAGTGCATCATCCTGATGGTCATAATAATAGAGACATGTAGGCATATAAAAATAATGCTTGTCTGCATTTTTATGTCAAGTGTAATAAATATTGCTGATTGAGCTGGTGGTCTAATCATTACACATTTTTTATAAAAATCAGAACACCGTGGTAATGACTTGGATTTATTTACCAATTTATGACAATAATGATAAGATATAGAGAGTTATGTGTACTTAATAGCCACGTAACAGTCATATTACACTTATCAGTTTGCGCAAACTTGATAAATTATTTTACGAGTTTTCATGGTAAATTTGAGATGCTGACTTATATGGACCAGATGCCAGGTTGAAAGCAAGTGATATGTCAGTCAGTGGTAACGTCTTGAACGAAACGTTTGCTAAAAAGTACTAAATGCAGGAATGAGAATGTTTACTTAATTTAATCCTGGGCATAATACATATTAAAGTGCCAAAAATATATGAAAGGTTCAATGATCTAGTTTGTCGTAGAATGGAAATTGGTAGCACATGCGGTAAACTTGATGAGCAATATGGGAATTGTATAGTAAGCAGTGAGTACCCAAGTGTTATTCATGCAATGAGCAGCCTTTTAAAACGTGCTAACTCATTTGCATTTGAGCACTTGAACAAACAATCGTTTAACTTTTTCTCTTAATTATGTTCTAAAAATTATTTAAATAAACGGAACAAGTGCTTCCGGTGAGTTTGAGAAGGTAACAATGCTTATTTGTGCTTTTGTGTGAACTTTTTTTACCCAAGTGTATACGCACACTGCACACACGCATGCTGCTTTGTTTAGATGCAGTTGCAGATAAGCAGGAGAGAGGGAAAGGACACATGCTTTCTTTCCGGATGTTATAGTACAAGCAGCAAAAATAGTATTATTTTAATCCGATTCACTTAAACTCTATTGACGTTCAGCACTGAGTCATAAAGAAAAAAATGCGTTTTGTTTATGAAATTGTAACTAGCGATAAGAAAAACAGGGTTCAAGGGCCACAAGCTAAGGTTACATGTGTAACTTACAGTTTGATTTTTTCCTAATGGTAAAGTAAGCAAAATATCAACAGTTTTCTTTTCTCAGAAGAATGATCATCGTGGATGATGTTCCTGTTTGTAAATGTATCAATTACAATTTGTTGATTCAATGCTCTTTTCAATACTGAATCATGAAAATCAAGTGATTTTTCGGTACCTTAAAAATTTCACAATCAAAGCTACATGAGTACCAGTTTAAAGCAAAGCAAACTCTTTGCATTGCCTTCCATGCGACATAATCTACAAAAACAGCCTTTTCAAATGACCATGACCACAAACAACGACTTGTTAGCTTAAAAACAGAATCATTATGCGTTACTATTGCTGCTGGAATGGAATTATATCACACGAGATTTTTTTACTCTAGATGTTAGCCGCATAGTGAACGGCTTGATGATTACTGTATACATGTAAAGCAAGTACTCAACTTAACCAACTTTTTAAGCAGGGTTAATATGAACGTGTCACCGAACAAAAACAAGGAACAAGCCTATTCCACTGAAATGTCATGATGACTAATATTTGATGTACATGTTCAACATGCAATCTTTTGCATATCAAACAACATCGCACACACAGATTCCTAACTTGTTTACTATTATCATTTTACATGTCATGTTCTTATTTAGCGAATAAAAATAAATAAATGTGTAGGCTATGTTGCCAAGATGATAAAATCATTTAAAGAAATGTTCAATTTAATCAATTCAACCATTTAACTTGGTTATATGTACGGAATGTAATGTAAACGATAAAAATTCGCAATGTGTATCATGTTGGACAATAACCAATTTACTTGATGGAGCTCAATGTGTTTTTAAAATATTTGTGCTCAGCAAATCTGTTCCATGCACACTTACGACATGTTATTCAAGCTATGCAGATTGAGTATCTAACAATATCGGGTTTCTATTTCAGATGCAGACAAGCGCTTAGTCCTGTGAGATCCAAGCCAGATAAACCGTTTCCCAACAGAACCATTCGTCATGACACAATTCGCCGGTTACGTTCTCCCAGGCAGTGTTTTCATCGCCTTTGGCCTTAAATGGTCCCTGGACGCCGCAGCAGATCCCAAGCTTCCAGACCACTTGGACGACATCCGCTCCTCCAGAGGCGGTCGCAGCCACCGGTACCACCAGCGCAAGAAATGCTGCCGTTTAAAAAACTGGCCAATGGAAGGCATTACCAAACTTGCCATTACCGCTATAGGAATCGCCGCTTCCGTAGCCGCAGCTTATCCCAACGGAGAGCTGAAGTTTGTGGGTGACATCCTGTACGCTACAGTGTACCTCTTTTTTGCCATTTCCGGTCTAGTGGACGTGCTAGTATTTTACTGTCCTTATACCATGCCCTATGGCTTGGACAAGTTTACTCTCGCTCTAGCATTTGCCATTGAAGGTCTAATGTTTCGCCTTCACCTGGGCCACTTGGCCTTTATGGAGCAGCACGTTCACGTGCTTCTAGTTTACGCCATATTCGCATGTGCCTTTGCCAGTCTTGTGGAAATTGTTTTGCCCTGGAGCCGTCTGGTCAAGTTTACCCTAGCATTTTTCACCCTGGTCCATGGGAGCTGGTACATTCAAAGTGGTTTCATTTTGTACAGCCCTTCATCCGGCACGCCCATTGCGTGGACGTCCAGTGATGATTACAACAGTGCCTTGATCTGGATTTCGTTAACGTTTGCGTGGCATTGTAGCGGAGCATTGATAATTATGCTGATTTTACAAGCGCTTTCAAGAAAGAGAAAGCCGCCACCCCCGCCCCATATAGAAACGTATGAGCCAGAGAGGTCAAGTCATAGTCATACAATGACCATGCCCCATTGCCAAGTGTCATCATTTATGGATCTTAAAGTGTAAAAAATGAAGAAATAACAACGAAGATTTTTTTGTCATTGAGTGTGTATTCTGCAAGGTTATATTGATTAGGTAATGAAATGAATGATTTTATTGCAAAAGGCAAAAAAATATTAATTTGTAAAGTTGGTGATTAAAAAATATTACACAAAAAATATTATAGTCATATAAATTAATTCCTTTTAGTTTAGTCATTCGTTTGAATAAAAAACATATCTTGCTTAAGGTTAAATGCTACCGTAAGGTGGAGATTATGGTGACAAAATAGAATGAAAAAAATAATGTCATATTGTTTATTATTCTTGGTTGTATGTATTTTATATATATATTTATGATGACGCTCGTATATACGTATTCTCGTCATGTTCTTTGTGCTTTTTGGCGTACATGGCACAAATACACAAGATGTTTTTTCCTGTCTTCAGAATCTCGAACGTTAAAATAAAGATATTATTATTATCAGTTATTGAATTTATTGAAAATCTATTCATGATGTGTAATGGTTTAATTGTTTTCATTGTAAATCATTTATTAGCGGAATGCCTGAAAACGGCATTCTTTTTAGTAGCGCATAAGTATATTTTTTATGAATTCAAATAAAAATTACATTTCAGGCGCATTTTAATATACCCAATAATTCAGTGTACATAATACACCTTCATAATTTGAAGAAAGCTACAAAAAATGAAGATTTGTGTACACGTTGCGTTAATTGTTGAGCAAAATGTGAAAAGCTGCGAGTATCACACGGAGCAACAATGAGAAACCCCCAACCCCGGACTGGTCGTAATTATAACACGTAAAAATGAAGCCATTCTCTCTATCATTTTTATGTTATAATGTGCTTGTTTATTACACATATATATGTCAGTACACAATATTTATTTTTTTGCATTCAATGACTTCCAAGAAACACGATGCGCTTTAATTGCGATGTTAGTATATTATGTACATCATACCAAGAGCTTACCTTAAATTTATTATGATTTCATTTTATATCTAAAGAACGTCAATATAACTAAACGTAAACACCTGCCTGAACGTACACATCATCATCCCAATCCACCACACAGTCAACTAACTAAAGTGTTGGATTAACAGTTTTCTGTTGTTCTTCTACCCGGTTGCACCACCGGTAAGATAAGCTATTTTTTGCACTTTATCAAATTTCAAGCATTTTTTTATTCATGTGTCTGCATGCCAATTAGTAAAACTTAAGGGAAATTTATTCATATTAGCATTTTTGGAACATTTTTTTTAAATGGTTGGCATATCTAAATTTAGCTCTCATTTGAGAATGGTTATCACTCTATGCAAAAACGCATGTTATCAATTAGCAGCATAATGAATAGCATTTCTTAATTTCTTTTCCTCCTTCCTTTCTTGTCACCTCTACGTGTCATGTTCATGTCAAGAAAAATGGCAACTTTGCAAATTGCTTAAAAGAAAATTTTGCCACTGACAAACATTCCAAAATGACTACCCTGTCGTTTTATGACAGTTTTCATGGCTTACCACAAATCAGTTTACTGGGTTTTGCATGCATTCCCATTTTTATCTTTGAATTCCTTATGTGGTTCGTGCGTATGGTATGTATGAATGTGTGTGCGTCTTCAGTTTTTCCACCATTAAAACTGCACAAGTGTACACATACCCATTATACAAAAAAATTTATACTCTCTTTAATGTTTAAGCATTGATTGTTAATGATAACAGCAGTATTAGTAGTAGCACGATGTACATTCTCAAAAAAAGATGGACTAATGTACTAGCAGGATAAACTAGTCTGCTGTTTTATATATATGCCATGTAGGTATAGTATGTATATCTAGTATGTTGAAAGGTCTCTCATTTTTTGCTTGGGCAGCAGATTTCAATTGAAAAATGCTCTCTCTCTCTAAGTTTTCCCAACCTTTTTTGAAGCAACAGTACTTCCCATGATATCCCATACCTACACGCAGCGCCAATAACAAGTGAAGGTATTTCGGCATCACAGTTTCTTCAGTTTAGTCAAGGGTCTAAGACCTCTGACAAACATGTACACATTATTACTTCTTCTAAAGCCCGTTAGTTAATGACCTTATCATTATCCAAAAAAAAATCATGTCGGGAGGGCCGTGATTATGGGCCTACAGACAACAGACAGTCATGAGGCCTACCATGGCACCCGGTATCTCCATAATAAATCAAAAGTCTCCATGCAAAACAAAATCTCTACAAAATTATCACATTTTAAAATCTACATCAAAACAACAAGAGAAAAAGAAGCTCTTTATTTTTGTGAATCCTCATTTGAAACTTAATCAACTTGTACCTTAAACAACTCAACAAGAAAAGAAGATTACTTTGTAAAATAAAATCAACCTCAACGCACACCCATATACACTGAGCTTTTCCACAAGTATAAATTAAAGTGATTATTTTTTACACTATCATTATTGGTATTAATTGGTAGTGGTGACTAAAGAGACACACAGAGAAAAGAAAACCAAAAAGTATTAAGTTTTGTGATGATATGAATGACCGCTGTTATTGCTACAAAAGTTACAATGAAACAATGTACACGTTCTTTGATCTGGACAAGACAATGAGTACCTAAACAAGTAATTCATCTCAGGAGCACGCAACTCTAAAACTGCCATTCATTTTCTCATTTATTTTTTATGCATACCAACTTTACATCTTTACGGGTTTTCTTAAGTTTATAAGTTTGCAACGTAAAAAATGAATGCACGTTTTTTTCTGGTGATTTAGTGACGTTCTGCTATGTACTTTAGAAACACGTGTATAAGTTAGAAACATTCCTGAACACTTGTAAGGCATTTTGGCATGGACAAGTAGTTGTGCATTTTGTACCACCTTCCAAACTGACAATTAGCAATAAATCACGTAGCCAATAAAATGTAATTGGATGCACAACAAAAAAGTTAACAGTCCAAAGAAATCTTGCCACGACACCAACACAACAAAAACCATGCAGCAGCCTTGCTTGCTAACGGGAAATAACAATGACCTTTACTACTTCCAGTATGCATTACTATTACAATTCTTTCTAGTCCGAGAAATCGAGTGATATAAATAATAATCCAGAATAGTTTGTGCCTAACACTAATAGTTAGCCTTGTAGTAGTGGGCATTTTTTACAATATAGTTTCGCATTTCTGGAATAATGCGTTCAGAGAAAAAGAGAAAATATATGTGTAAAAAAGACGCTACCGCATACCGCAGCAAAGTTACAAGTACTTATTAGAAAAAGTGAGCAATAAATAGATATTAAGAAGAAACTGGAGAAAGTAGAAAGATAATTGACAGTTTTTACTGACGTGCGCGTGACCTTCAACAATAATCATTTTTTGTCTTCCCACCTACTACACTATCTACCTACCTATATAACTTCTACCACATAATTATTCTACAGTTTTTACTCAACAAGGTGATTATCATCATTAGTAGTATCGACGTGACACCGTCGTGTGGTCGTGGTCGCGTCGTGCCCGCCAGTTTGGGGAGCTACTTCCTCAAAAAAGACTGAAGACTTCCATCCACACTTTAACTGAATAATGCTGCCTTCACAAGGGCTCTTCAGGAGCATCCCTTGCCCCTTTTTCCTTGCAGGCCTTTGTGAAAGGCCTCATTGCTCCTTTAGACATTGTAGATCCGGTAAGTGTAAGCTGAGTAAAAAAAAAAGTGGTATTTATCTGCATGCATGACTCATACATAATCCATGGCAAAGTTTTCTTTTTTGTTTATCTTTTTCCATTTTGTATGCCTATCGGTAAAACAAATTGAACAAAGTTGAGTAGGAAGATGAATGACGGGAATATGAAGGGGTGAAAATTGCATGACCAACTGTCACATTCAGAGAAAGTAAATTCGTAAAGGAGATGCGTGCAATATATGCGCACTGAATAATTTATGCTTGAGTTTCATACGCATTTCGATAGAATGACGTGTATTTTGCTGAAAATGATAGAATAGAGAAAGTAAATTTGTTTTTGAGCAGGCTACATTATGAAAGCATTTTTGAAAGTTCATGCTGGGAAAATTATACATGAGCACCAAATTATTAAGCTTTTCCGTTCAATTTGTATTTTGAAAAAAAAAATACATGAATATGTTTAGCTAGTTGCAAAAATGTAGTATCCATGGTAGGCTTCTTTTATTCGAATCATTTGCAATGTTCGAATTGGGCATGGTTTTCACTCGTCGCACACGCAGAGTGAAAGTTGCAGGAAGAGCGTACACAAGCATAAAATCAGTATGAGCTGAGATGAATATGATATCAACAGTGAAATTATCATTACTAACCAGTTTTTATTAATTAAACATATTTTGTTCTTTGCCACGCTCAGATATTCGAATAGATCGTAAGTTGGAGACAGAATCACTAGATGAAACGACGCCTTCTGCTGAAGACACCGTTGAAACTAATAAAGGTAATCATTAATCATATGCATTTGCATGCAGTACTTTCTCTGCTGCTAACAGAAAGGTGAAAGTTGATTTTCTTTATTCATTTTGTTTATTCCGCAGCTACCCATACCCCGACAAATGCGACAGCGCAACTAGTGTCAACAAAAGAGCCAGTAGTAAACCATTTAGAAAGTACCAGTTGTAGTGCTAGTAGTAGTAGTAAGTCTGAAAATACTAAAGAAATATCATCACCACCTGAAAGACTGATTTCAAGTAAGTAGCACAAAGCTATTCAATTCTTAGAAATATTTCATTCTAAGAAAGCATAACCCACTTATTCCCAATTTGTATTTGTTTAGCAGAAAACGCTGAAGTGCAAAATTCCTCCGCAGTAGTAGAACCAACCCGCAAGCGATCCCGAGACTCGGACTGTAAAGACGCCAGCAAAAGACGAAAACTAAGCAGTGACACACACAACGACATGGGCGGTCTAGTAAGCAAAGTAAAAGGCATAGTAACGTCCGCAGCTAGCTCGTGCTCTTCCAAATCCGACACTTCTTCCAGCAACAGTAGCAGTACAAGTGGTGGTGGCAAGCGCAATAAGGATAAAGACAAAACGGATGACATTGACAGGTTGGTAGAGGAAATAGAGAAAACTGGCAAGTCACCCTCCTCTTCCGACTCGCATAGTAAAAGTAAGAAATCTCACAAGCATCATCGCCACAAGCACACAAGACATAAAGATAATAATGAAGAGAGCAAGGAAAGTAGCAACAGTAGCAATAATAATAACCACCACAGCGCATCATCATCATCTCACAGAAAAGAGAATCGTTCCTCGAAGGACGATCATCATCATCACCATTCAAAGAGAACTAGTGAGGATAATAATAAAAAAGACAAAGACAGAGAAAGAAGAGACTCTTCCAAAAAGGAGCATCATCATTCTCACAGCAAACATTCTGATTATCACAAAAGGAGAAAAGACTCAAATGACTCTGTGTCCTCGTCAAATAGTAGCCACAAGAGAATAAGAAAATCATCAAGTTGTAATAATGACACGGAGGATAAGAGACTGGATAAAAGAAATAGTGCTTCGGAGCACACAAGTAGGAAGAAAGAGCATTCTAGCAGTAGCACGCCCAAAAAGGATGATGGGCGGAGCTCGAAAAGCTCCACGGAGAAAAGTGGCTCCTCGGACATTATCAAGGAGACTCTTAAGTCAGTTCAGCAAAATAACAGTATTGATACCACTAATCGTTTTAACGTTCTTGCGGAAAGTTCGGCGGACGAGTCGGCATATAACTCGGACGTGTTTGATGAATCTCTGGACTTTAAATATCCGGGGGGTAGTGACTCTGAGGATGATCCTGAGCTAGTGGCTAGGGAGTGTTTGGAGCTTTTTGAGAATTATAAACCGGAAGTGCCAGATACACCAAAAGAGGGCAAGTTGGGGGATGTGGCTTCTGGGAATAGTAAGGAAGAGGATCTGGATGAAGGTTTTTGTGTGGTGGGGAAAAAGAGAGTGGCACATGCAAATGCGATTATGAAGGCGCCTTCCACTCCTGTGTCCATCCCCAAGCAACCACCCGCCACGTCAAAGAATCTCCAAGATACTTTATTTAGGCGATTTGAAGATCAATCCAAAAATAGGATAAATGTTCAAAATGGGTAAATTTACTTATGCCATGACTCATGAGCTTATTTAAAAGCAGGACAGTTTCACGGTTTTTTACTTGATTTAATAGCTGCCTGGCATCATCCTCATCAACACCCACGTCACCCAAACCCGGAGTGAAAATGCGAATAGCTCATGTGCCCAATGCGGGAAAGTTGGCACAAAAGCCAGTAATCAATTTATCTTCAAAGTCCACCTCCGGACAGGGTTCAGTACCCGGCCAACCAGGATCTCTAACTTATTCTCAGACTGTGGCAAAAGGAGTGAAACGCGAAGCGCATAAGCCATCACCCGTAATAAGCACAATTTTAACCAAAAAGCTATGCATATTTTGTAGGCTACATTATGAATAGTAATTCAATTTCCCTTTTGACTTATAGGCCGTGATAACAAAGCAAGGTCCTATAATTTTCAAGGACGCCATAAACAAATCCACAAAAATCCCGCATCTTACACGACAGCAAATTATGGACAAAATGTTTGCAGAGTACTGTCGTCTGTTGGAGGATCATGAGCAAGCTTTCCAAATGACGGTGGCCAGAGAGAACGAACTCATCGGAAAGTGTTCATCCAAGCAAGTTTATTACAGTTCAGGAATCAGTATAATCTCAGGTCTTCGCAAAGCCAGCAAAACAGACAGTGGTAAAAATTTTACATCTTAAATATTTGCCGTTTTGACTGCAGCCGTAACTGATTTTTTTTCGAAATTGCATTTCTTCAGACTATAACTCTGGACCCAACCGAGTAGTTTCCCACCAGCACATACTGTCGGGTGGGTCATTAGAGGCAAGAAATTGTAGTGTTCGAACCGTCAAAAAGGAGGGTATTCCAACAGGCAACGCACTTTACAAAGCTTTACGAAAGTATGTGATGACCGAACAACAACTCATTGATAATGGATATCCCCGGCCACATCCGTCAGGAGAGCATGGTTCGTAATTCATTCTGAAAAAAGTAAAGCCAATTTAATGAGCGAAACTTTTAACATTTGGTGAATCTTATAACTTAACAGGTCGTGCTCTTGCCAAGCCAAGACTTGGTGAGGAGAACAGCATGACACTAACAAACAGGATCTGTGATAGATGCAAGAAACGTTATATGACCACCGAGGATGGGGAACATATCGTGTCAGAAGTGTGCAACTACCATTGGGGACGTAAATTTACCACAGCATGTAAGTAGTAAAGACTGACATAAAAAATAAATACTGACTAAACCTTTGTATTTTTAGTTAACCTTCTTGCTTATTCCTAATTCCTTTGTTGTAGCACGTGCTGGTCGAGGAACCCGCGAGTCTTCATACGTTTGTTGTGGCAGCGACGACGATAAAATCGGTTGCGTCACGTCCATTTGTCACGTTTCCAAATGTCCAGTTCCTATTTCATCCCAAAAGGGCTTTGTCGAGGCTGTGCTAGAGGAAGGGCCGGAGGAGAAAATGGGCGAAGATCCCTGGGATATTATTGGAATCGATTGTGAGATGGTGTACACAACGCATGGAAATGAGCTCGCAAGAGTAACCATAGTTGGAGTGGATCGCAAAGTGTTGTAAGTAGTCATGATCACTTTCAACAGAATCTCGTTTAAAAACTTGACCCTAAAATGTTTGTTCTTTTCATTTAAAATAGATACGATGAGATTGTCAAGCCCACCCACAAAGTTCTGGACTGCAACAGTCGTTTCAGCGGAATAACCTTTGACGACATGGACAAAGCCAAACGTACCATAACCGATATTCAAGCAATAATTCTAACCCACTTGCGCCCCAACACAATTATAATAGGTCACAGTTTGGAATCAGATCTGATAGCTCTTCGGCTAAAGCACGAGTGCGTTATCGACACCTCCATATTATACCCCCATCGCATGGGACCACCCAAAAAGCGAGCACTAAGAAACCTGAGTGTAGACATTTTGAAAAAAGTTATCCAAGAAAGCGACAGCGGTCACGATAGTGCGGAAGACGCCCAGATTGCTGTGGAACTTGTGATAGCTAAGTTAAAATCTGATAGCACAAACAAGTAATAAAAAACAAAAAGGAAAAGACAGAAAATGAACTCAGAAAAAAAGATAACCGAGAAGAGACATACTATGCGCGCATTTTATACTTAAATAATTTCTACCTAAGTTAATATTTTCCACTTGTTCAGTTACTAAAAAATACGTATATACTATTCATCATACTAATTCTAATAATTTATCTACCAAATAATAAGACATTCTAACTGTTTTTTGCTCTTTTGGATATTTGATAACATATTACCTAAGCATCAACGTTAAATTATTTGAAAACGCCATATTGATATATATTATACATGAATATTGTAGAACACTCTATGATAAATAAAAAGGAAAGTATTATAATATGCAGAATTAATCAAACAAAAAAACAACAAACAACCCGAGCGAGTTTTTTTTCTTCTTAAGTCTTCAACAATGATTTTTCTTTCATTATATATTTAACTTGCCATATTCTTTTTAGTATTTATATAAGTTGTCATACAAATCAAAACACCAAAAAACTGAACACAATATCGTGCGAGTTTCATTTTTTAATTATATAATCTTACAATTTTAGTTAGTATTATTGCATTCGTCACCAATATACACAATAAGAAAAAAACACGAAAAGAGTGTGAAATTCTTCTTTTTTGTATTTTAGGTACCGAGTCTTGTTCGATGCACCGCTACATTATTATTTTTCTGTTTTGTTAAAACAATGTATTTTTGTAGATTGTAGACCTATACAGTCTAGTACCAAGTGATAAAATTGCACCCCCAAAAGGGTAAAATTTCACCCCATGGTACTACACTTCTATAAACTACTATCGTATTTGTGTAGATGTGTGTCGTGGTGTGTTTTTCTGATTATTTTTTCATATTCTTAACATAGTTTGTATTTTACCAGGATAATTTACTAAAAAGTGTGGCTTCTTATAACTAACTGTGGCTAGGCATATATAGAATCTACTATAGCTAGATATAATTTATTAGAAACTATGCGTTCTATATTATAATATCATGAAATACATCAAGGCACCGTAACGATGCTAAAGTTAACATTGAAACAATTTATATTTTTTATCTGTATTCTTGCACATTTTTCTCTTTATGCAGAAGAGTTTAAATATAAACTGGAATATATTGAGTCCAGTAATCAGATTCGTTTTTTAATTATTATTATAGCTGTCATAATAACTAGATCAGTTTATTTTGCGTGTGTGTCGCGTGTGATAACTTTGCTTTCCAGTGTTAAAGTGTAAAGATTTTTTTTTTGTTTAAACCCTTTTACTCAAACGTATTGATAGATAAAACGTGAGAAAGATAAAGTGAATATTTTCAACTTTACAAAAAAACAAAAACAAATACACAAAAGTTCCGAATTGAAATTCTCACAGTCTTCTAAGATTTTCCGCTTTGATATGTCTAAAAGTTTTGTATAGCCTATAAATGTATATAATAATATGTTGTTGTTCTTTTTTGTTTAAGATAGATTAGTGAAGATTACTTTTCATACGCAAAATTTATATGTGGCAAACTCTTTAAAAACAGAGTTGTAAATATTAGCATCGTTAAGTAAATATTCCTTGTTTTGTGAAAGTGAAATATTAATTATTGTAAATAGTAACATTGCTGGCTAATATGGAATCAGACGCAAACAATGGTGCTACCTACATTTCTCTGAAAACTTGTACAGGGTTTAGTATCATCGGAAATACTAACCAACTAACCGTAACGCATAATAAGTTCTATAGTATCTGTAAAAAGGATTGATAAGTAAATTTTACAACCTAAGTGTCTTTTTAATAAGCTGCTATTTCATACTGTATATATGATGATTTAACTAACAATATAAATAACTGTTTGATAATGAGTACCGGTTCAACTAGCAAAACGCAAGGATAATTATATAATATATTGTATAATATACTATACAGATCAGTCTGTCTATTTATGAAGAACCTAAAAAAGTGTAAAACTGGATGAGGTGATAAATACTGAAAAATTGCAGAGAAGAAACTGTATATCCATTCGAAAAGAAACCAAAGTCACTTCTGAATCTACTACTCCTCGTTCTCTACATCATCC
Source organism: Entomobrya proxima (assembly GCA_029691765.1). NCBI lineage: Eukaryota > Metazoa > Arthropoda > Collembola > Entomobryomorpha > Entomobryidae > Entomobrya > Entomobrya proxima. Next base: position 7,963,317 of record CM056173.1, read on the forward strand.
CAGGAGAAATGATAACCCTTTTCTCCCAAGAAGTTGTAGTGCTCGTCAAAGTCAGAATCCTGTTCCTTCAGTTCTAGAAACCTATTGTTTAATAACTGTTCCGCATACTGATAAAGCTCCAAGTCCAGACTGTTGGCTTGTCTGACAGCCTCCAGCTCGTCGGCAGTGGCCTTATCCAGAGTGGCTTTGGAGTAGGTGTCCTCATTTTGGGTAAATGGGATCTTGAAACGGAGTCGGAAGGTTTCTTCAAAGACGTACTGAGAAATCTACAAAAGTTTAAAAATGAACCACGTGTCAAATTATGAAAGCAACTCAATTTCTCTTCGATCCAATTATATTCTGAGCTTTTTACTTTTTGTTGCTCCGTTAGCCCGACAAACGCCATTGACTCCAGATTACGTTTGGCTGAGGCTAGCATAATGCGATTTCGTTGTGCAGAAGGCATAGAACTTCTACGAAGGATAAAAAACATAATATTTTCATTGCAATTGAGACTTTAAGTATCAATCAAACTGTAATTCATTGAAGTCTTTTTTTGTACGCACTTGTTATAACAACCTATCAAAGACAGGTCCGCCAACATTCTTGTCTGGCGATTAAAGGCAAGGTTATGTGGACAATTCATAAATTCCTTAAGGCTTACTCCCACCCAACTCCGCCCACTATAGCATGATCCAAGCTCCTTCAAAGCAGAAAAAATATTTCCTTAGAACATGCCTCTTTATTGCATTCTAATAATTTTCATAACACTTTATATGGCAACGCCACCAAGTTCATTTACTAACGGGCCTTACCTCTGCTGTGGCATACTGCTTTTGGCAAATATGCCGCGAAGCTTTCCAGGTTGCACCCCGTTGAACGTGCCGAAATTCGGAGAGAAATCGATGTATCGGGTCACGAATCATGGTAACATAGAAGTATCTTCTAAATCAAGTAGCGAAAAATCTCACATTAGCCTATAATCTTTTACTGTACAAAAGGCCATTAGGTAAACTTTCTAAAAAAAGTGTACCTTCTTCTGGACGTTGATCCATGGGCCCTGTTTAGTTCGTCATCCACACATGCAGTTAATTCAGTCCAATCAGCGTGTAAGCCACAGATCCAGCCTGTAGAAAATCTGCTAAACAACCACGAGTCTACATTTTCGTTTCTCGCCTCTAAAGATTTACCTGTGTAAAAAGAGATACAAGTTGTTTAGCTAAACTATTTTGCATGTGCATTTTTCTCTGTAACCTTTCATTTGTCTAAATATTTTACTTAATGAAGGACGTGGACATTTGCACCGCTTTCTCCGCTTCCAGCAAATGCACGGCTTCTCTACATCCAAGTCTTGAACGATATGCTTCTCGAACGAGGTGCCACCCGTTTTTTGAATATGAAGTATCACCAGAACATCAGAACCACTGGCATTAAACACAATGCCAGCATCACGAATTGCACGATAGGTAACCATACCATTAGGCACTGTTTTAGTATTCAGGAGATCCAGGTCGGATGCCCGGAGTAGCCATTCATTTTGCTGCTGCTGCGTTTGCTGCTGCTGCTGCTGTAGGGATGATTTGCTAGAAGGACTATCTGAAGGGCTTGCAAAGTGCCTCCAATTCGAGGCATAGGAAGCGGGGGAGGGGGACGGGATCTGAATGCTGGGAAGATTTTGCCATGGGAGCAAGTAAAACAGGAAGAATACTGTTGCTACACCTATAACTACTGTTGAGGGTGCTCTTAGGGTCGCCATACCGCACAAGAGCTGCGTGGACTACTACACTCATTCAACAATCTGTTCCCATAATGTGTCACCCTTCTACTGCCCACTGAAGTTACTTTGTCGCACATTTTTTCCAGCATTCTTCATAATCACTTTGTTAGAGCCCGGGTGGTGGTGGTGTGCAAATTTTTATTAGCGACCAACTACTACTGGACCCTGTTGGCTGGTGAGTTTGCTGGCAACCACTGAAATCTTCTCCCAACATGCTGCACTACCAATTGGCTTGCCTTTCATTTCCGTGTTCCAACTTTGTATTCAGCAATTTTTTTCGTCTAATTAAATTTGCCGATAAGAATAATGGCCAGTCATTTTATGCATGAAGTTTGTTTCAATTGCTGTTGCATGCAGTATAAATCACACCGCTTTTCATGATTCATCAATTAAACGTAATTTAATCAATGGACAAGTTAAAATCTCAGACGCTCCCAGTATAGCGCAGCGTTGTTGACCAGAGAACGTCTTCGCGTACAAAGCACAAACAGAAGTATATGACCTAAAGACAAGGTAGAAAACAAGTTAATAAACGTCGGCTTGCATTTTATTTTTAAACAAGCCGAATCTCTGTCTTTCTGCTTGTTTGTATTTATCTTTTAGATTTAAACATGAAAAGTTAAAACGTTGTAAAATGCCGCACCTCTTTGTTGATTCTGTGAATTAAAAATATGAAATTTTGTATCCTTATCAGTTAAGCCTCTTGGATGAACAGTGTGTAGTGTAGCCTCTTGAAAGTTGGAAAGTGGATATTTTTTTCATTCGTAGAAAATTTAACAAAAAAAAATCCCTGTGTGTGTGCAAGCAGAGAGCAGTGTGAAATGACAGGGAAGATGATGATGATTGTCACTAGAGCTCGACCCCACGGAGTTTTGTGTTCTGATGTTCGAATGACTCTGTGTGATGGCTGTGTGTTACATTCTAACCAGCAATTATTGATGTGGAAAAGTGTGTGATTTAAATCAATTTAGATGAGCATTCAAACCAAAGAGTAAACACTATTTCTTTTAGAGTAGACTGCGTTGTTAGCACTTTTTTTCTGGAGCACAAAAATAAATCTTGTTACTGAGTTTTAAGTAAGATTAACGAGTTTAACAAGAAGACTTCTCCCGTGGTTGCTCATGGAGAGAGAGAGAGAGTTTGGTTTATAAAAAAGAGTTGCAAGTTTTTCATTTCATTTCCATCATCATGGCCAGGTTATAAATATAGGGAATAGGGAAGAAGAAGAGAAGGCGAATGACTATGATTTATTTACATACAAATACATGCAAACATACACAGTCAAGTTTTTGGAGAGAATTTGGTCAACTTGTAGTTTGTGGTGTAGGCGAAAAGTCAAATTGTAAAGTGGTCAGTGATAAAAAAACACATTTAACTTTTTAATCTTTTTGCAAATAATTGTTCGGGATGGATAATTCAACTTATGCTAAAAGTACATGAAAAAAAACTGGGTTTCCAATTTCCAGGACATGAATTTGGTGTCCCATGAAATAAACTTTTGTTCACGTATTCTACAACTCAACCCATTCTCTGAATGGGCCACTATACCACCACCACTGTAGTGTCTATACACACACGTTTATACTTAAATTTACGATACCTCTTATTACTGACACTAAACAATTTCAACAGAAGCTTTGCAACTGCATATTATATAAGAAGGGAAAGGTACTTTATTGCGTCTTCTTACTAGCTAGCACTCTGCGTGTCTGTTCACGGGCTGTCGTGCAGGCACACTGGCAATGGCAGTACGTATCCAACAATGCCAAAATGTATGAATGGACTTTATAGCAAAAGGAAAATGAGCATTGGGAATACAAGCCAGCACAGAGAGCACATATTATAGGGATTGAAATAATAGTAGAGTAGTAAAAAATGGAGCATCGCCTACAATAAGAAACGGCAATAAAACAAATGAAAAAGAATATATATATCTATAAGAGAAAAAAGGTCTACCCAAAAGTAAAAAAAAATGCAGAGAGATGTGTAGTAACGTGTGTGTGGATTGTGGATAGTTGTAACACTGTGAAACATACCATTAGATTGCCATAATGCTCAAAAACTCATGTATAGCTGCTGCATCAGCTTTTTGAGCCTCTTGAAAACACATGTCGCTGGGATGCCGATGCCGCATAAAATTCTCCATATGAAATGATGAAACTTGAAGTATGAACAAAAATGAAATTGAATTTGCAGAGAATGTTAGGAAGAATGTGTCATCTGAAAATGTGATAATGATTCATACAATTATAAAAAAGATACTTGGTAAGACCGCTGATTAGACAAGGCTTTTGTGGGATGACGAGATATGATGAAAAAGGATTTGCAGCTTTTGCAATTTATTTGTGCTTGGTCTGTTTTTGTAGATGTGCAGATTGTTCATTCTATGCTAAACTGACCTTCTGCTCTGTAAAACTTTTTTTAGCCTGCTTAAAGTATGCTTGTTTTACAATTATTTCCATTTTTAGCAATGAAGAAATATAAAAAGACAAGCAGGTGGCAAGTGCAGGTGTCAGGTTTACAAATAAACGTTTCATGTTGCATTTCATTTTCAAGGAGTGTGCAAATTATTGATGTGTTGGTTGGGTTTTCAGGGATAGTCAATGCAAAAAAATATGTTTGGTGTGTGCTTTATGCTTGTCTCTTTGCGGGTGTTCAATATTATTATGCATTTATGCAAATGGGAAGTATCCACCCACGCAGTTGGTTAAAAAATTAAATTGTGTTTTGTAAGAATATCTACCTTTCTGTTTTCAAGAATAAGAAGTCTAAAGGTACATAGGAAAAATTAATAATTAATTATCTATTGTATATATGCAAGTACCTATAAAAAGTATATACTTATGCCTTTGTTGAAAAACGTTGTTTTGTTGAAGCAAGGTACAGTAGATAGCATTTCAAAGACAAAGCGTTCCTACTTCCTACAGTAAGTACATTTTGCATAAAGTTAAAGTGTTATTTAGAAATTGGGCCGTTTTTTCCGTAAATTTAAGGGACAGACAGAAACAGATGCATAATGACCGTAATCTTATCCTCAAGCCATAATAATTTTCCACACGATGTCCAAAGTCAGATGAAACCACAAACGCTTGCATTTTTTGGCAATAGTTTACAGCATGACCTTTTACTGCACTCTATGTTTTAAGGTCAAAGAGTTAACGTTGCTGTTAGTCAAAAGTGGTGTGAATAGGGCATTGCTACATGAGAATAATATGGCATGAATGAAATGCATGACGGAAGAGTACATGTAACGACTTTTATAATGAATTAAGCATGAATTATGAATGGTGAGATGGACAGTGCCATACATAATTTCATTTTAATTCTAGAGCAAACCAAAAGGCACGTCAATTGCAGAGAACAGCTTTGGAAGTGTGCGTCATCATACTGTCATCTTTGTCACCGGTTACAGAACTAAAGTCAACGGATCATGTTGCACTTTGCCCCTTAAGTCAAACATTGAAGCATTAGCTCGACCATGGTACTGTATATCATCTTGCTTTGCAAGTTGGCACTTGGCACTGATGAAATATTGTGACATTCCATCTGAAAAGCGTTTTTGTTTAAAAGAAAGCAAAAATGGCAAATTGCACAGAGGCAGTTTCGTGGATCGTATGATATTTGCAATTTGAGCATGATAAGTGCTTAATGAACATTAGTTATGTCATCTTTAAGAGGCTTTTATCAAATTCATTTTTCTTCATTCATTTAGATTTTTGTACTGGAAAGGATTTGAGATTCTAACAAAATGTGATTCGCAAATTTTTCGCTGTCCGTGCATATGGTACACAGCAAATGTCACTATTGTTAAGTTTTAAAGCCCAGAAAAATTTCTAACATGCAAACATGCAGATGTAATGAAATAGGTTGAATGATGTAACTAATCTGATGTTACTAGAAAAGTGTCTAAAAGATGGCTGCCAAAAAGGGCAATACTGTTTTAGAATAAACTTTGGATTTAAACGTGTTACCAGAAGTTTAAGTCAAGGAACTCCACAGAGAGGAAGATGTCGTTACAACAGGTTATCCTGGACATGGTCATGTCATCTTGGATACACAAATCCCGAACGGTAAAACCTGCAACCGGGAAAAAAGGGTACCTGCGAGAAACATTGACTTGGGGTTGGATGGAACGTCGCTGTTGTCAAGAAGTAGAATCTTTGCCCTTCGAAGTTTGTGTTTGCTCTTAGACATCATCATATTATTTTTATTGTTCATTATTTCATACTTTTTCTTCATAATTATTTTCTTATTAATTTACGTAGCATTGTTTTGGCCAACGTGACATCCCTGACTACAATATGGTAATTGATACACACACAGATTATACAGATAGTGATATAAGAAAGAAAAAACTTTGTGAATTAGTTTAGATAATAATAATAGTAATAGTTGCTAGCAATCATGAACTGTGTATGACATATAACATCAAGCCAACACAATTATTTTTCCAACCATTTTATCGCATCGCATCCTTATTTAAATATTTAATAGTTCTCTCTCTCTTCTCTCTTGGATTAATAATTATTATTGTTATTGATATAATATATAGATCGCTATTTTGACGAAAATTTTTCTTTTTAAAATCAATTTAATTAATTGGTAGAATGTGCTCTCTCTCCTGAAATTTATTCTTTTTTTAGGTTATTTCCAATCGATTTATGTAACTTTGCTACTTCTAACTATAAATTTTTTTGTCGACTTAGTTATTATGGTTCCTAAATTTTCACTTTCTAAATTGCATTGTTGCTTAGTCCATTTCTGCTCTCATTCCCCGAACTTCGCCCATACCTCGTTGCTAAAATAGAAAAGATGTATGAACAAAAACATGTTAGCAAATTACACAAACAATAAAAAACCTTGCCATTTCGCAAATACTAAATAAATCATCATTTCAAATTGCAAAGTTCATACTAACCTTGTTTAATTCTTCACGGACTTTATCTTCCAGTTTTCGGATGTCCTCCATTGTCATTCCATACCACTTATCAATCCAGCAAAATACTTGTCTATAAAAAAAAGCCCAGCCATATAAATAAATCCTTCTTTCATCTTATCCAACCTATTATTTAGTTCTTGTTAGAATCCAAACTGTACCTGTGGAAGTTTGTGAACAGACGACGCTCAGCGCGCTGTATGAAGTTCTCTACGCGATTTTGGAGACCAAACCACTTAAATTCTACAGTCACCAATTTGTAACAGGTCATCACAGGATCAACCTATCAATTACAACAACAAAAAAAGAACGCTATCTCTAGAGCGTAATTCGAGAATAAGGGCAAAACAAAAAAAACTAACACAGCAAAAAATCTATCCAACTCTTTTTTCAAAGTACTTACAACATCCTGCCATTTCCCAGTGAGAGGACCACGACCAGACTTAGTGGAATGGAATTTACTTGGATCTTCTAACGGCTTGTAATCACTGTTAGCAACTGGATCATTTGCTATATCTATCATGACCACCTCGCGGATTTTTAGTTTGTCCGGCGTGAGTTCATGAACATTATACTGATCACCCTTGTCTGGTAAATGAAGGGATTCTATCACTATAACAAAGTTTTCTTTCATGTAGCCTGGATTCTGCAAAAAAACAAAAAAGCAACAAAAAAATTGTAAACCCTGTAAAGTCTTTGCCATTTAATAATACAGTATATTTTTAAAACAAGCTGCCACTTACTGTAATGACCGTCCGACAATAGGGGTATGCATTCCAAGCCTCTTCATGGATTTCCATGGAGCCCTTTGGGGCCAACATCCGTATAAAACTAGGAACTTTGCTGCAAAAATAGATCAAATTTCAAACAAACCCATCATCATCATCACCAGACTCGCATTTTTCAAGGTCAGCTTCAAAACATCAAGCTACAGAGAAGAAGAGTCTGTAGAGTCTAGAGTGAGTCCCGTCTTTCATCATGATCAAACTTGCAAAAATCTAACTCTTCAGCTCTTCTGCTTTCCCTCTCCATAAAAAAAAATGACAGCTTTTGTTCTTCTTTCTTTCTTTCCATGTGTGTTCTGTGCTCACCTTGCTAAGTGATACTTTTTGTATGTGTATTGCCCTTTGGTATAACGCCCTCCTAGTAAAGGTACATCCTCGAAAGGTTCATTTTTGACAACTTCAATACCTTCTCCGCCTCCAGTCTCGTTCATGCTGGCTTCAGCAACCGAATATAGCTGACCAATTTGATACTAGGAAAAAATAATCAAACAAAAAAATCATTCCATTAAAAAAAATTCTTTCCAAATCTTCCTTTTAAAAAGCTCTTTTAACAAATCCAATTAAGAAAATGAATCAATTTCCAACACTCACCTCCTCCACCGTAAGGGGCATCACAACTCGGCTGCAAAATGAAAAAACCAAAACACATTTTAAATCCCGTGTCACACATAATCACTTAAAACCCAAAACCGTTTCCAGAACACCGCATTTTCCACACAAATCCATTTTTTTTCTTTATGGAATCTCTTGGAATATGCATAGCTTCAAAGCTTGAAGCTTCTCTGTATTATTATTGGAATAGGAGACGACACCCACACACACCGAGGGAAACGGGAACACAAACAAAAAAAAACTTGGACAAAACTTGAACAAAAATTTTTTGGAGCCTTTGTGTTCCAGGCCCTCCAACTTACAATTCTTTGATGAGCATTGTAAAAATCTGGCGTTTGTAGTTCCGGGTCTAGAGGCTGGTTGATCCGTTTTGGAAATAAACTAAACGTTAAAATAAATTAAACTAAAGTAGTTCATAGAGAGGGCTGTGTGTTATTCCTGTGCACTGCTGCTGCTGCTGAGGAGTTCTGCTGTTCTGTTGTGTGGATGTGGTGATGGCAAGAGAAGAAGTGCAAGAGTTGCTGCTGATGCGGCGGCTGTTCTAACGATACTCTGCCCTGCTCCCTGTGCTTCCACAAACTTACTACTGACCAGTATGAAGCGAGACCTTGGTTTCTTTCGATGGAGCGGACGAGCAAGTATGCAAGACTAGTCGTTTAGCAGAGTTTTAGCACCAAAAATACAGCAGCTTTGCAGCAGTTTAGCTTGCAATGGCGAGGCACCCGAGGATTCAACAAGAGAACTCCACAGTACGAAAAATATTACGGATTTTCAACGGTTTTTACAAATTGTGGCGTTATTTACTATTAAACTTCTAAACTAATACTGTAATTAACCATTTTGCTAAAGTTTTACTAAAATGCAATTAAATACATAAATTGATAGGTATGTCCGTGTCTGTGCGGATGGATCCTGCACGCTTAAAAAAATGCCCGTTTTATATGTTTATGCATAAAGATTTTCCAGCTATTAAGGAAAATGATACATAATGGCATAATATTTAATTGGAAATATTTTAGCATTAAAATTGCTGTTTTTAGTATTTATTAAGGATTTTGCAGTCATGTTCTGATCTTGTGGGGCGCATATATTTTTGCTTCACCAGAGATCGTTTTCTTGCGCTAAAGCCCATTTTGAAGGCAATGAATGCTATGTCTCGTTTCACACAGCTGGGAATTACCTTCTCTCATTTTTGCTATTCAATAATCTCGCACATAGAGCATTTCTTCAGCATTGGACTATCGGTCTGTGTGTGCCTATAGAGAAATTGGGTATTTTATAATGGATATCCTAAGTATTTTTCTCTTTCTATACAATGATTACTGTTACACTTTTACTACTAGGAATACTACTTAGCAATAATACGATGATATGATGCCCTATCTATGCCTTGCTCTTCTAAGTCTAAAGTTGATGTGTTTTGAATGAATGAAATGAATTGGTAAATGATAAAAAAGGAATAGAGAGCTCTGATGCAAAGCTAGAGAGCTCGAGAGCATAAGTACTCTAGTAGTAGGATGATGATGATGGGAACAAGTTCATGATGAAAAACTTATTATGTGGGTAAATTCGTCATACAATATTCGAGTACTATTTCAATGAGTTTTTTTTCGAGTATATGCTAAGTAAATTGAAATAGTGGAAAAAACGGTAACATTATAGTAAAGAAGAAAGGGAATACTATCCTCTCTAGTTTAATAGACAGAACGTCAGTCAAGAGCCTTTACAATGAAAAATGTAATAATCTGCAGGTTTCTTCATGCACACACATATCATTTCAAATCCTTATGATTTTTTATTAACCTGATAACCAAAAACATGACTATGATAGAGCACCGCGTATATAAAAAAACATGTGCATACGTTTGGTTTGGTGTGTGTGTAATAGACAGAATACGTGTAACAAAGATGACATGATATCGTCATCCTCATGAACACCAGCGTGTGATGCGCTCATCACACATCACCATCACCTCTTGTCTTTGTCTAGGTATTAAAATAAATTTTTTGGCCGCTAATATATTAATCAGCAGCAACGCCAACATTAATTTATTTACCACTTAGTTTAACCTTTATCAAAAAATTGCATATAAAGCCATGATAAACTGCTGGTGCAACGGGGCGCAACTAGTTGTGAATATCCTCTAATTGTACATTAGGTTATATATTTTTTTTTCTTGTGGAAAGGGTAGTATTTTCGCGCAAGTTGGGATTGATCAAGCACTTAATATTTTTGCAGAGATTCAATTCCTCTTCTCTGTCGCTGCTCTGTACGTGTGTGCAGTTTGATTCAGGCATTTATCCACTTAAGAGTATATAGAGCTCTTGGTTTGGGCTTTTAGCACGAGCCAAAGCAAAGCTCAAGCACTGCTTTTTTGCACTTTGCGGATTTGGTCTCTCTTTTGGAAAAGAGCACGGGGCAAAAAAAATATGTGTATGTTTTAGTAAATCCGAAGAAAAGATGTCCGTGTGGTTCATAGTTCATAATATTTATGTAAGCTTAAGGTTTTGCACTCTGTCTATATGACGTGTACTAAGAACACTGATAAACACAGAAGATAGGAAATGTATAAGAAGGAAGAAGAATGAATCATAGATTTTTGCTGCGAAAATGTCGATGATGACGATGACGACATTGATAGTGATGATGATATGCTATACGACATACGACGAATATGTTTCGTTTGGGTTTATATATAAAGTGCACACAAAACCTTATGCAAGTTTATCTTTAGACAGAATCCTAATCCTCAGAAAAAAGATGTAAAATTCATATTTCATGCAGTTTGGAGATTGTGTTCATGCAATAGGCTCATTCCAATGCAGTTCATTATGCAAAAGCATAAAGTGCATAAAGCAATTGTTTTCGGAATTTGTATGAATAATTTTTAGCCAAATTCATTGTTCCTGTAAAAATGTGTTCATATTCATGTATGCTTGTATCATAGCTAAAAAGCTATCTTTAGACTTGGAGAGTTGAGTGATGAGATGAAGATGAAATGCATAAATAATGTTTGTTCTACATCTATCAATTCCTCTGGTTGATATGTTGTACTCTCTGGATGTAATAGGTAGTAGCTTTAGTTATGCATGTGCTCTGCTGCTGATTTATTCAATTAGTGAATGGAGCACATCACAAAAAAATGCTTTTAGTTGGATATAATGTATCGTATCGAAACAGATAAAGTAGCACACAGCAAAAAAATATTCCCGAGAGTTCAAAGACGTTTTCCAAACAAACAAAAATGTTTCCCAATAATTGCTAATTATTATGATATGTAATGCAAATGCACACATCTCAGCAAAGTGGAGATTCAAAGAGAATGCTCTCTGAAGCTTTTTGTCTTTGTTTTTCGCTACAAAAACACAAAGGAAATGTTTTTCGTTGTTTTTGTGTCTTGGCTTGGTCTTTTCCTCTTTTTTTCTAAGCCTGAGATTTCCAACTAAAAGGTTGAATGGGCAGGTAGTCACGTTGTCTGTGTCTGTGCGATATGATGATACAACTCAACAGACACACAAAAATTAAGTAAGAATGATGGAACTCTCTCTGTGTGATTGTGATTACCTATTAGTTTTGCATTCCTTTTATTTGCTTTATTGCTATTTTTACATGTTTTTCTGTATCATAGTCATGTTCTCATCATCATCAACAAGCATAATATTACACGTGTTGTTTTTAGAGGCTTGTTACAAGGCTTTACTGTGTGGATTGTGGATCCCCACACACAAAAATATGTTTATTTGAATTGAGTTTACTGTGCAATATACATGCAGTAGGATCATGTACCTTTCAGCACAGAAAAGCTGGAAGAAAATGGAAGCGTTATAATATTTACGGTGCTTAAAAGCTCCACGGACTCTAGGAAATAGTGGGAATATAAAAACAACAAAAAGGGAGATAAAAATTGGATATCAAGAGACAAATAAAAAGCGTTGTAACAAACCCACTTTAGCATAACATTCGCATTCAAAGATTTCGCAGCACTTTAGTAGCTAATAGGTATATATACTACTCTTCTCTGGATGAAATCATGCATTTTACTGTTACGCAAATACTTCTGGTAATAATAATAATATAACGTGGACGGTTTTATGATTTGTTTTTGTACGTTAGCGTCATCAGTTAATGTATTAAGCATACATACAAACTATCTATCTATATATAGCATGTACTCACCATTTAGATTATTGGTCAAATAAAAAAGGAAGTTAAACTCATCATTCTCCTGATTGTAAAATGCCATCTTTACTACTTGCTACTCAACTCTGCTGCATGCATGAATATATACCGGGCCATGAAAATTGACACACTGCAGAGCACGTTGTTATTTATGTCTTTGTGGCAAAGTCATTTCATTTCTCTCTATACAATTCCACTTTGACATCAGCATCAGCTCTCTTCAGAGTTTCTACAATTATAGCCTTGAGGTAAAAAGAGAACTGTAAATATAAATGCTGCTGCTGAACACAAAAAGAGTCAAGTAGTAAAAAGGAAAGTGTGTGCCCGCAAAGCATCTCTTTAATGTTAGCCATTATAATATTTGCAAATTAAACAGTAGCAATGCATAATTAACTCCAGAACAAACAGATTCCATATTGGCTTATGGTTACCCCCAAAAAAACTTCTGGGCTTTTAATAGCCCTGTTTACTTTACCAAGTTTGGTAAAAGAGCCACTTTAATTATAAAAAAAGATGTAAATGCCTGCTGCACAAGGACTCTGCTCCTGTCTGAAAAAAGTCAACTGCTGAAGAAAAAAAGTGGATGAAAAAATTCCACATTTTCTAGTTCGCCACCTACTTCCCCTGCAAACTTTTTTTTTGTACGAGTTTAGTCAAGCGAGAAAGTTAGAAAGGCATGAGTGCCTACACTCTTTTGGATGGAAATTCCACTATTCCGCGAAAAAAAATCAGAAAAGGAAGCATTTTAAAAAAAAGATACACAAAAGAATGAAGCTTTTGTTACTTTTTTTTACGTAATATTAGCACATGCTTGTTTATTTGCCAAAGTTTCCTTGTTAAATAAAATTGAGATGCAAATAGATTGAGTAAGCAAGCAAAAGCAAGCCAAGCTATTAGGTTACCTATATTGCCAAAAAAAATCATTTACTTTGCATAGTTCATACCATCATCATCATAGCCCGCATGATGATAATATGCAAGGCAAACTAAAACTAAATCCATTTTCTGTTGCTGTTTTTGCCTGTGTGTGTGTTCCACGTATAAATACTTTGTGCCAAAGCGCTTTTCTTAATACTGTTACTATTTTACCACTCTGTTCTGCTGCTTTTAAGAGAAAGTCCGAAAAAAGGACAAAAGGAAAAAGCGGGCAGACACAAGAGAAGAGAGGAACGAGCGAGTCTGAACACAAAACGCCACACACTTACACACAAGTGGCTTGACTAGTAGTTTCCCTTAGCATTTGAGGAGAAAACACGGGTTTTATTGCAGAAAAAGAAAGCTACTTTTTATTGTGGCAAGGGAGAGAGAGCCGCCGCCGCTGAGCCACCGAGAGAGAACCAAGTTTTAAGGGAAACTTGTGCAAGGCACGGACGGATGGATTGGATGTTTGATGTCGTTTGTCGTTCTCATTCATTGTGTAGCCTTTTCTCTCCCTCTGCCTTTTTGCAAGTGCTAGAAAGAGCACACCGTGCGTGCATGTAATTTCATTTAGAATTTTGGAGCTCTCTATAGGACACACACACAAAACCTGCTATTTTCTGCTGTTATAATATGTTGAAACGATGATACGTACTTATTATTATCCACACAAGCTGTTATAATAGAATATGTTTTGTGTTAAAGAAAACTACACTGTTTCATTTTTTGTTCATGGTAACCAACATAGAAACATTATGAAATTATTATAAACTTTAGCTCGTTTTGAAGAGATAGGTCAATTTACAGAAAAAAATCATTGAAAAGGCAAATACAAACGACGAAAAGAAACGAATTAAAAATTGCGTATGAAATGGATTAAATTATGTACGCAATCAAAAGCAAATACTAGCCAATTGTTCTATAAACTGTTTAAGCGTTCCCTGCGTGCTCCAAGATAATGATTTTTTGTCTGTTTGTATGGGTTTATCTATACAAATTGATTATAGGCATGTAAGCACACACATTAGTAGACAAGTGCATAAAAATAACATAGGTTTAACCTTTTTTAGAGGTGGCGTTATCATAAAAAAGAGAAAGGAAAAGTACACAATTTAAAAAATAGTAATGCCATGAAATTCAGTAGTAATCTAGTCTATCTCTGGAACAACACATTAATTCATAAAATGGGAGGTAAAAGGCACACCGGTAAAACCAGTAGTCTATAGAGTGATCTACTGCTATCAGTAGGGAAATAAAAGGGGTAGCTACACATTTAACTTGACACTAATGAAAAATATCCTCTCTCTCCGGCTTTCATTGTTCCAAGTTCCATCCACTTGCAAAAAGACCCAATCCCAGCCAACCTTTTTGAAAATGGGCAGAAAACGGGAGTAAAATTGCAGTTTTATGTTCATTTTCTCTTTCTGCTGGGGTGGTAGTAGTGATGGTGGTTGGATTATAGCTATATTGCTTTATATGAAATTTACAAGGAAAAGGAAAATACTACACGATACACACATGAAAAAGACACGGACTGCTAAAAAGTATTACAATATCCGAAATAGCTAGAGAAAAAATGTAAATACATTGTGCTACATATTCGCGCATTATTATTATCATCCCATATTGGCTTTGGTGGGGTATAACATATAGGAAATTTAATTCTGAATAATATGCTACTCTCTAGCAGCTCTTGTAGTTATGTAGCTTTTTCGGGGAATATTATAGTGGTCTTTACTGGAATGTTTGGCTTGTTGTTAGAGACAGAGTCATAGTCCAAATATCCAAATACACACACAAACACAGCCCACATTTTATTATTATGCATGCATACTATATACCTGCCCAACTCTGCAAAAGTAAAAGTAAAGTCTGTAGTCTCAGGCTGTGGTGGTGAGTAAAAGTAACGTTTTTTTCCTTAAACGTGAGATATCCACATACTATCCCTACACAAGAGAGAAACATAAGCAACGAGAGAAAATGAAATGGGCAAAAAAAGCCAGTGTGTTGGTTGTTGTACGCTTTTGTTGAATGTTTGAAGCTTTACAGCCTTCCATAATGTCAGTAAAAGGGAAGAGGATGATGGAACAAAGAATTCATTGCCAAAGAGTCCGTATAAAATATTGAACGTGCCCATTAATGTTTAACAAAATAGTTTGAAGAAAACGGACTGACATGATACAAAGTTACAAGTAAAATTGACGGTTTCCTACTGATTGTTCTGTCTGTATGTCTGATGGTAAAGCAAAAAAGAAACTAAAGTTTTTTTGTTTTGAGCATTTTTTTTTCTTCTTCTTCTTGTTCGTCTTTTTCTGTTTATCGGAATGAAATTTTTTTTTATTTGCTTTCTTTCAAAGTAAAGTGGGTTGTTTGATGTTTATTATGTACACAGAAAGGAAAGAGAGAGAGAGAGAAGCGACAGGCATGATGAAAATGAACTGGTATTAAAGTGGTGGTCTAGAGGCTTGAAAAAAGGGAAAACAGTAATATGGATGGATACTATATAGAAAAGTAGTGTGACTGACTGATGTTGATTATTATTATTATTATTCTAGTTTTTATTCAGATTCTCTATTGCATTGCTGCGCGCTGGTGGGTAAAAAAATGGTTGAGAAAAAAAATGTGTTGCGTTATATGTTTATTGATCCATTTTTATTGTTCATTTTATTCCTGAAAATATGTCCGGGTTGTTACAGTTGTTTGTCGGAAAACAGCCCGTGTTGTTCACTGACATTGACCCTACAAGTCAAAAGTATGGCAGAAAAAGAAGATGAGTATTGTGTTTTGAATTGGCTTTTTATAGAATGTACCTATCTATATGTCGTTGTTATGGTTGACAAGTGGAATGGAATAAAAATTCAAGTATTTCATTTACCAAATGACAGACACGTTATGACTATTACATTACAGCAGCGCTCTATTCTACGCTGGAAAGGAAAACTGATGCGGGAACTCAATGTCATTATATATACTGCTGCTGTTATGTAAAAGTAGTGTAATAAGCAGATTTATTAGAAAGATAATAAAAACATATCGGGTAGTAAAAAAGCAGCTTTTTATTCTTTTTAACTGTCAAAAAAACTGCTCTAGAGTTACAAAACACTAGCATGTCATATTAGCCATTAAAATTGTCACTGTGACATTTTTCCCAGATAACTTATTATGCTAAATGTGATGTCTCTCGTATAACAGCCATACAAGTAGCGAATGCACGTTAATGACTTGTCTCGGGAGACGACATGATTTAAGCTTTTTTTAGAATGTAGAGACGGGTCTCTTCGGTAGCAAACAACGAGTTGCTTAACTAGCACTATGGTTGTGTAATGATGTTCTATAACTGTTTATTATTGATATGTGTAAATGCGCTATCAGATTGCCCGTCAACTTGGCTAATGATACGTGTACCGGCGTATAAAAAATGTATGATAAAGCAATAAACTTCCACAATCTGCAAAAAAATATAAGCACACTTTTTTCCACGCGGATTTCCCAAGAGCTTGCAAAAACTTATTCAAAGGGAAAAAATATTATACAGGGCTCAGGTGTTGGATGTTTCTGTCGCAAAAACATCTATTATTTATTGAACAATACTGAAGAAAAAAAATAAGATGACAAAGATCCTGTTCCTTAGTTTTCTTACCTAATTCATCATTACAATGACACGTACAACTCTTTGATATGCTTTTTAGGCATCAAAGGAAGCTCACGTCTTTGAATAAATTATTACGCTGTGAACAAATTTCCTGTGTGTTGTAGAGCTTAATAAGGGGAACGTAAGAGTAAAATGGCTTTGTCTTGTTTTCTTTTTCCTGTAGAGAATAAATGATTGTATAGTCAGTAGTATCATCATCATCAAAAGACTTGCTGCTGCTGCTGCTGCCCAGTGTTGTTTTTCTTTCCTTCAGCGTCCAAGCAGACATTTCCTTATATTGCCCCATCTTTCACTTTCACGTGGATCCGGTATTACCAAAGATTATACTGTATCATCCCTTCTTATCTCTGTTTTCCCGTAAATCTTTAACAAAGCCTTACTTTCTTTCCTAAAGCTTGGATTGTATGCAGAGCATGAAAATTCCAAGTTGTTGTTCCCTTTTCCCCATGCTTCACTTTTCTCTATTTTTCGGCACCTAATTTTCTACACAGCCAGAAGAAAAGTTAGCCAAGGCTGGAGGCATTTTTTGTCATCATACCACATCACACTCCCGCCTACCTATACAATGTCATTCTGATGGTGGTGGTGTCGTGATGATGTTGCTTAATATTCCAATTGACGCCAGCAAAAAAGATTTCATTTTCATCTACATCATCGTCATGGCATGGCAGGGAAATAAGAGACAACGACACAAAACATCATGTTTTTTCTCATGTACCTCTATACCTACCTCCACCTCTTTGCTTGAAGCCACAGAGACACACACGCTCTCAGTCTCAACACCACCGTCACCATAATGAATGGGAAAACAAGAGTAAGACCTCATTGTGTGGATGTGGGTAAAAATAGGCAACAATAATGACACCAGCAAATATGGGCAGGTTTTCAACAGTGTTTTCCAGCCTCTTTATTGTGATTATATTAGAGCAAGAGAGAGAGCCAAAGCGAAAGACAAGTAGTGTGTGCGTTTTCATCATATACTACTGCTCATATTATTCAGCTTTTGCTACCGTTACTGTGTTACTGTTACATTTTCCTACAACCGCCATCACCACCACCACCACAGCAACCGTCACATTTTTTTTTTGTTATATGCCTTTTGTTCCCTTTGTCGACATATGCACCTTAGAATATAGAGCCCAGCACCAAAAAACACCACCACCACCACATTATAATACATACCTTGTGTGTATGTGTGCAACTTTCTTCTTATTTTCTGGTGGTGGTGGTGGTGCTGGTATTTTCTCCTCTTTTGGGTATAAGGGAGTGGCTCCTGTTGGCTGGTTCCTCAAACTGCAAAAAATATACATATTTAGCTACTATGTGGCAAACGCTCAGAGAGAAAATAGACGTTTTGCGTGTGTTTCTCTCTTCTGTTGGTCGTGTGGTACACACATAAGGCAACAAGGAGGATTGAGACAAGAAGAAAAGGGATTCAAAAAGGTGCTCTTCATATATCTGACGCTTTTCTCTAGAATTCGGCAGCAACGCCAAATATTCGGCCTTTTCTCTTTTCAAACCAGTCTCGAAGGACTTTCTCCTTCAAGTCCTTCATGCTTTCTGGAGGGAGGGAGGGAGGAAAAGCGCATAGAGAAAGAGTGTGCATGCTAAATATTATACTTTGTACCTACATATACACATCTCATAACAGCACATTCACACACACAGGATTCTCCATTCTCCATATAATGAACACAAGAAAGAGAAAAGGGAGATATAAATGATGATCATGATGATGATGATGACGGCCTTGAGCTAAAATGCTTCCTTGTTAATGCTTTTGCAAAACTACTGAAGACTAAGAAGAAGAAAAAAAAAAGAATCCTTAAGGAAAAAATGTAGGAAAACGGTTCATCAGCGCTCTTATTCACACGCAGAAATGCTGGGAGTCTTTATTCTTAATTCTTGAAAAAAGGGCATGTACAAATCCCTCTTTTTTCCAGTTTCAAGTATATTAGGTAGATACATCATGAGCACACATTTCATTTTTTGGTTATAAAAGCCCTTATTCCAAATAGGAGTCTCTTTTTTCAAGTCTTTTCTTTAACTGTTTCTCTTTCTTTCTGTCTTTCTATCTGTCTGTTGAAAATCAGGTTTGCACAAGAAGAGGCTTTTGTGGTTGTACAAAGAGCAAAAAAAGTGTTGAGTGTGTAGATTTGCAGAAGAAGATGAAGCAACTTGTTTTTCTTCCTCTTTCTCAGAAAGTTCCTTTTTATTCCACTTCCACGTTAGCTGATAACAAGGTTGTAAGTGTGTTAGTGTGTGTGTGCTTTTATACAAAATAATTTCTTTCATTTTTTTGTCTTCTTTTAAAAAGAAAAGCGTCTTGAGTTTCTTCTGCCTACGCAAAAAATCTCTGGGCCCTGTTGCTAAATCTTATTAGGAGCTTGTCAGCTCATCCAGTCGAGTACACAGTTTGTCCTGATTGGGATCCACCTATTCTATCTAGCTGTTGTCGTTTAAAATTCGTCGTCTCTCTAACCTTTTTTTTATGCTTTTTTATTTCTCTAAAGGATGAACAAAGATGAAGCAACTAACAAAGTTCTTCCTTTCCCAGAAAAGTTCATGGGAAATTTTTTCGCAAAAACGGATAAAAAATTGGTTATTTTTGGCAAAAATGGGTATATGTTTTTTTGCGCAGAAAAAACTTACACAACTTTTAACTTTATACTTATATATTATTTTTCCACTATTTAGCATAAAAAGTTTGTAGTGTAGTTTATATAACTACAAAGTTGTTTTTGTTAACTGAAATTCCATTTCAATGGATCAATCCAGAGAGCTTTGAAATAACTAGATTCCCTTCTTTCTCTGCTTGCTTTTCATTTTCTGCTGTTTATTGCCTCAAAGCCTTATGTCAACATGTCACCATTTTTACACAACAGCCCATCTTATTTTAAAACTTGGAGGGTATGAGTTGGTTATAAAATCAAATAGAAAAAATGCTACTTTATTTAGCTTACATAAAAATGTTTCTCATAAACATGATCATCATGAGGATCGTGGACTGTGGACCTACAGCAAAAAATAACTTTCTTTTGAATGCTTTCTATTCTATCGCAAAAAAAATCTTACAAGTTTGATTGATTTATATCCTTCCTAAAGCCACCCACCTACTTTTTTTTCACAGGCATAGAGCCTTCAAACTTATCTGTTTAAAAAGTGACAGTTGCTGTCTTACTTCACAAGCATATAACTCATTCCCTGCTGTGGTATAAGTTTCCCTTTGAAAAATATGAATTGCAAAAGTATGGTGTAATATGTCATGGTTTTGATTTTCATAAAAGCACTTTCTCAACTTGTACAAGTTTTATAAGATGTTACATATCATCACATCACAGCATAGTATGTAGTACACCAACTAATTAAGGTTGAATAGATTCAGGCAAAATGTCACTTCCTTCATTTACCTAAAAGTTTTTTTTGCACATGCCAAAGTCACTCCACTCTCAGTATGCTGATGAATATGCATTTGGTGTAGTTAGTAGTTAAGTTTAGTACAAAAACATTAAAAACCCTTGCAGAAAATTATATATCGAGAGAGAGGGAGTAGTACGGTGTGTGCTGTCTAAATATCAAAGGTTGAACAAATGATGATGGTTTTCCAGCCCAGTATTGAATACAAATTGAAACGTGTGCGAACAAAGACGTCTAAATAATAGCCCATGTTTCATCTATGTGTGCTTGTGTGGGTGTTTTCATGAAAATGAAAACCGTGCCAAATCAAAGCCCACAGCAGAGAGAAAGTGCTGCTCTGTTCTGGCCGGCTTTAAGTAAACATATATGTAAGTAAGGAGACTAAAGAGAGAGTCTATGATTCTTTTTGCAAATAATTCTTGGAAACTCTAAGATTACATAGACTTGTTGTTGGAAATGTATAAGTGTATATGCTAGAACTAGCAAGTTTTGCACAATGGAAAACCAAACAAACAAACTTAATACGCTTTTCTTCATGCTTCCCTCGTTCGTATCAATGGTCCAGCCTAACCTTGAAAGCGGACATGGAAATTCTTTTAAATTGGTCGGCGACGCAATCTCGGGAAACCCGAGTTTCTACAAAAAAACCCGAGTTTTCAAGAAAAAATCCCGAGTTTCTAAAAAACCCTAATTTCAAAAAATCCCGAGTTTGTCCCTAAAAATCCCGAGTTTGCCCTTAAAATCCCGAGTTTGTCCTTAAAAATCCCGAGTTTGTCCTTAAAAATCCCGATTTTACCCTAAAAATCCCGAGTTTACCCTAAAAATCCCGAGTTTACCCTAAAAATCCCGAGTTTGTCCTTAAAAAATCCCGAGTTTGTCCTTAAAAATCCCGAGTTTCTAAAAAAATACTCGGAATTTGGCCAAAAAATCCCGGCGACGCCGTCGCCGAGTCGCAAAATAATTTCCATGTCCGCTTGAAAGATTGTTGCAGCTCTACAAACTCTCCTTTTTCTGTCCCCAAACTACTAACATGTTCCCAAAATGTGTCTTATAGGTATATTATCTTGTTGGATGGCTAAAATGTGTTGAGGGCAACTTGAAACAGCAGCAGCACGTACAGCGTTCAGCGTACAAAACCCCGGCTTTGCTTTATTTTCCAGAAAGAGAGCTACGCTCTGAAACATAGACATTTTGCTTCCAAAACTCCACTTCAACTTTCCAACCAAAACCAACCCTCCACAAAGTGCAGAGACTGTGATGCTTGTGCAAAAAAATGCTCTTCACGTACGGGACAAAAAAAAGCTGCTGGCATGGCAAGCTGCTCTCTCTCTCTCTCTAAATACAATTCAATTGCAAAAATTGAATCATCAAGTTTGATGGATGAGTTTGTGGAACACTACATGCTAAAACGAATTTGTTGATAACATTGTTTTCCAACAAGAGCATGCAGTGTAGTATGTATGTTGCCTGTAACGACATGATGATGACACAAAATTCTTTTAGAAAACCGCACACAAAATTTGTACAAGGCTGATCAATCACTGATCAAGGTGAAATTTCCACGGGAAATGGGTTAAAAATAGACGGGGAACGTTAGAAAAATGAAATGTTTATGAATAATATTGTACGGTAGAGTGTGCATTTTGGAATTTGAAATATAAAATATACGCGCAATGATATTCCATGCCAAAATAGGTTATATTTTATGAGTGATTGCTACTTTTAGAGTGATTACGCATTTGTTAGTTATGTCAGTATGGTCATAAATCCTGTGTAGAAAACAGGGAAAAAGGATATCATGATCATAACATCAACTTCTCAGTTCACCAAGCCATTAACGCCCTGCCGCTCTCTTGTCAGACATCTCTAGTAGCAAATCAGAGAGAGAGGAAAACAAAACAAGACAGCATTTCCATTTTCCACTTACAACAAGTGGAAAGTGGAAAATGTGGTAGTGCACATAAGTGCGTTGCTGTAAACTACTCACCATTTAATGTCAAATAAAAATTATTGAATTGAATTAAGCCTCAGAGAGATTTTTCTGTATAAGGTCTTTCAGAACTCAACACAACAGACAGCAAAGCAGAGAGAATTAGCGTTGACTTTAATGTAGACAGTAAAGCAGAGACTATTTTTTAACTCTCATTCTCTCATGAAATATGTAATATCACGCGAACTACATATGCCTTTCTTTTGGAATGCTTTGCGTGGGCAACATACACAGAAAAGTTGGAAGTTGGAAGCTGAGAGCACCATGAAAATGATCAGATTATGTGTTTGTGAATGAAATCTTGTAGATAACAATGCACACAAGTGGAGCGAGTGCTTGATACGTAATATGTCTATAGATACAATATAGAGCTTGTTAGCAACAAAGCATTTTTTTATTCTGTAGAATATACGTCGTTGTGTAGTCAACTTCAATTCAACTGTATATTTCATTTGTGTATTAAATTGCATTTTTTTTAGCTTGTTGGATAAATATGTCAGAGGAAAAAAACAGGAATTGATATTCAAGGTACAGTCTAGGGAAATTTAATGGTGGAAAAGGGTTTGCTGGAGCATAAAATTGTAGAGGTGATCTCCGTGCATGCATGTGTGTAACTGACTGGGATAGCAGGTGGTCGAACGACCTTAAAAGAGTATAAAAATTAACGTGCAATATTGCATATATATGCACTATACATGTTTATTTCTTTAGAAAAAACAGTAGCGGAAAACA
Source organism: Entomobrya proxima (assembly GCA_029691765.1). Classification (NCBI taxonomy): domain Eukaryota; kingdom Metazoa; phylum Arthropoda; class Collembola; order Entomobryomorpha; family Entomobryidae; genus Entomobrya; species Entomobrya proxima. Next base: position 7,986,295 of record CM056173.1, read on the forward strand.
GAAAGCTTAGCAGCTTATTTTGTAGATTTTGTTTTCTGGTCTGTTGAGAGAAAACGAGACGGTCATATAGATAGATGCAGAGATTATTTTTGTGTAAGATGCTAAGACATTGGAAATCTAGTACGATTTTAGACTAAAACCTTGTTCCTTTTCCGTTGGAACACTGTAATTTTCTGGGGAAATGCTTAAACTGTGTCAAATGTGAGTACTTTGGGTGTCTATCCAGAGGACAACTTAAGGGATTTGAGAGTTCTCATGAAGCATTCTTTATGCCAATCACAGACTGCTAAGATGCGGGATTCCGGTGTATTGGAGCAGCATGTGGCAACATGAGAAAACTAGCCTAGTGCTGATGTTTTCTGGGGAAATAACGACGCTTTTTTTTTCTCAACGGCTTGAATTTTGCCTGCTTTTTTATGCATCAAGTAGCCATTTAGTTTATGAATTAAGCAGATGAGCACAAAGTATTAAGTGTCATGATGAAGGAGAAGGCTTTCATGTCATGCTGCGATTTTAGTTTTTAGTGGAATATGTTTCCTCTATTATTTTACACCTTATTTTTTATTCCACGTCCCTCAAAAGAGCACATGCCGTGTGCAACCAATTATATGCGTAGTGTGTGGTATATAAAAACCAATCCGATAAAATAAAGGACGGAAGTTCCAACACAAAAAACACAGGGTTTTCATCAGCCAACGGATTATTTTAATGGTTTACTGTACTTGCAAAAACAAGGCCTTTTTTGTTCTGTGGTTGAAAGGAATGTCATAAAAAGTAAAGCTTTAAATAGTAATGTCATAACCTCCTCTCTGATTTCTGGTGATGATGGTGTTGCCGCTGCCTTTGAAAAAAAACTTGTTCTGAAAAAAATGGCGACTTACCATATAGTATTCAATATGCATGCAAAACAAAAGCTAAACTAATAATTTACTACCATTTCTCTAGTAAACCACAAAAAAAGTAATATGCTGTTTTTCATCATCATCGTAATAATAATAATATTAACAGTATTGGATCACATATATATTTTTTCGTTATTCTATAATAACTTTATATACTAAAACAGTTGACCTTCTGGAAACGCGCTAACAATGCATAAAGCCAAATTACAGAGTAGAAGTAGTCATTTCAAATAGTAGGGGTGTTTTTATGTGTCTATGTACTAAACACTACCATTTTTATAACGCTTTGTGTAACACCTGCTGCTGCTGCTGCACTAGTATAGTCGTCCTCATTTTTCCCAGTAAAAACGCTTATACTCGAAGGATATTCTCGTACGCTTGGTAAACACCAGGGGCAACATCAACTGTGACAGACTTGACACTTAGCTGCAACAAGCAGAAAAATCCCCCGCATTAAAATCTTATCTGTGGTGTAAGCGCACACAACCGACACATGTGACATGTGATGCAAAAAGTAAAATCCGACTTACTGTGAATACACTGCCACCGGGTGGGATTTTGATTTCCGTAAGAACCCAAACGTTGTTGGTTAGCTTTATTGATTGATAGAGCATATCCTGTCCTTCAACGTTTCGCTTGGCAATGGTGAAAACGTTGTTTTGCTGCATTTTCTGTACCACCGTATCTACTTATCAAGATTCAATAGAAATGAACCAAATATGAGCTTGCAGAGTGAGTTCACACGAGAAATGTTTTTAAGAATGCCAAGAAAGAAAATAATTTGAGTAATTACCAGAATTATGCGACATGTTTGTGAGATTGTATTGAACTTCGTTCTGGGTGGGGATTTCCTTCCACGTTTGCAGAAATACACGCTTGTCCATTTGACCATCCTCCATAAAGTAGACATGCATTGGTACAAGACAGGCAAAGTAGAGCACGTCAATGTTGTTCTTAATTGCCACCTGGAGATTATTCAAAGGGTCCATTTTCTGAACTGGGCCTGTAGTGTTGAGAAGTAGGCTCGCCTCGCAAGATTGATTTGGCGTTAAGGGCGCTCCAACTTGAAGGGGTTGGGCGGGCAGAAGACCGAAGCTGTTTTTGTTAAACTGAACAGCAAAGTTTGACATGGGTTGCATGGCACGGTTTGTGAGTGTCATTTCCATTGAGATTTGTCCATTCCTGAGAAACAATTTACAAAAAAAAACAGAAAAAGAGGAACAATTAATTAATATCAAACTTTCAGAGATTTTCATGCAAATTATTTCGCTTTTAGCTTACTTTCTTGTAAAAGTTCCTGAAATCTCCAACCCCTTTCCTTTCACAGCAGGTAGCCAAAGGACCTTTGGTGCAATGAATGTTGTTGTGGAAGGTGATAGGCCAAAAATGTCGCCAAGTAAGCCGCCACCCATGGCAGCAGCAGGGGCAGCTGGAGCTGGAGCACCGCCTCCGACATCAAGCTATAAAGATAAACATGCCAAAGAAAATCATGAGCAGTTATCATAATGAAAAGGTTTATAAAACAAGTAATGTAATTACCAAAGCGTCTAAGCCGCCACCTAACAAGTCCACTCCACCACCGTAAGGTGCTGGTTGATTTGATGCAATTACTGCAGGAGGATTGATGTCCATGCTAAGTAAGTCGCCAATCAAAGAATCCTGGGATGGAATGACCTGAGGAGCAGACTCCCTCTCATTCGAGCTACTAGTAGTACCTTCTCCACTGCAACAACAACATAATCATGTCAGTTATCAATTTTTCAGTACAATTTGTAGCTAAATTGTATAAATAGAAATACTCACGCCAATTTAGCAGGCAAGGCTTTACGCAGTCCTGAACGTCCCTCAACAAACGCACTGGGAGGCTTGTGATAAACCGAAGCTAAACTGGCAATGTGACAAATCAGTTCATCTAGAAGAGTAGGCTCGAGAAGATCAGTTTCCTCAGAAATTAGTGGCTTCTCAGCCAACACAACTTCCTTTGCTGCAGCTGGATCCGTGGAGAGCAAGCGCCAATAGATAAACCCACGATCACGCAGATCAGGGTTATCCGAGTCCTGAGTTGCTAATGATAACACTTGCTGCACCAACTCCTGAGTATCAGCCGGTCGCTTAAGAAATAGCTTTACAATGGCCGTTAGCAACTGAAGTTGCACTTGGCTGTTTTCATCTGCAAATCCCTCCAGGAAGCTTTCCAACAGCTCGTCAGCATTATCAATCCTCTCAGCGTACTCGCCAATAATCCAAATCATAGAAGCTCGGGCTTCTGGTTCATCCAACGTGTCCAAGTTTTCGCACAAAGTGGAAATGATGCTTTCGTACTTGTTTGGATACTTTCGGAATATGTCTTTAATCACCACAATGGCTTCTTGAACCACATAGTTAACCTGATAATCAGTACAACAAATAGTTTGAGTAAAAATTAGTCTGCTTATCATAATAATTTCTTAAGTAAAAAAGCTTACCTTTGTCTGAATCAAATCCAGCAGCGTTGCCACACACCTTTCCGCTGACTGCTCCACTTTAATAGCACACCGTCCAATAGCACGCACAGCCTTACGCACAAAGTCAACATCCACCTCAGTAGCATACTCCTTCAACTCGGAAAGTACCTGCGCAATGTTAGCTTGGCTTGCTAGACGAATCATAATGTCCAGTTTTTCCAACTTGACATAAATGGGATCGTTGTACTTGACAAAGAAAACTTTCATCTCGTGCTTGAGAATGTCTGGTCGCTTTTGCACGATTAGATTGATGTTTCTCAAAGCCACGTATTGAACCTCGGGCTCCGAAGACAGCAGGGTTACCAATGGTGGGGCCAGTTTACGTGTAAGCACGCTAACAAACTCCTGATCAGTAATGATTTCCATGTACTTCATTAAAACCTTCACGGCGGAGAGGACAACGGCTGCGTTGGCGTGAGCCAGACGAGGTGTTATTCGCTCACAAATGCTGGAAAAAGTAAAACGGGACAAAATCAAGTTAACTAAACTTTCTGGAACTCTGGTACCTGAACAATCTCTTTAAGTGCTTATTACCTTTGAGCTTCCCTTTCGTCCTTAGGATTGTAATTAGAAAGAGAATCCAGAATGAATATTTGGCCCCATTCCGTACACTCGTTCAACGCAGTTAGCAGCTTGTTAATAGTCGCAGCATTCATTTCCACCAGTGGAACTCCACTAGGACTGGAGTCGTTGATTTCGGACAAGGCTGCCACAGCATTGGCAACCACCATTGGATTGGAATCACTCAAAAGATCCTTAAGCTGATCTAGGAAACCTTGATCCTCCACCAGCTGTGCGTTAATATCGTACAATTTTGCAACACAAACAGCAGCCGTTTTCCTAACGTAAGGATCTTCATCCTTTAGACATTTTCTTAGCGGTTCACAAAGATATTCCGTTATTTTGTCCACGCGAATGCAACCCATGGTCCTTACGGCAAGTGCCCTTATTAATGGGTTTGGATCCTCACAATCCTAAAAAATACACAATTAATTTAATTTCCACTAGAAAAATTGTACTTTTAATCATTAATGATTATTATTCAAGGTACCTTAACAAACGTGTTCACCGCCATGATTGCCATATCCGGCTGACTCTTTGCATAGTTCATCAAGTACAAGTAGACCAACTTTTTCAGCTCCAGATTGTCCGTTTGCATGCAGTTGACCACATCGGGAAATAGGGCTGACACGTCCTTCCCAACGGTCATGCTAGCAATCACCTTTTTAACCGCCTCCCGTTTCTTCTCCTTCTTGTCACTGTTCAGCTCCGACTTGAGCTCGAAAATCTCACCCTTTTTGGTGGTCGTGAAGTACTTGGCGTCCGTCATTTTGCCTTCTAATCAATCCACCTTCTAACTTCAGCAATCAAAATCAAAATCACCACTAATTATTCTCCCTCCTTAACAAACTTACATAAAAACTCTTTCAAAGTTCACCAATTTTACTTACCAAACCACTATGCCGACGAATGACAATCCTCTCCTTAAAAAACTGTTAAATCCGCCCACTTTCTTGTCCACCTTCCTCAATCTCAAAACACGTTGCCACTTTAAACTTTACACAACCCTTTCTAAATCTTGTGTGGTTTAAGCTTCCCCTGTCAACTAATCACTAAACCTTATTGACAATTACTCAGTATTTTCCAACAATTGTCAAAATATTAATCAGGAACAACCCCTTCCTGTTCTGTGCTCTCAGCTCCAACCCGACACTTTAGTAGAGCTTGTGTGTATTGAACAGACAGTCAGTTTGATGGCAGAATACAGAGCAGCCAGCCTTAGTCACATCTGACGCGCATTCCTACACTTGTTCACGTTCACAAGGAACACCTCAATCTAGAGAACACAGCAAAGCAGCGGCACACAAGTCAGCAAAGTCAGTATTGATCATCATCATCTTCATCATCGTCATCTCAGATCACAGAGCAGAAATATGAATGAAATGAAGCAAAAGCTAGAGAACATTAGCAAAGCGTTATGAATTGAATGACAAGTAGTTTTTGAGGCGAGTTGTTGGGCTTTTCTGAGATAAATTGCGGATTTGCAAAAATGGATAATTCGCCTTGATTCCAAGTTTTAAGATGAAATGAATGCGACTTTTTAGATTTTTTAAAATAATGATAGATGTAAAATGTTTCATGTCATAATTGACTGAATTATAACCGATTTCTGCTGCGATGTTATATGTTCATTCATAATGCAAGCGGATAGCTTTTTGGTGCAGCTTTTCATTGAAGCTGAAATTCTATGCCTTGTATCAACACCAACGGCGGCAGCCACTAAGCCCATGTTTTTTTGTTTACCAAGCCATGTATCAATGTATCAGACCAGCACAATAAAGCCAACTGACTAGTACATGTATATGACCACGTGTTTTTATTGCCAATTGTGAAAATCCAATTTTAAACTATTTGCTAAAAAGTTTGGCACTTTGGAACTTTTTGGAAAGGGGAAAAGGCAGAGGTTTTTTAAAAAGAGGTAGAAATATGGCCTCAAGCACATCAAGCAGTGACACTGAAGATGACGAGGAAAAGAAGAAACTGGCACAGGCCCTGGACCCCGATTTTCTAAAAAGAACTGGTGGCCACACTAACGGCAGCAGTAATAATGGTGTCCGAGGTAATGGACAATGGTCGTTAGATGTTGTTCAGTGTTATTTTTTAAACTTTCAACGAGTGACATTAAGTTTTAAATTGTTGTATCATTTAGACCAAAGCCTACCAGTCATGTCCAGTGTTACCGAGGATCAGCCAGTGAGCAAGCGCGCAAAATTATTCTCCAGAAGTGCGGAGGATAGCGAGTTTCCCAAACCGTACTCGCTTGATGTAACGCCAGAGTGTCAAAAGTTTATTGCAAAGCAGTTGGCAAAGTCGTTAGAACAGTAAGTGCACTTGACAATTAATACACCTGTCAATCTGTTAACGCTAATTGACGATAACGACCCATCTGTTTCTGTGTGCAATTATGTAGAAAACTTAAAGAAGTTAACAGATCCTCCCCGGATGACAATCCGTGTTCAGAGAGTGCAGACACGGGTATAAAATTATTTGCCAGTAGTCAAAGTCCGTTGACCGAAAGTGACCTGAAAAGACAAGCAGTACCAAAAGGACGACCACCCTCCAAAAAGCGGAAAAAGAAGAAAAAGTCATCCAAGCAGAAGGACAACTCCTCCAGTTCCAGTTCCTCGGACTCGGAGGATAATGAGAAGCTAAAGTCTGTGGCAGTGAGTGCTGACTGGGTTCTGAATAGTGTTTAAGCTTGTTCCAAAATCATATATTCATTTTATTACCTACTGTTTTTTATCCTCGTGTTTATATACCTTGTACACAACAACAGCATGTTACATGTCATGTCACATGTCAAGTCAAGTAAATCCTTTTGAATACATATTTCCTATAATGTATTGTAATATTGTCACTATTTGCATATAATAATTTGACATTCATTTGGACTTGACAAACATGTTATCTGTCCACCTTTGACATTTTAAGCTGATTGCCACACAGATTTTGCTGAAAGCACGTGTGCAATTCCAAAAGCGGAAACACATTTCCCCATTTATCCTTTTATCTACATTGTGTATTCTCTCTCAATTTCCTCCTCCAGACACATCTTTTCCGCTGCTGTATTTCAACTTCATTTCATTTTCATCATGCTCATTTCTACTCAGGGCTACTACTACAAAAACTGAAAAGATGTCAATGTAAAGTTATTCCAAGCCCAAAAAAATTTGAAAGCAGGGAAATTGATATGCATTTTTTATTGCATGCCATGCTACCATATACACAAAATCCAAAATCCCAAGATTTTTCATCATGCTATCATACAGCTTATAATTCTCCTTGTTCAAAAGTGGTTGTATATTTCTGCGTTGTACTAAGCTTTCCACTTATTTATATGATGACGTACCAGCCTCCACATGCCTTGTGCTGTGAATCTGCTTGTATTCGTATTACTTTACCAGTTCACAACATTCAACATTTACCACTGCCCTTTCTTCTTTCTCTTACCAAAAAATTTTCATGCACTCGCGACTCTCACACACAACTTAGCTAAAACTATTGCGGGTATATAGATATACCTTCTATAATGATATGAAATGAACATATTGGTATATACGTCCACTTTTAACATGCACCCTGTAGTCATCTTAATGTCTTTTCTGTTTCTCATGTTTTACGTTGCACCTCGTTCTATGAAACTTGTCTTGTGCCTTGTGCTCTGCTCTGCACTCTGTTCCGTTTTCTGTGTAAGTAAAACTTTCTGAAATAGAGGGAGAAAAACAGATATAGAAAGAGATGCATAGCCGTACTGCATTCTTGTTCAGTGCTACTAACTATAGTAGCAGTAGTAGTCATATCAATGTCGCCTTATTGTATTTTCGCCGTAACCGTAACCGTCGTAGTCGTAACGAACGTGTAACAAACAATGGACACAGGGTTTTTAAGCCGATAAAAAGTATACACAGGAAAAATATATATAGAAAGCTTGTGTGTAGTAGTAGCCCACTTTAGTCAAGTTTATTGCATTCCTCTAATAATATCTCAGCACAAGGCAAAAAAATATATAATGGGCAACATGTAATGGACAACAAAATAGGTTTGGCCAATAATTGACAAGGGAATTTTTTTTTTGCCTGTGTGTGTAGTATACATAGTAGATATACGTACACACTGCCTTAATAAGAATAAAAAACCGAATCCAGGAAGAAAACAGTTTTTTTCATATATTATTACAAAGTTATTAGCAAACTTATGAGAATAAAATAAATAGGCGGTATATCCTCAATAAAAGGATAATATGTTGTGTGTTTGTTGTATGCGCAAATATTTTCTGTAAGGTTGATGGAGAAAAGTAAAAACGCTGTTGGGTTTTGTACGTGCAAAAAAAGGAACAAGGAACGTGAACTTACAAACGGCACACATAAGAAGAGTGCTACATGAGCACAAGGATAATAAGCAGCGTATTAAAAAAATAGGCTGCTTTTCACGTTCACGTTAAATCTGGAAGAAAAACCGTTCCTGGGATTTTTTTCCTCTTTAAAGTGTGCAATCTCTAAAGTTTTTTGCATAAGTTTAAAGTTTTACATGTAGGCCGGCTTTTTTGTTCACGAGAGAAAGTTTGCCAATGTGGGATTGCGGCGTTAACAAGATCAGCAAGTTTGGTGCGAAGGTTTAAAAAGTGGTCTTAAATTAAGATAAGGTGGAAGGTGAGATAAAACATTTTAAAAGAAGAAACATGAAGATTCCGTAAAGGAAAACATGAGCTAATGGGTAATTGGTTTGGTGTGCTTAAATGTTTAGAATGAGGCGCGGTAAATGTGCCTGCATTTCGTGAAGTGGTAACTTCTTTTAAAGGGTACAACCAATGTATCCCGTATCCTCTGCTAACGGTAAAATCCCATCGAAATTCATTGATAAGATGGATGGAAAGAAAAATTCGCAAAGGTAAATATGAGACACATACAGAATGTGAAGTATAACAAGTTTAACATTTTGACAAGGTGAATTGTAAAATGGTCATTATTCTGTGTAGACAAAAGCGACAGTCCAAAACGCTAGAAGAGAATTTCTGGGACTGCAGCGTTTGCACGTTCCGGAATACTGCGGAAGCGTTTAAATGTGCTATGTGTGATGTGCGGAAGGGGACGTCAACCAGGTAATCAAGCTAAACATTTCAAGCTACAATGTTCCCAAAAGTTGCACTTGCAAATAAGCCTGTGTTTTCCTTATCATGTCATGAAATTGCAGAAAGCCGAGATTAAATCCTCAATTAGTAGCGCAGCAAGTAGCACAGCAGCTTACAGCCTCAACGCCCAAACCTCGGAGTGATGGGAGTAAAGAAAGAGAAAGAAAGTCGCAGAATAATTCTACGGGTACACCAGAGGAGAGAGAAAAGCCGAAGAAGAAGAAAATTCGCAATATGTAAGCATTTAACTGGCTTTTAAATAAAAGTATCTAGCTACACATTCATCAAGCTGTAAAACTAAAACATGTGCTTTGTTTAATATTTGCAGACGACCTAGACTGAAAAACATCGACCGTAGTCAAGTGCACCGTCAACCCGTTACTGTAAATAATGTAACCGTGGTAATAACAGAGTTTCTTCCGAAATCTGTAGCCAGCTCATCACAGAATTCCACTGTGCTACCTACTGATATTCCTAGTTCTAGCGATGTTAGTAATCATTCAGAAGTTAGTGTAAATGGTGAAGTCCCTCCGACACCTCAAAGTTCATAGGATCCGCTAATAAAATACAATTTTTTCTACCAATTTAAGTATTACTATTGATATAGACACTTTTACAAAAACAATTTTAGGCTAAACAAGTTTTTGCTGTTGTTATACAGGTTTTGTCTTATTCAGGGAACAAGGAAGTTTATCTAGTACACACATACACACAACTTAACTATCTCGCATTTAATTAGCGTGTTGGTACATCACCACACATTATTATTGTTAATTTTTTTACAGTGAAAAAAAATCATCAGTGCGACAGTTTTTTGATACCATACTGGTTATAAAAGTTAGTTTTCCACGTTGTGTATTTATACTAATGATGATGATGATGCTGCTACAACTGTCATTGTTCGGAATCTGTTCGCAAGTTATAATCTTATTCTCAGAGGAATGTTGTTCGCTGTCCTAACAGTTCCTTGATTATTTAGTACCAAACTATACAACGCAACGAGTATTCACTTATCAAACTAAACTATACTAGAAAAACACACAATTCTTCATTAGAAATATGGTATTTAATAAGTTCACTGAAAACCTTATCTAATATTTATAATGTTGAATACTGACTTTACCACACTGAAAAACTACCTATCTACCTATTTGGTAAAAAAATAGAGAAAACGAAGGCATTTTTTCTTTCCTTGAACCATTTTTGTGCATTTATAAAAAAAACCAAATCAATGACAGAAAAGAGTTAAAAAAAGGAAGGACTAAAAAAATATTCACCAAAGTGCGTAAAATTTAATATTCGTGAAAAGAGTTTGAAAGAGGGCGACACACAAACAAATTACAAGTATGTGCGGGGTGATATGATATTTACAAATGACGTTTTTTGTCAACTTTTTGTGGTTGTATGAGTTGCATAAGATTATGAGTCGCTAATTTATTCTAAACTACCGGCTCATACATAACACGTGAGAAAAAAAACTGACTGAAACTACTTTACCAACTTATTTATATATAATAATTTATACTCATATAATTAAACTAATATGATGTTGCATGTTATGCAGTTATTTAATCCTAGAAAGAAATGAAAGTGCTGCTAGCAGAGTTTTACAATTTACTTCTAAAATATATTATACGTGTTTATTTATATATACGTATTTACTATATATTTTTTTCCTTTTTAATTAACAAATTCTTCGATAAAATCTATTTGTTAGAAAAACAAGGTAATTTATACGTCGTACGTATATCAGCTACTGAATAATATGCAGTGAGGAAGATTTACATTGTTCTCGGGTTTCAAAAAAAATATTCAAAAAAACTAAATGCATTTAAACCAGGTTTTTTTGTTGTTGTTATGGTTGTTGTTATGGAGAATATAGGGGCTTTAAAGGCAACTTATTATTATACAGCAGAACTTTCAATAGAGTTATTATTATTACTATGATTACAGCTAGTTTGTTAATAAAAAATATCCCCGTTAAACTATACATTACACACTGCAAAAAGGAAAGTGCTGTGTAAAGCATTTAAACATTTAAGTTAAGTATAAAAACTTATAGCGTAATAGCTAATAAAACATTTTCACCACAAAATAAAAACATATATAAATCTACTATAAAAAGCAACTAATAAAATGAAATATTATATACAACGAATTACTGGAAAGTAAAAGCCTTGAATTGAACACTCTCTCATTAAGAGACTCTCTGTTTTTGTCTAAATTTGTGCTTTATTTTTCATATGCAAAAGTGAGCATTAAACACATATCCTTGACGAACCACCATATATCCACATCCACACCACTTGGCTGTCACATTAAGTGTTTGCCTCAAAATCACAACCAAGTAGGCCTTCATTATTATTAGCTAGGAGAGAGATTGGGTTTTTCCTAAAAAAGGATTTCAAATTTGTTGGAAAACATCACAGAGCACATACTTATAAGCATGTATACAGTTCCAGATGGAAATTTTAATGACATGAGCATAATGGAAAGTTTCACAGCATTCTTCTCGCGTAGTAATGACTTCTCGGATCCGTTTCCTTTATCCATCCACTCAATCAGTGTGTGTGGAATAGTAGATTGAGAAGGCAGAGATGCCGACTCCGTATATACCATACACACCGCCAAGGCTTTGCTGCGGGCTACAAGAGAGAAAATGCATGACATGACACACACAAGATTTCGGATGATGATGGAATGAGCGGGGAACAAAGAGAAAAGTCTGCTGCTTATGCTATTCTACTATTTCCATTGGAATTTTGGAAAAGAGGAAGTGGAAACGGAAATATATATTGGTGTGGTGGTATGCACATCCACACACACTTGAACAAATGCTCTGGCCAAAATGCCAAGTATACTTTACAATGGGCGCTATGATTAGATCTCATGAGGTTTTCGAGTGCCAAAAGAGATTCATTTTCTGACTGACTGAAGGGCGGCGGTATGAGGCTTTTGAGATGGAGCTTTCTGTGGTTGCATCTATTTTCTTTTTCATTGATGCCATAATATTATTGTGAAAGTAGCAGTTGTTCATCTTCACAGGCATCACAGGCTCTTCTCAATGAAAATGTCTAGGCTCTTTTCACGGTTTTACTAGCACATATACACGCGGGGGCTAAGTGTGATGTTGATATAAAACCTCTACTTGTCAAAATCCTCTGGAGGAGGAGGACAAGAGCACACTTCTCAAACATGACATACAAAATACCCAACACAACGACCCACTTTGAATTCCAGAGTAGATAGAATTTAGCCCACATAACATATTATGTAGTTTTTTTGTACCTTTTTGCTAATCCCGTGACAAGAATGCCTTTCCCATTTTACAATGAAATTTGCCCGACCAAGAAGCATAATTAAAAGCAGAGTATTAAAAGTTTGGTGAGTGTGTGTGTAGCTATCAATAATATCAAGCTTTTGTGTGTAGGCTTTCCTTTAATTATCCAATTCTTAAGAAATGCCAAAGAGCAAAGCATAATATCGTGTAACCACGTTGTATAATGATACTTCGTGTGTACATTTTTATCCATAAGATTATAACTTAATAACCTTGTAAAACAAGCTATAAAGTAGACAAAGGCTTAAATAACCATGTTGTGTGTAATTATTTAGTTTTTATATCAATTTGTTGCACATAAAGAGCCATTATTCCGCGAAAAAATAAAGTTTGTTAGCCCAAAATACTAATATATTGTATTAATTAAGGCATCGAATTACACTGTTCTCCGTACAACGCTACACACACGGCTAGTTTAACAGCAGCTGTGCTTCATTTTCCAAAATATGTGCTGTGCATGCCTATGTGCTTGTGTGCTTTCATCCTTATTTTCCTTCCTGAAGTGGAAGCCCTTTGCCCTTCTTCCATCTCCTCTCTCAACAGAGAAGATCCCAAAAAGCCCCAAGAAGTTTTTTAATCTTGCCTCTTGCTATCTATCTCTCTCCTTCTTTCTTTCAAGCACACACATCAAAGAAAATAACTAGGAAAACAAACTAACTGAGAGTGAAAGCAGCAAAGAGAGAGGACTAAAATGTGAACAGGAAAATTCCACAATCTTTTATAGTAGTAGCATATATCTCTACGTGCGGAATCTGCTATCTTATTTGTAAAAAAAAACATTTCTAAGCTTGCCGTTTTACATTTGGCCCTTGTCTGCTGCTGACGAGCGACATTGATTACAACAGAGAAAGAAGTTTTTAGAGAAGAACGTGGGCTTTTTGCGTAATAATTGCCTCACCGCAACAAACACATTTTTGGACTTTCTTTTCTCAAGAAATTACTTTGCACAGAGGAATATTATGTAATTACTTGGTCATTCTTTATAAAAACCGTTAATGCCTTCAGTATGCTTTTTGCATGGAAAGCATGTGCTCAAATCAAAGTTGTATAATGGCTTGTGTGTGTTAGTCCCCTGAAAGGAAAACGTTTGCATAAGAATTTTTTAATCCAAAAGCAAGCATTTACATTTTTTTAAAAAGAAAAATACTTTTAGGTAGTTTTCTGTAAAAAGGAAGCTAGGCTTCTTTTCTGGATTCTGGACGGAAAAAATATTCAAAGACTTTCCACGTCAATTTTCGTCTTTTCTTCTGGTTGGGTATTCAGAAAACGGAATGATCAAGCATGTTTGTCTGGAAAAGGCATTCGCTAAATGGAATAGCATCTCTGTCTTTCTTCGTCTTTTTTACTAAGTACATACTTTACACAACCTCTGTATAATATCAGCAAGTTATTTTCCTCAACTTAAGAACTAGTATATATAGTTGACAATGAAAGATAAATGCAGGCAGAGAACCCCACCTCGCACCTGCTACCTAATGTATAATTTATCCCTTCTTCTCTCCCTGGAAATTCAACTCTGGAGAGAGTTAGAAAGTGTGAAAATATTTCGCTATTGAGTCCAGCTTAAAAATCATGCATGCATACATACAATCCATTATCCCTTTGCTCTTTTGCTGCCTTTTCTTTCTGATGACATACTTTTTATTTTAGCAAATATACCTTCGGAATTCCTTCTCTGCATTACATTGTCGAGTGTGTGAAAAAGGGAGAAAATGTGCTGATGATAATGTTTTCTGTCGCTTTCTCTCTTTCCCTCTGTCTCTCCCTTCGTCTTCCTGCCTTATATCCTTGAGAAGGAGTCATGTAAGTGTGAAAGTGGCGCTGAAACCGCAGCTATGAGAGCATCCTTCATTGCACCTTCAAGTCAGTGTGTAAGACAAGAGGAAAAAGAAAAGAAAGATAAGTAGAGAATGAGAAACTCCACACTTTTCCAAGTTGAATATGGAAGAAGAGGAAAAAAAGACAAGAACAGGAGCTAAAAGAGCATATAAGTAGTAGAATCTCTCCAAAAGTCTTGCTCTCTGTCGGTAACCACATAAGACAGATTTCTCTCTACGGAATGCTAAAATGAGTCCTCGACTTTACATATAAATTGCGTTTTCTCGCTTCCAGTTATGCCTGTCTGTTGCAAGCAAAAAATAAAAGTTATGCAGTTATAGCGGAATATAATATGAAGAAATAGAGAATGTGTGCCTAATACAAAATATATTTATATAAAATACTTGTTTCCACAAGAATTGGAACTATTATTATAATAAGAAGGAAAGGACTACTACTAGAAAAAAAGAGAAAAATGTAGGCACATTTTATTTTTAATAATATTTTAAGCAAGGTTATATTTTATATTACAAGCTTGTAAAAAAGACAGATTGTTTAGAAGGATATTATATTGCTGTGAAAATGAGCGTTTTTTGTGTGAAAAAAATATAACGGTTTTGTACAAATATTTGAGGGCTTGTAAAAACATAGGAAGCTTGAGTTGATTTTATAGTTTTCCCCGCTCTGGACAGATGTAAGTGGTGTACTCGTCAGAAAACTCAGAGTGGTGGGGAGAATAGAGAGAGAAGAGAATCAAGGACAGAATAAAGTCGTGTGTGACAATACAAGGCAATACGTATAAAATAGCAGCAGCGGTGCGGTGAAATAAAAAGCACATCGGGGCATTCAAACACTTTTATTTTACTTGGAAACAGAAAGTTGAAACGAGAGTGAGAAGAATGGGCAAAGTGTGGTGAAAGCAATAAAAGCAGCGCGTGTTATATTCCTGTTCTGATATAATGGCTGGTTGAAATAAAACGTCAGAGAGAGAGAGCTTTTTGGTTTAACAGCCTTTTTTTCTGTGGAAAAGAGAGATAAAGCATGAACTTGTTAAAAAATGGGAAATATAGCCACAAAATATAATGAAAATAGGTTGAACTCTAAAGTGCGCATGATGTTTACGTGTGGTAATATTTTATTTTTCTTGAAAACTGGATGAAATATTTCTTGTCGGGGTTTTCTTTTGATATTTGGAATCTTTTTGGAATGCAACTTGCATGATTTTCAACTGCCTATTTCATTGTTCACCTTTTTACCCCTTTCCCAGAGAATGCTTTTTACAAGTACGTAGTATTTCTTTTCATTTTTAGAGAAACGTTTGGTAAAACGTTCATTTTGAAATGTGCGGTATGCGGTAATGGTGATGTAATAGTCAAAGTGATTATAGTAGTACATTCATGGCTTTATGGTTAAACTGTAAAGTCATAAGCATGACTTGAAACTGTTGTGATCCACAAAGTTAAGCAAACGTCCGCACATTTTTTTTTTATTCTGCAAGGCAAGGTCCCGACTTTCATCATCATTTTCATTCTAAACATTTTTTTGCTGAAATGCTGAACATCAGCAGCTTTGAAAACGTTTTCTGATGTTCAATGTTGGCTATACAGTATAGGATGTGTGGGATGTTGTAGCCAATTTGGCACAAAAAATTGCTTTCTCTATTCTTCGTCTGTCTCTGCATTTCATTTGAACAAAACATTACACAATAATCTGGTTGAGTGTGTGTAACAAAAAATACTGTTATTACACTTGTTCTCCAGAGCTCAAAAACGTTGCGGCAGAAATCATTAAGGCATTAGTACAAAATTTGCATGCAAATGCATTTTACTACACACAGCATCTTTTTTATTTAAATCACTTGCGTTTAATTTCGCAACAAAAAACGTACTGAATTGTTATTAAACTGCGCATAATACAAAAGTGAAAGTAAAGTTTAAAATGAAAACATGATGCAGTTAAAAAAGTCCACAATGTGGCGTTAGGTGACAGTATACAGAGTACAAACTGTACATTTTCTATTTCTATTTGCATAATATGACAGAGAAAAGCCTGCAGGTGCATATGGCATTAGTATGTTCCTTGCTAAATTCAAACATCAGCAGAAATGCTAATACTTTGTCAGGCCCTTTCAGTTGGTATTTGGTATTGGCATTAGTTTCTAAATACTAAAATGATAACTAAAGCTGGTTCCCAAGCTCTTCTACTTTCTGCGGCCATATCCCGCCCAGATTTTTTCTCTGAAAAAATAAAATAAAAAGAACATGCGGACAAAAAATCCTCTGTATATTCAAACATATTGGATTTCTAATGTTTACCAGAATATTTATTCCAGTCGCGTTATCAAACCCCGGGCGCCTGTCTTTTTCAACAAGTGACAGGGAAAAGGTATTAGAAAAAAAGCAAGGACAAGCATAATAAATATTATGCTTATAGGTTTTATAAGTTCCAGGATGTTGCTGCCATACTGCTGTCTTTGTACTTTATTTAATACAGTTGAAAAATTCTGGCAGATTACTTTTGTCTACAAAATTTGATACTTTAAACCTTCACAAGGACAACGTGTTCGCACATAACTTGGCTTTCCATTAGTGTTTTCTTAAGATGACCAGCACACACGGCACCCTAACAAACTGCCAATGAGTGGTTAGGTTTGCTGGAATAATAAAAAGAAGTTGGTGATGGTGGTATGGGGGGTGGAATTAAGTGCGCAAACACATTTTCCTTCTCTGCTACAATGCTCTATATTTTGTTTGCAAAATATACTCAGAGGAAAATTGTATTACTTGCCCACATTGTATTTACCCAGTAACCAAGTTTCCTACTTGTAAAGTTTGTTAGGTGACCTTGCAACTCGTTCTCCCTCTGTAGCTCTATGCATTCTACTCTAGCAAAAGGTTGATTCGATTCAAGAGGTGATTTGCAAACAAACAGAGCGTTCCGTAATGCCCCCATTGGATGCAAAGTCACAAAATTGACGTTTTATTTAATGTACTTCACAGTTCACACAAAATAATGCCATATTATCGGCTTAGCCTACACTTTCCTATAAAAAGAGTTTTGTCGGAGAGGCTAAAAGTGTCACAATAAAAGTATGACATGCTTTTGCAGTTCGTAGAAGAAAAGTGTATAATGCGGAATTACCACCCAGCTAGGTATTGTGGTGGTGACTCATCGATAGAAAAGAAAACCCACTTTGGATTTACATTTAGTTTCACTTCCTATCTCACCCTTAGCTGTCGTTTGGTTGGAAACATAATGATAAATCTGTCTTTTCTGCGACAACACTAAAATGTAACATCAAAACGCAGATTTGGACATGTATTCCCGCCCATTGGACAGACGATATTGTTTCTAAAGGTTTATTATATTAAAAGGGTAGAAATAATGCACAGAAATATATTGCATTCCTTTTTTAATGCATTTTGCTCCCTGAAGTTTCTGAGTACTGTGCTTTATTCCTTTTCTTTTTTCGGGTTTTGACAAGCCAGCAGATTTATGTAAAGATGAAGAACACACGTGAGTATTTTACAACGAGTGTGGTCTATCTATATGCAAAAATTCTGTCACAAGACGAGAACAAGGCTAACCTTGATTGTTAACGAAAACCAAGCTTTCAACAACAACAGCAGCAGCACACCAACAAAACAACATTAGCAAACCTACTTGAAAAGAGAGTGAAAATGGCATTGTATTTGGTGTGGTGCCTACTCATGCGATGTTTAAAACCCAAGTTGTTCTCTGGTGGATGAATTTATTACCCTGTTTTTGTGGGCTAGATAAATGAATGCTGTGAGGGAGAAACTTGCCAACAATAATAGCACATTTATTATTGCACCCACACACACAGCTTGACAACAAGGTGCAAAATACTAAAAGTTTAAGAGTAAAAAGCAACGAGCCACACACACAAAACGACATTAACCCTGTCTCTATATGTCTGCGGCTACCGTTTTCCAAAGTAATCAAAATCATTTTTTTGGAAATACAGTGACAACCTTCCACGTATTTTTTTAAGTAAGCTGGACACATAAAGCAGTAAGCTTGATTTAACCACCTTGTCTTCTTTTTTCAGAAAGTAGCATCTGCTTCCCTGTCCCGTACTAAATTTTGATAAAAAGAAAGAGTTGCCAGTTTTCTCTGTGTGTATTATGGATTATGTGTGGCATAGTTTTCTACCCTTTTATTTCTTAGAAGGAAAAGCCGTCTTTATTCAAAAGTTTTTCTTGTTGTACCTTCTTCTCTATACAAAATGATTTTCTCTGTAGGCTGTATACTATATTCATATTAAAGGTATGAACTAAAATGGCTACATATACATTTAAAGCTTTCCCTCTGCAAAAAGAGAGCTTAAAGTATCAGGCAAAACAGAAGAAACAGTCTGTAGAGAAAGCAAAAAGCTATAGTTTTATTCCTTAATACTATTACGCTATTTCTTTGTAGACCTTTGACAGTAAAATAGCCAAGTTGGCTATGTCAGTGCATTAAAATAGGCTTGCAAAAGTAAGAGAACGGAGAGGAGCAACGTGAGCAATGTTTTTTCTTCTGGTGGTGGTGGTGGTGGTGTGCCGTATATAATATGTCGTGGTGCTGCTGCATGGTGCTGCTAAGGAAGGGAAAAGGACGAGGGTTTTTACTCTGATGGTAAAAGTAAAGCGCGGCTTTCCTTCTTCCTACGAGAACGACACAAATAAAAAGGTACACACATTGAAAACGTGCAAAGAAGCAACCTTTTGTGGAGGTAGGCATAAGCAAAAACATGGAAATGAAACAACTCAAGCGAAAAGGACGTTTCAGAGTGAGAGAATTTTGTGTAAGGAAAGGAAAATGAGGTTTTAGCAAGCAACCCGCTGCTTTCTCTGCTATTATTTTATAAAGTGAATATTTTAAAGTATACAAAATGAAATGGCTTGTTTGAAAGATTGGGAATCAAATTAAAAGGGTTAATAATGCTGATAACACACAGAAGGATATTACTTTGCGATTGGCAATTATGATGCTCGGGGTTGAGATTAAAATGCCATGGAGAGAAGCACATGGCTACTAACTTGTTGTTTTGCTATATGTGCTTACCGAGAAAGCGTTCAATTTTTTGAAAGATTATCCAAAGGAAATAATATCCAAAACACACTGCGGGGTTTAACCAAAAACCTAGTTTACTTTTTCTAGTGCCTAAGGATCACTTTTTTGCGTCACTGACTAAAGTGTTTTTAAAGTGGAGGTTTTCATTTGCAAAATGGGATCTGGCTAATTCTAAGCAAATTCTGAATAGGTAATGATGCATTTTGCAATGTCAATATTGTCATTTAATTTTTTGCAAATGCATTTTCAACTTATTTTTCTTAGATTGTATAAATAATAGAAAAGAAAACACACAGAAACACACACAAAATGTATTGGAGGCTAAGCAAATAGAAATCAAAGTGGTTAAAAAGCCTATAGCTAAACACAGGTAAGCATAAAGAGCACGCAAAGTGGTGTACCTTTGAAAAATAAATAGTAAATACGTATTCTATTTTACCCTGATGCCCTATTCGGGGCGATTTGAAACGCTGAAGCAAAGCAGAGGTTTCTTACAGCAGCAGCACAACGTGGCTGGTCTTGGTCTGCTGTGTTATATAGCTTGCTATATGTTTTGCGTGGCTGTGATTTAGATGGAGATAATTTAATATGGGAATTTGCTTC
The DNA here is from genome assembly GCA_029691765.1 of Entomobrya proxima. Taxonomy (NCBI): domain Eukaryota; kingdom Metazoa; phylum Arthropoda; class Collembola; order Entomobryomorpha; family Entomobryidae; genus Entomobrya; species Entomobrya proxima. Next base: position 8,006,230 of record CM056173.1, read on the forward strand.
TTTTTTTTGCATTGAGTCATTTACATAAAATTATTTTACGGTTCACCAGCTTGTGAAATGAATTTATGGCTTGTTGCCATGTTGCATAAAAGTATGTGTATTTTTCTACATCTTTTTTCCCCAAAAAACATGATCAGGATCATGAACATACGTCCTAAAGAATAAAAATAAGCCCAGTTTGAAAAGTAGAACATGTGCTATCTTTCTCTTTGGCGAAAAAAAGAGAAAGTCAATCTGAAAAAGAAAAAAGAAACAAAATTTTATTGGTTTAGAAGCTAAAAATACCTAAAGGCTGTAGTTTTTGGTATAGTGGATTCTGGTACTATGGCTGGTGGTGGTGGTAAACGTTTCAAATTACAAGGGTTGAAAAATTCTTCCTTTTTTCCAAGCTTTTATCTACATACTTATTTTCATTAGATTTTTAAGATGGGTCTAAATTCATATAGACTCAAGTTTCAAGCTTGAATAAACCAGTTAAAGCTTTTTGTGTAATGTACGTATATGCCAAAGGTGAATAAAAAATGGGAAGCTTGCAGAAAAATAACAGAGTTTGAAGTTTCCACATAAAATTGGGGTATTTTATGTAACGCCAGCATAACCTTTACATCTTTTTCGCTTTACTTTGCCAATGCAAATATTGAAAATCAAAATGTGCATTATCTTTTTTATGCGTCTCAGAAAAAAGTCAAAGGTTTCTGGTGTAACCGGTTGGAAATCAGCTTTTACTATCGATAGTGCGCACATACCAAATATTAAGTTTACTTTTTCCATTACATCGTACTAATGCTTTGCCTGGATTACATAAAGAGTATCAATAAAATTGATACTCTTTTTTAAAATGGCATTATTATAATGCCTCCGCTGCTGAGAATGAGTTTATTTTTTGCTGCTTTCAAACTTTTTCCAACTACTTAATAGCTTTCTAAACCCTTTTCGCAAATCGTTCTTCTGTGCAAAAAAAAACAAATTTGCTAAAAAAACCCTATATCCACATATATATTTGAGCTGAGAGGCCTTGGTCTATGGATTTTATTCTGATATGGGTTATCATCATCATCCCTCCGCTTTTTTTCTCCCATTTCAGCAGAACAAGCTAATAAACGTGTATGCAATTTTTAGTTACGTAACTGAGCAGCAAGGCTAATATTCTGGTGACATGACTTATGACTCATAGACTAAAGCTTTGGCTAAATAACCTTGCTCTTGCTTACTACTATTGTTATCTCATATCACCCAAAAAACATTGTCTCCTCTCTTTCTGGTTATTATGCACCCAACTAAAAACACTATATGGGTGTAAAATATGTGGGCACAACCCAAAAAGCTCTAGATATAGTTAGTTCTCTGTTTATATTCCTTATTTCTCTTTTGCAACTACATTGTTTTATGCCTCAGCCTAAAAATAATATATTCCTGGTTTGTTCGGAGCATTGTGAGACAAGCAGCACATCATCCAAGCAAAAACTAAAGAATGAGCAGAGAAGGGAAAGCGTAGCTAGAGAGATGACGAGACTCTGGCATGCTTCTGTGTAAAGTTATGAAACTAGCTCCCTGGGATTTAAGACTGGCCTTGCTTGCTTTCCCTATACATATTTTCTCGCCCTCTCTGTATGCTTCCTTCAGTTTCCACACATTTTACTCCACTTTCTAAGTGTCTATGTGTGTGTGTTCCCTTTTTTTTATATGAGTACTACATGTAGTCATTAAGTATAATCGTTTTTTTTCTTCTTCTATCTTTTGTGACTATGTATGCACATTCCTTTCTCCTTCCTACAATACACACATACTTTTTTAGGCTATTTTAACATGCTGAGTGAGTTTGTGTGCTACTATGGTTACCACACCACCAAATAGTAGTTCTAACTTACTCTTCTGCTGCTGCTAATATTACCACATAACCACTATTAGATTTTTAGACTATACGGGTTGAATGGGAACATATTTACAATTGCTCTAGTGCTATGCTGGTGCTAGTACTTAGGCTCTTTTCTTTTAGGGTTTACTTTTTTACTACCACTTCTCTCTTTCTACTGTGTGTGATAGGTTAATAGAGACGAAAAACTGGAGCACGGAAAGTACATGCATTTTGTCACACTGGAAGCCAGCATGTGAGTGAGTGGGCATGTTTGTAGGCCTGCCGTTTTATACTTTTTACTCAGTTCTTCTGCTGCAGTTTATATATAAAGCTTACATTGTATTACTTTTTTTTGCAAGGCTTATAAACAGTTAAGGGAAGAGATGGAGATGGAAGGAAAAAGTGTAACAAAGAGAAGGAAACATGCTGTGAGCACACATACTTACTACCCATACGTCATGAAGATCACAGTGATCCGTATAAAAAGTATGCAACTCTGAAGCTCTTCTCTGGTGCCGCTGCTGGTCTGTTGCCCTTACATAGTTTAACTGCTTCTGCTGCTGCTGCTGCTATGCTGGTGCTCTTCAGAGAAGCGAAAGAATGTTAAGCTGGAAAAAAGGAAACTATTTCGAGATACTCTCTCACACAGCTTTTGTATACTTGTGTGTCTGTTTACTAAAAAGTTGTGCAAAAATAAATGAATCCTCTTAAATTGCTGTTTCTCTATAAAAGCTGAACAAGGTTCGGAAAAGGGTTCGCTTTTGGAAGCAGCATGATCATCATCATCATCATTTCAAGTAGGTATATGTTTTTTTATATGGAGAAAAAAGCTGGAGGATGATTTTGTTGAATGGTTTTATGGAACGTGGTATCACTATGCAGCTTGGCAAAGTAGGTAGGTACATAAATGCATGGTGGCTTGGCAACTCTGATGAATGCACGGTGGTTCGCATGGCACACGGAAAAGTTGCATGTGGCAAAATAGTTACAGTATCACCAACCAACACACAACGCTGCATGTATTTTGTGGTGGTAGTGTTGGTAACAAAATTCTACATCGTTCATGTGAGACGGAACAAAAATAAAAAATGTTGCTTTTCGTATACACAAAATATTTTCTATATGGTAGACTTTGCGCATGTGAAACTACACCAGCGAAAAAAGATTGAGGGAGCAACGGTTTTCTTTCTCCGAACACGAAACACACAGTGTTCGTCGGACCGCTCCCCGAATTTGTCAATAACGTAAGAACACTTTGTGTACTTGGTGGTGGCTGGGTCTTCTGTTCTTTTTTTTTACTTCTTTTCTTCTTTTTTATTTCTCAACAAAGTCAAGTTGAGGACTGCATACTACGAACACCGTTATATTTTCGAGAGTCTCCACCCCCACCACTCTCTCTTCTTTGCGCTCTATTCCTAGCGTTTCGCGTAGTCAAGTATCCTCAAAATACTTTTTTTTTCTTGGACTTTGCTGCTTGCATGCATCCTGCTGCTGCTGCTGCTCTGCTACTATGTGTGACTTAAGTGTGTGTTGCTGCTGCCGATGAGGGGAAAGCAAAAAAGGATGTTGATGATGATGACGACGATGACGACGACATAGTCACAACGATGATGATAATGATGACGACGGATAAAAGAGAAAATGAGTCTCTTATATTTTTATTGACCTTATAAGAAGCTTTCAAAAAGAGATGCAGAAAAGCAGAGCTCCCTTCCTTCCTTCTATTTCATCGGCATTAATACCATGAGCCTAATTACGGTGAAAATTCTGGGAACGAGCTCTTTGTGTTATTAACAAAAAAAAGTAGCATGCAATATTATTCTCTGATGTTGTGCATTCTCTCGCACAACAGCCACGAAGCAACATTATCATCCTGTCTGCTATATACTTTTTTATTGCATGCAATTTTCATTCCTTTACTTTGTTTGCCCATTGAAAGGAGAGATGCTTTGCTGCTGCTGCTCTTCTCGTCTCTGCTTTTATGCTGTTATGTTGCTATTTTACAAGAGAAGGGAATATAAAGCATTGTAAACAGAAAAGAATGGTTCGAGCTACCTAAAAACTCTTTCAGACAATACCTAAGTGTAATCAGACTCTGTTCTATATTTTTTCTACGAATTTCCTCTCTCTTCTTCTTTCTTTCTTTTTTTGCCGATGGGAAAGGTTTACAAATTTTGTCTTGCATGCATGCATGCATACCAGTGCTTCTGCTGCTGATGCGATGCTTGGTTGACTGTTGTTTCCTTATTGGTCTTGTCACTAACTTCCTCTCTCCCACTTTTTTTTCCCTTTTTTACCATCGGCTTTTTTTCTCTTCCACACAGCCAAAGGGAAAGCCAAAAGGGAAGCTTGTCATTGTGCTTAATGCCAAAGTGACTACAATGGCGGTGTGTATAGTGCACTCTGAGTATTCCCAGTAAAAACGCTTTGTCTCTTGTGGCGTTGGCCATGTCCTTCTTCATAGTTTTTTTTTTTTGCAAATACATATAAAAGCTCTAAGAAAATGTGTGCTCAACAAGACGTAAATGTAATATGCTATTCCATTGCATTCCTCGGCTTAAACCTATTCATTTCTCGTGTTGTCAGCTCTACTCCCCATCAAAAACTTTCTATCTTTTTTAATCATCAGCATTTTCCCCCCTATAATCTTTATTACTATTTTTTTCTCTAGCAAAAAAAAGCTTGCATATATTGTGCATTGTCCTTCAATTTGCGTTTTGTTCCACAAAAAAAAACAGCCCAGTGTAAAGAGAGCGAGAAAGCTCTGTAGTATCAGAAATAATGGCAATAATAGTAATCGTCCTGTGTGTCTACAAAATGCTTTTGCAAATACACATACAAAACCATGCCGATTGTTTTTGTGCTTGAGCTTTAGTCTTCTCGCTTTTTTATTTTCATGGATTGTACAAAGAGAGTAAGTAACTAACGGCGTGGTTGTGTCCATGATGTTTGGTATGCATTATTCTTTGTGGCCAGCTAGCATGCTTCGTTTCATTTTCTGGCCTGGCCTTTCGCTTCCCCTCCTTTTCCCCCTTTAATATTTTTTTCTCTGGTTCCAACATTCCATTTCACTTTTCCCATACCTGCATTCTTTGTTTGCCAAATAGCACTGTGTGGCCATAATGGGTAGTACCTACGTTTATGCATATTTGCATGCAAATATCCACACACACAGCACACAAACTACTATAAAGCTATCTACTTATATGACTTGGCCCTACAACCTTATAATTTTTACACTGTGTGGACATGGACAAAATATCGCAGGCACGTATTTATCCACTGCTGTTACTGCCCCTGTGTCCGGTCTCTTACTAAAATGCAGTATATAGAAACAGTCTTTCTTTCTTCACATTATGCTCCCATATTCCAACACTGTACAAGAATGAGCAGCAACTCTGAAAGGTTTTTTTCGAGGAAAATGTTACATTTTCAGTCCATAGGGCTTTCTATTTTCCTCTCTTTCTCTCGCTCGCTCTTGTGTTTCCTATAAGCTGCTATGCTGCTGCGGCTTCTATACTTTTCGCCTCCCTTTCAAACTGCTGGACTTGTGTTTTACAAGTGAGCATCATCATGCATAGGCAATGAACAAATTAAATAGTATGCTAAGCACACTTCTTGGCTTTGACTTGGAGTTTCTCTCTGGCTACAATGTCGTCCTTTTATAGAGTGAACGTGTGAGGCTCCACACACAGCATCAAAACCATTGTAGCCGGTTTAACAAAAAGGAATAACAGTTTTTCCAACGTTTCAGAGGGATAGAAACCCAGAGAGCAAGTTTTGGTTGGCAGTAAAAGCAGTAAAATAACATTGTATGTTAGTAAGTGTGTGCATGTTTCTGAGGGCTGAGGAAAATGTTGGCATAAAACGAAAACTCTCATTCTCTAGGTCTCTCTAATATGCATGTATTTGAGTGGCAGTGGCATTGCATTGTTCCAATGTTGCTACTCTAGACACTTTCTCTCTCTTCTCTTGAAATAGAATGATCCGATGAAAATTTTTAGCTCATAATATATAATAATAACACAAAAGCTTCTATAATTTTAGTTTCTACTCGACCAGAATAGATGAGCTCTCCGGCAAAAGTTGCACAAAGGACCATGTGGAAAAAGAGCGTACATATAAAATAGACTTATACGAGGCAAGTCCCGATTTCGTTTTTTCAGAAGCAGCGTGCCTGCGAAGTAGAGCCAAGTAACGGAGACCGAGAAAGCGCTTCCAAACTACAGTACTCGGGCAACAAAGCGCTGCCACCATCCACCACGAATAACGCCACTGCCTGCCATAAGCAAAACTCTTTATTTTTTTTACTACGGCCTACAACTCCTTACTCGAACTATACTATTATTACTACTTTTTACTACGGCTTTACCTCGAACTATTGTGTGGTATTTTTTTTTCTATTTTTTTTTCTTTTTTGGTCTTCCGTTATTCCCTCTATTCCGGCATATAAGCAAAAACAGTTGCCTTGTCGCTGACTACACACGCAGACACACACATGGAGGCACTCTACATTTTCTCTAAAATAAAAAAAAAGACTTTTTTTCTCCCTTCATTTTTTTCCCTTCCTTTTCTGTTCAAGTCGAGATAGAGTCTGAGTGCCCCGCTGCTGGCAGCCAGTGCTCTTCTGGCTACTTGGTTTGGCCCATGTGTCTTATTGCCTCTACCCCACTCCTTATGACTCTCGACCTTAACGAGTTATCCTTTGCTGGTCGCTTCTCCTGCTTCAGACACCAAAAGCGGAGAGCGCGAGAGTGTGTGTCTAGTGTGTAGTGTGCTATACGAGTAAAGACTTCGCCAAGCCAAGCCAAGCCACCAAACCGACATCCCCACCATCAAGTGCTCTGCTTGCAATACCCAAGCAGAGCTATCTTCGCGCGCGGATGGCCAGCAGAAATGTAAGCAAGACTCTTGCTGCAAGAGCAAAAGGGTTAGCAATAAGACGATCTAAGCAATAAGACACAAGACATAAGAAAAAAAACCCAAAAAAATGTCGGAGTAAAAGTTGTTGGCAGCAGCTTTTTCTCTGTCTTTTGGAAAAAAATAAGACAAGAATATAAAATAGTAAGAGCATTCTCAAAGACTGGATGAATCAGATAGAAAGCCAGTGCATGAAAGCGCGTGCATCTTTCTGGAGAAAAAACCGTTCCTTTTTTCTTGCTTGCAGGGTGAACTCCCATCAAGTTCCTTTTTCGTCCCATTCATACTCTTTTTTTCATGTATTCCAAGGCTAGCATTGAGCCAGAGCCACCATCATATTGCCATACGAATATCTAGCGCGCACTCACACTCACACACTCATACAACGGCCACCGTTAAGGCAATAAACATTTCTCTGGCAGAGTTTCACTTTTGTGGAAGAAACAACATTGAGCCCACACCACGCCACGAAGACGAGGACTCTAGGACGAAAAAAAAAATTATAAACATATATGCCGTCATAGAAGCAGTAGCAAAGCAGCAGCTCAGTAGTAATCATCCACTTTGATAAGTGTGCTTCAGCTGCAGTTTAAATACGTACGAGAGTTCCTTTTCTATTGATTCTCCATGTGCTACTGCTGATGTTGTGCCAGTCCGCCAGCCCCTGCCACTGCTGTTACCATTTTCTCTTTTTAGTCAGTGCGAACATTTAGGAGTGGGTACAACAACAGAAAAAAAGAAAGTTTTCAGAAAAAACTGGCTAGCGCACACATGAACAGAAAAACGAGAAAGTGTAAACAGTTACTTTTTTGCTACACAAAACTGTGCAACTGGAAGAAAATGTGCTTTACTTCAGGATAATATTTTCACCTTAAAATTCCCAGCAATAATAAAACGTTCTCTACATAGTAATAAAAAAACATAGCAGATAAGTTAGCTGTAATTTTCGTCTCTGTGTAAAATAAAAAAAATTCGCATATGCTTAAAAAACGCTACAAGTTATAACTATACTGCCACATTAAATGTTTTTGGCAATAAATATATTTAAAGTGTATCTTACTAGCTGTAATTATTGAAACGAAAATATATTGCTTAGTATTTTTCTCGCTATTTGTTTCACAATTTGCCTTATCAACACACACGCAGTGCGTGTAGAATGTGTGGAACTAAAAAAGTCATCTCTTTAAATAATGTATACTAAACCTACCTCTTAAATCACTCTGAAAACTGCCGAAAATAATAATATTCAGAGATAATATTTGTGTGTGTAAGTGTATTATATTGTGCTTATTATGTGCCTGTGCGGTAATAATAAAATGAACTGTTAAACCGCGCTACAAATGAAAAAGTTGTATGCATGCATGCAAAAATGAGAAATGTATGAAAATACTAGAGAAGCTTCCAGCGTAAGATATCAAAGTAACAAAGACTCGAAGCTTGGCAATCATCATCATCATCTGCAAGCAGCATCAGCCGAGCGAGTAGAGAATGAGAAGAAGCATGTAAGTAGGTAACTTTTTACGAGAGAGCATTTTCTGACTCCTGCATTATCATCATCATCCTCCATCAATATATCAGAATGGAGTTGGGAGCAGCGGGGAATAGTAGATCATCAAGAGGAAACTACCCGCCACCACCAACGCCAACGCCAGAACTGCTTCTACCACTAAACATGACTTTGATGCTTGTAATAAACCACCAGCAGCATCAGGAGAAGCTTTTGCAACGGTAAAACTGAAAGATAAAGAGAGAAAGAGAAAAAGTAATAATAAATAGGAATCAAGAAAGGTGAGCAAAAGCTACGAAAATATAAATGAAAAGGTTGAGGCGTGCAAAACCAAAAATATTTTCTGGGTTGGATTTTCTTTTTTGGCTTTCAAATCTCCTTTTGTATTTGTTTCACCTCCTACTTCCTTCTTGGGTTAGTTTTTCTCTGCAGTAACAAATAATAACAACAGCAGAACAACAAAAAGTAATAATATTGCCAAGATTTAGACATAATAAAGCTAACATGTAGCAAAACACCGAAAGGAGAACCCCAGGCCAATGCAATATATCCCGTGATTAATTTTGCATTTGCTTAATAACTTTTTACCCAATCGATCTATTGACATGAAATTCTACATGACATGACCACAACTGCCCATGATCTAAAGATACTTCAAAAGATATCGCGTACTTGGACAGACGGACAGACACAACTGATTTTAATAAGCACCTTTTTCGGTGTGTTAATAAAAGAGGTGGAGTGAAAAAACTATGACCAAGGAAACAAATAGTCCACATGATCATCAAGAGAAAGAACATGCAAACAACATTTCATATGAATGAATGTTTTAATTTTTCATTGTCTTCAATATTAACTTGCCCATTTCTGTTGTTCGCTGTCCATCTTATAATTTTTTGCTGTTGAACGCCGTTCCCTAGCTCATCCTTGTATTATTTTTCAGTAGTCTGCCTACACGCAAACACACACACAAACTTTTAAGCGCATCAAAATCTTGGTCAAAATTTAATACGCTAAAAAAAGAAGCGTGTGTGTGTTTGTGTGTGTAAGTAGCCTTTTTATACCTTAAAGGTAGTAGGTACACATATTATTTATACTTTGTCCAATTTTTGGTTCTGTGATTGCATCCTTACAAACTTTTTTTGGAGTGGGTTTCTTTAAAAAAACGAATAACTTTCTTTTTCTCTTTCTATCTGATTGTTTGTTAGCAGACAAGAACAGCCCTGCTGCATTAAATAATACGCAAACATGTTCATAGCTCAACTTGCAAACCTATAAACCTGAGTAATTTTGCTGAATACACAAGTGCTTTTTTGGAGGGATTTACATAAAACATCAGAAAGCGGCTCACAAAGTGTAAAAATATAAATGCTTATTTGCTACGGTAAATATTTTTTATACATTTTGTGTATCTCTCTGTAACTTTCGTATTGAATAGTTTTTATAAGGTAGCAACGTTTATAATTGTGTGGCTGCTTTGACAGAAGTAAGTGTTCCTTTTGAAGAGAGCAGAGAATCCGTTTCGTTGCAAAAAAGGAGGAGAAAGCCTGCAGAGTTTTATAGCAGTGTGACCTAGACAAGCAGAGAGGCAGAGAGAAAGTCACACAGAAAGTGGGATTCACCACCACACCGGCTACATATCGTCGCCTTCAATAATCAGCATCCGGCAAACGGGAGCTGATTATTCCGGAGCAGATTAGGAATAGGTAAGAATTTTGACAGGGAGAGACACGTGCTTCCTCTGAGCTGAGCGCGCTGTCTATTAAATTTGATAAAAAAAATAAAATGACAAGGCATATTTATTATGCATATATATGTAATATACTTACGCATGTGTGTGCGTAGCAGTATATCGTACACAATCAGTTTATTTATGAATGAAAAGAGGATAATATTTAGTTTCCGGAGAGAACATGAGCCCGTCACTTTTATTCTATGTTTGTGTTTAGTAGACGACGCGGCGGAGGCAGATTGTAAACAGAGAGTGGGTAACCTTGTGTGGTGCATTAAATATTATTATCTTGTATTTATATTTTACACAAACAGAATATCTCACATTTCTCTGGCTGACAGGATTGTCATTGTCACTCAGTACAATAGGGCAAGTCTCACGTGTCAGAGGTACAACAAGCACTACAAGTCAAGAAACTCTCGTGTACTCTATTTACTCATTGTCAGGGAAACACTCTCTCTGGTTCTGGCGAGGACGGGTTGCGTACTTAGTGCAAAAACTTATTTAGCTGAGTGGATTCTGGCGAGACGAGAGAGAGACGATGACAGGGAAACTTCTTGATTTTGTTTTCATTTGGTAGAGATTTGTATGCAGACAGTTACCCTTTTTTTGGTCTTGTTCTCAGTTTCCTTCAAGAAGATATATATCTTTTCATTCATTCATAAATTCCATGAATTGGCCAGCCACAAGAACAGATATGAGCAATTGTAGATGTATAATTAGAGCAGAGCATCAGTTTGACAGCGAGACCACTTCCGCTATTCCCATTTTTAGAATACTTCTGTGTCAAAAGTTGTTTTATGTGCATTTTCATAGTCTTGCTTTTTGCTTCGTAATCGTAATAAACTGAAGCACATTTACATTGATTGAGTTACGGCTTTTAATTCGAAAACTACACCACAATTACTCCGGCTAGCTTTATGGGTTGTGTGTGCCAGCCAGAGAAAATTTGTGGAAAAAGTAGTGGAATATTAAGTAGGGAGCCAGGTTTCGTGGTAAAATTATTGAAAGCAAGAAGTGTGTGCGGAATACTGATTCAATTAGTTGGTCCGGAGTTGGTACAATAATCGAGTAAGTACACAAGCACAAAAATATATACTGTTTTCCAGAGAGTTGCACATCGTTTTGACAATGTGTTCTGTTCTCTAGCTGTTGTGTTAGTATACAGAAAAACATACACACATTTTGCGGTTTTTGCGATAATGTATCTATCTCCAGCAAAATGGAATGGAGTGGGTGAGTAGTGAGTGGTGGAGTAATAATATGACTCAGTTTGTCATCCAGCTGAATGAGCAAGGTATACCCACGTTTTTTTAGCTGGAGTATTATTCAGAGTGGATGACAGTGAACACTACACAATATACGCAGCTATAATTCAATTCATTTTCCCAATTACACACGACTTGTACACACATGCATAAAAGCTGGTTCATGCTGACTGATTCTAGAACCAAATCATCATCATCATCCTTTGCTATTTGACCAAGTGATATTTACGACAGTTGGTGTTCCAACTTCCAACACAAAAACTTTTTGTTGGCCTTGTCCTGCGAAAGAATGTCAAGTTACAGACAGAGAGAATACGACGGTGCGTTTTTAGCACTTAAGTTGCAAAATATATCCTTTTTATATTCTTGCCCTTTACCTTTTTAGAGCTATATTGTGAAATGGTGACACATACAGCATTGGGATAAAACTGGGGGAATCTGACATTCTGCATAAACACGGGTTTTAGAACAAGCACAGTGATGCTAATTGTTATTGGCTGATGCTAATAAATTGAATTACTCTGGTGGCTTGTGCACGCAGACAACTCTACACTTTTATGACCCAAACGCCGGTTTTCATCAAGAAGGGTTGTAAATGAAGACTCAAAACTTATTGTGAAAAGTGAAGCCGGATAAAACGTAATTCAATCAGTTTTAAGGTTTTAAGATCAGTTAAACTGTGCATAGATTTTGCTCTAAAATTAGCTGATTTCCAGTGTCCTCCACATTATTCGAAAATTGGAACAATTCCGTGGTCTAGGCATACGTGTATACATCATCAACACGAGCATTTATTTTTGGGGTAAAAGAATACTGATACTGGCACTTTATTGCTAACCGGAATTTTGCTCACGGCCGGCCTGTAAGCACACACCGACCTACATGCACCGTCATTCAGAATGACTAACACACAGAAAAAAAAGCTATTTTCAAAGACAAGCAAAAATTGCCGCATCTGCTACACCAAATTATTTGGCAAGCTATATAAAAAGCAATGGAATTTTCCAGAGAGACAAAATACAGTACAGACCTTATAATAAGCTATATACCTATAAAAAGTTTAGTAAGCAAGCAAAGCACTGAATAACTCCCATCAAGCTCGACAGTTTTCTAGAGCTCCTGTGCTTTATTAACTGACACGGAATAAAATTATTGCATCAATTACATCATGTGGCATGGCAGTGCACACGCGGAATTGTCTCTATAATATATACTGCTCAGCTAATACCAGCTTTTTTGCAGCTGCACCTTTTATACCTTTTTGTTCTTCCCCGGGTTTATTGGCATGCGGGCCATAAGTAAATACACATGCAACTCTGTTTCGCATTTAGTAATCACTGTATTGACTCACTATTTTTTTCGTGCATTTAATAGATTATGTATATGCATTTAGGCATTTCATCAAACTTGGATATTTATATTGGTTACTTGTGTGCAGTGCAAAAAAGCCAGGGAACTTGAGAAGGAAACCCAAGCCAAAAAAGATAGATGAGCATATGCCGTGTTCAATAGTGGTGCTAGGGAATCACTTATTATTAAAAGCTTACACTTTCCTTTCTTTTTACTGTTTTGTTGCAGTAATTTACTGTAACGAGCTAACCACTCAAGAGAAAGGAGAAATAGCAAATAATAAAAGTATAAAAATTTCCACTGCACCTTTTCTACTTCATTACTGTCCTACTTTTTGCTTTGTCAGTTGCACTGTAAATAAAAAGTGATGGCAACAATTTTCTAGAGAGGGAAGAAGAAAGGTGTGTGTTTAGAACAGTGGTACAACTTGACGTAATAAAAATATACCATTACTAGTTTTTCAACATGTCAACGGATATCATCAGCAAAAGGAAATGGCAAGTTTATATGGTTATTAGAGAGACCGGCAGATAGGTATAAAAACACAGAGCTACCATTCTTCTGCCTAGGTTCAAGTTAAACGATGATAGTTCTACTGTATTTTTTTACATTAGTTATTAATAGAAAGCACGGAGAAAATATTGTTGTTGTCTTGGTCTTGTGTTTATAGGCTCATGTTTTTGATTCCCCTTGTGTAAGTGTGTTTTGTGTGCAAGTTGATTGGTAAGCAAGAAAAGGGAAATGGATATATAAAAAATGGTTACATTAACTGTCGTTATTTATACAATTGACAAAGTAATAATTCACATGGCTCTTCATTATTATCCTGTGCGTCATATTATGCTGAGAGAGAAGAGGATGATCTATTCCATGTATGATGGGTTGTATTACAACCAAAGCACTTATATTTATGTATATTGGGAATTGCCAATGCGAGTGAAGAGGAAGTACGTAATAGGCAGCAAGAAAAGCATATTATTTTATTGCAACACAATACCACTCATGTCATGTAATGAACCAGAGGGAAAAAGGATAATGGCCAAATAATAATACTAATAACTGTTATCGAACCAAAAAGAAGAAGAAGCATAATGTATAGCCTATGTAGCAATAAGTATACCAAGTGGTAAAAGAAAAACAGGCAAAATATTAAATGCGTACATTGTAAAAGCTCTGGGCTTTCATTTTGAGCTGAAGCGCACACAGCTGAAAAGAAAACAAGAGAAAGCGGCTTTGACAAAATGGAAAATATAAACAGGTGGTGGTACGACAAGTATTAAAACTTGACAGGTATATATTTTTTTAGACATTTTGAAATACAGAAAAGAGTGGGTGGAACAACTGTGAGCTGCTGCTGGTTTATGATGAGTGCAGCTTTTCAGGGATTGATATACATTTACCGGTTTTTTTAGCAATAAGGAACAAAGCGGATTGTGTGCAAATTCTAAATGGAAAAGAACAGACACACTGAGAAGAAATAACAGGGTGATTAGAGTTTTGTGGCATTGTTGAAAAAAAACAATAAGGAAATCTATAAAGGAAGCGCTGTTTTTTACTGGCTGGAAAAAAGGGTACAAAAGAGGCAGAAAACGGGGAAATGGTAGCAATTTAACAGAAAATTTGGAACAAACGGAAAATATCCTTTTTTGGACTAATAACCGGTGTAGTTAGCCAACCAGCACTAATAATAACACATTTCCGTTGCTCAATATATATCCTATTTCTTTTGTTTCTTATTATTTTGGATGACATGTGCTTTTGCGTATTATATACATATAACTCATCTAATATTCCATAAGATATTTACGTCAACTATTTGGTTGTACTTTTTGTTCATGAAAATTTTTGCTGGTTGTGAAGCATGTAGCCGACACACAAAACAAGATGACGGAAGTAATGGGAGAGACACATGACATTACTAATGACAGGAAAAGCTGACATGAGATAGCTAGTGTACTACCATGAACATCCACACACACGTTATTTTTTATATATCTGATCTGATACGGATACGGCAAAAAAAAATCTGCTGCAGTGTCTGTGCCCAGTGGTCCGAGTATATTACACCGTTACTTTGGAATAGTTATGATTACACCAAAATCATGATGCGGATGATGATGCCGTGTAGCAAGGCCGTGTTTTTACTTTTGACGATGTTGATGTTAATGACGACAAATAAAAAGCCTGAAGTGGCTACATACTTTCATTTTAAGTAAATAAACGCAAACCTTAAGAGATTCAGTAGTATGCGAGCTCTTGTCGTTTTTGTTTTGAAACGGTGAAAAGCAAACATGGTAAAAACAGGCCGTTAGTCCCTCTCTGTCTGTGCGTAGGGGTAAAAAGCAAAGACTTTGTGTGTGTGCACTTGTGATACTAAACAACATTATGATTATGTCTAGGGAATGAGTGAATGAAATTTCCGTTTGTGAATACGCGAAAAATAAAACATGGAAGCTTATTAGAAATTTTTTGGTGGAGAACAAACTGGTAGAGGAAAACGCATCGTTCGTTGCTGCCGTTAGCTTGTGTGCTATGTCCTTTTTACGTGTGTTTTCTTCTTACTATCTTGTTGGCAAATACAACATAGTCCATTTGCCAACACACATAACTCTTGTAACGATTTTCCTTTTCTCCACACTGCTATCATCATCATTCACTCATTCCGTTTCTTCCTTTCCTTCAGTCACCACCAAACACACACTGGCAAGCCAGACATCGCATCAGCTCAGCAGCAGCAAAAAGTTAGTACTATAAGCAGCAAGCAGCAGCGAAAAGAGAGGCAGTACGGCAGCAGCATCCGCACTACCGCATTCAATTTCATTCCATTCTCCACCTCACTGATTCTTAGTTTCATGAATATAGTCCGTTAGTCAGGTCAGGACAAACTTTCAGTTTGCTTTTTGCATTGTGTGCTATAGCATACCGGAGACTCTAGCTCTCGTACCTTACCAAAAAACGCTCTACTCATCAACAACATTAGCATTTTAGAAGGGAACACACAACACACACGTATATGAGTGTATGTGGATTTTTTACTACACAGACCAAAAACTGTCGCACGTGTCTCCAGAGTTTGGGGTTTACTCTCTTTTGTAATAAAAAAATGAATGAGCAGAAGGAATAGAACGTCAACACTCAAGTGCATATTGTGTTGAAAAGTACCTGTTCTTCTCTCCTTTTTCTCTCCAGTTTCCCCCAGGAAAAGAGAGAAAAACGAAGGATTCCAACAACTTGGAGCGATGAGTGTGGCTTGTGATTTTTTTGTCTATTTTACCTTCACTTTTAGAGAAAAAAATGATAATATAAAAATGTGTGCATTTAAGTAGAGACGTGTGTAGTAGGTAAAGAGACAGAGAAAAGTAGAGAAAAAAGGCATTTTATTTTACCAAGAGATAAACCGAAATACCAGGATGAACAAACCCTCCATTTATTCTCCCATTTTTCAATATTAACTCTGCGTTGAAAACTGAGACCATCATCCTTGTCGTTATTGTGAGTTGTATTATAAGTGATTGCATTATTATTTCTGAACTCTGAATGCAGTGCTAGTTAGAAAAATGTCATAGGCCGGATATATACATATATTCTCACTGTCTCTCTGAGAAAACCGTAAATACACAGGTTTATTGAAAGCACAAAAAAGGGGAGACGTATGCGTTTTGGAGGCAAAAAGCATATAAAAGTGTGCTGCTGAATGACATGATGATGTGTAGAAACAGAGAAAGATAAATATCTGTTGGTGGTGCTGCATCATCTCTCATCTCTCGCGTCATCCCCATCAGCACAATTCAATATTCACATTTGTCAGAAAGCGAGTGGAAGAGAGCAAATCCTTGAAATTGTTTGAATTTCATGCTGCACGCTTCAGTAGGAAACCAACTCTGGTACTAAAGAGACAGACAGAAAGACACGGACTGAGTGTGTATGTGTCGTATCGTATTCTTTGAACGGAAATCAGTGCATGTGGTCTAGTGTGTAGAGAAGGTATAAAGGCTAAAAAAAGGTTGAAGGGACTAGTGGCATCATCGCATAGACTTTTTGTGTGCATAATTTAAAAAGACTGGTCATCTTTCCTGCCAATTTAAGGCCATCCATAAAAATGTAAAAATGTGTACTTTGCTTTCTTCCATTTTTTTGACCGTGTCAGCACAAAAAAGATACATTTTCAACTTTGCTCTGTTTTTTGTCAACTTGCAGATTTGTAAAACATGATTGACCCAAGCTCATCAGAAGAGGAAAGCGATGATGAGCAACGCGAAACCCCTTCATCCAAGAGTCACCACTCTAGTCACCACAATGAGCCTCACAAAGAAAGCCTTGACATTCCTCACGGTCACGGCTCTCACCGGTCACTCTCGCCCAACAGCACAACGTCCACAGACACCCTCAATGTTGGCCAGGCCGGCAGTCTGGGCTCTGGCTCAGGGGTTAGCAATATCAGTGCTGGTGGGACACCCCTACGTGGGGCTGCCCTTCAGAGACCCACATCGCCTTCTCCATCGTTAGTGTCTGAAAAAACCGTGACAGACTCTGCCGACCCGCAGGTAAGCCAACTTGTTTCTTTTTCTTGCTTTCCTTCAATCTCCTTTCTAAATTCTTGGGATGCGTGTATGTGTGTAAAGCAGCAGAAACACACAGAGAAGCAGCATAACAGCTTAATAGATTTGTTCCCCCACACGAAAAAAAGTTGGCGTGTGTATTTCTCTGAAAAAGAGACCCTTGTTCGTTTCCACTGATGGTGGTAAAAGGCAACGCGTTGAACAAGAGTGCAAAGAGCCCCTACAATCTCAGATCGATCACAGGCTAATTAAATAATAACACTAGTACTGTGTGAGTGTCTACATGCTATATATCATCAAACAGAAAAAAAATCAATGAGCGACCCGTTTTCTCGTTCGTTTTACCTAACAACCTAATCTTCTCTCGTGCTGTTCATCTCCAGCCATATATTAGTAGAGGGAGTAACGTATATAACGTGCTATAATATATTATATATGGGCAAGTGCAGAGAAAAGAAAAGAAATTCCGAGATTTTATGAGACTCTCATGGATACACAACGGGGAAATAATATGAATAGATGGAATATCGATTTCCAAGCCAATAATGTATTTCTTTGCACATGGCTTGTCTGCTGATAACGGTTTTGGGTGAATGAGTAATAGCACATAGAGGAAGAAAAATGTACAAGCTATATATGAGTATATTTTTTTTTATTATGGCTTTTCCCTGATGACTAATGTGTTGGTCTGGTGCTGACTGGTATAAAATGTATGCCTATTATAGGCAATACCACACACGTATAATCTCACTCTTTAAAAACTTGTAAATTGGAAGAAAACGCGCAGCAAAAAAAAGAAACTGATTGAACGTACACGCGTATTAGAACATTAGAGCCCAAGACCTTGTGTACTAATACGTCTGATGACCTTGTGCTGATCAGTTTATCAATGGATAATAATAATAGTATGAATATCATTATCTCTCCTGTTTCTATACATTTTATAAACACAGTTGTTATTCTATATTCTTTCCCGTATTGCAACTTTCTTGCTGCTGCTGTTGAAAAGAAAACAACTTTTTTATCCAGGTGTCATGCGTTCCTGTTGTAAATTTGAATATTGCATTACTCGACATTTTTATGGAAAAGTAAAACCACAAAACACATTATTCTCATTCTGTCTCTCACTCGAAGCAACAACAACAACTGTGCTGACATCAGACCAAACGCTGCTACTATTATACTCTGCTGATATGGTAGTGTGCGGTGGTGGTGGTGTTGACGTGACGCTTTTTTTATTCTGCTGCAGTCATTCGATCGTTTTTCCTCTGTAGCACACACAAACATTTTCTCCTGACTCGCATCATCATCCCACCGCTTTTTTTACTACCCAACAACCTACCCAAGTTTCCACCATGTCTGGCGCAAAGTCAAAAGTAATTTGCATGATTCACAACATATTATTATATACTAGAGCAAGACACAAGTACTACTTAGTACACACTAGGCCAAAAAACTACAGTAAAGATCGTTTTAGGCAAAAAAAATTGAAGATAGAAAAGATGATGTTGATGATGAAGCATAAAAAATGCGGGTACTACGTTATTTCCCTCTCTCTAGTCTTGAGATTGAGATGATCGGAATAAAATTAATGAGGCGATAGCATGGCTTTCTGATGGGCACATATAAAAAAGTAATAGAGAAAGGCTTCTGGTTTTCAATCTTACCTTTTCCACTTTTCCCACCACCACCAGTACTTCATACTTGTCCTAGTCTACCGGATAATAAGAAGTCTTTTGAATGCATAATAATAGGTTGAGGTACAGCAGTCCTTGAAAAATTACATAAAAAAACTCTATCTAGAGAGAAGATACTACAAGGTGAGATTATTGTACCATCAAACATTTTTTATGATAAGCTTGTCGGAGACAATTTCAATATTAATAATCCAATCTGCTAAAGTATTGCATCGTGAAAACCGGCCGGCACGACAAATTTTTTGCGAGATGAACCACTTTTCCCCATTTTATGCACCTTTTTATTTTGCTGCTCGGTTTGACGTGTATACCTACTTGTTATTATATAAGATGATCATAATCTTTGTCAATGACAGTACTCCCCACACACAATGTGTTTTTTTCAAGGAGTTCTGCACCATCTTGATCACTACGACGAGAATAAAAGATGATGATATATGAAGTGGAGAGTACTCAAGCGTAAAAACAGAATATCACACAGAATTTCTCTCATTTTTTCTTTTCTTGAGTGAACCAGGAAGGAAAGAAGAAGAAAAAAAAGTAAATAAATGTGTAAGCTCTATATATAGTCCCGTCTTATCATCTCTCTGCTCATTTCATAATAAATCCTTTTATGTAGTTTGTCATTCTTACTTATAAAAAGGGACTTTTCTTCCCAAAAGTTTATTCCATTTCTGGGAATTAAGCACGTCATCATCATACCATTTTACTATTACTACAACTACTTGCTACACACTTGAATGAAACTTGTTCATTGAAAAATAAAATGTTGAATGAAAACAGTAATTTTATGTATCTCTTCCTCTGTTTACATTTTTTTTACACTAACGAACTTGTTTTGATATCAAACGATACTGATATCCTCTGTGTGTGTGTGTGTGTTCAGTCTGTAAAGGGAAAGGTGTTGAGGTACATACGTGAATGCTGTGTCTGTGTGGCTCCCGTCATGCGAAAAATGACCTCTCGTGTCTGTGTCTCGTTCACAAGATTGGTTGTGTGTGTGCTCTGCTAGAATGGAATGTACTTGTGTGCTCACTTGAATATCTCTCTTTTCCCTTTCTTTTCATTCCGTTTTGTTTATTTCCGTAGTGAAAATGAAGTTTATAAGGAGATGGAGTGCAAGTGGAATTTATTTCTTAAGAAAGGCTTTTCTCTTTTTCAAGGTACTATGCTCTGATATAGATTTGATTGGCCTCCAGTGTATTTGTTTCTTTCCACTTTTTCCTGGTTTCATCTTCAAAACATCTTCAGAGTATAACATTTCATTCATCTATTTGTATTCTTATTTTTAGCTTAGCAGTATATATAGATAGGTAGGTACACGGCTTTATTTTGGTTGGCTTCAGGTTACAAAGTAAAAAAAAAGTTTAGTGCAAGAATTATTGCCTTCTGCTGAACAGAGTTCAACGAGTCATGTATATAGATAGACACGACATCACAAATTCACCTCTCTTGAATGAAGTCACGGCTTTTGAAAAGATGAATGAAAAAGAGGGAAATTTTGTTTGCAAGGAAAAGCAAAGCACAGTGCTAATAATAACAATGCAATAAAAATTGCAAAGAGAGAGAGAGAGAGCTCTGCGTAAAATGTACATACACACACATCATTCATTCATCTTTTATTTGTTCGTTACTCTCTCTACACGTACATGTTTTTATAGGTATCAGCTATTTATACAATTTTCCAGAGAGTGAAAGAAAGAAGTTGTAAAAGTGCTGGCGGAGTGAAATGAAATACTGAAGAGTAATCCGTGCAGTTACGAGTAAAATGGTAACACAAGATTGTGTGTATAGTAGTCTGAGGCCGTGTTTTTTTATGTTTAGCTAGTACCATAATTGAAAAAAGGAAATATCAGTTTGCATTTGGATTGCTGCTGCAAAGTTGAAAACCAGGAAAGTGAATGACCCAATGTTGTGTATACACAAGCCTTTTATTTGAGTATACCAATAGGGAAAAAAAGTGGACTGGTGAAAATAGTCATTTTCTACACACACTTAGTCTTTTTGTTTATATTTCTATTTCCCGAAACTGTCAACCCAAGCGAGTAAATTTTGTTGATACTTCATTAATGCTGCCGTCATTTATTATTGATTGGGTAAATTAATATGTTGCAGTGTAGTAGTGTGGGTGAGCTTGATGAACACTGTTTCAAGTTGGGCCAAGGTCGGTTACATTTTGCCAGTGTACACTTTTTCTGGGCAATATTCAGTTACACATGTGGAGTTAATATATAAACCACGTTGGAAAATTAGTAGGAGACCAGGTTTCCTCTGCGCTAATATTGTTTATGTAATGTAATAGAGTAGAGAGTTTGTGTGCGCAAACATAGACAAAACAGAATTATGAAAAGGTTGAGGTTGTTATCATGTTTTGATTGTTTACATTTTGGCTAGGTATCATCATGTATCCTTCTCATCGTCACACTTAAAAAGGCTCCTGTGTGTGTAGTGTCTCTATAAGCACATTATGTTCACAATTTTAGAAGCTCTATATTTTCCAAACTACAAAGACGACCGGATTCTCTTTTAGTGTAGCATCTATGTTTAAACCTGAATGAATCATGTTATAAAGCAATTTCCATTTTTTTAACTGTTGACTCTGTTCAAAAGGAAACTGACCTGCGTCAATTTCCCATTTGCAGGGTGAAAGTAGATGGTGTCTTGTTACAAACCCATTCACAATGTTTACACTTTTTGGAACTTCAATGCAAATACATTGATTAGAATAGGAAGAAAACGTAATCATTTTTGAATGTATCTTTTTCAAAATGTCCGCAAGGGAGAGTTCATTGAGTACTTGGATGACGTTCTTTCTCAGAGAATTAGGTAGTACATTTTGCTGCAGGGTTTGGTAACTGAAATATAATAGCTACATTTTTCTTTCTTTTTGGACCCATTTTTAGCCCTGATATTTTTCACTTTTTTTCTCAAGTTTATTGATCCATTAGAGAATGACTCATAAAAAACTTAGGAAAAGCAATTGTAGGGATTTAGCTCTGGCTCGCTGCTTTTTTTACTGCTTGGGTTGCCAATTTGCTACCGGGATGCATTGTAAAGTGCATCATTGTTCTTTCTCTGTCGTTATGGTTCTTTGCACATTTAAGCTGCACTACATACACACAGCCAATTATTTTGCTGATGATCATAGGCAGCTGAAGAACGTGTACAAACTACTTACACATTTTGTGAACCGAAATAACGCGAGAGATTATGAAGACAGCCGATTTGCTGCCGACATATTGCAACAACAATGAGCTAAGCTTCCAGGGAAAGTTGGAGGCTATGTGATTAGTAGCAATTAACAATGCTGCTTGTAGAGAAAAAAAATGGCACAATTTAAAATAAAGTAGACGTGTGTAGGCGTACACACTCCAAGTTTGAATGCGAAACTATATCTGCTCCTATACCTGAACATTACATACCTATTTATGATAAGCTTGAGAAGCCAAGCCAGAAAATTGTACAACTCTCTTGTGACTTGTGATCCGATCCCTGAAGATTGGAAACGTTTTTGAAGGAAGCAAATTGCAAAAGCTAGCCCGATGACAGAGGGTTTTAGCTTGAGAGCAAAGTAGAATCAGTGAAATTCCTGTGAGCTAACATCCGGTTACATAAACGAATGTTTGCACTAAAAAAACGTTTGACATTCCGGCTTTCGTTGCCAGCAGGTGTTTTTTAATAAGCTTTAGTTGTACTTAGTATATAGTATAGAGCAGAAGAGAAGCCACAGAAATGAAAAAAATGATTGTATAGTTGATTAATATGTAATAAGTAACGTTTTGCAACTACTACTACGTATCTTTCCTCTAGTGGATCAAATGTTGCGTCAATTGTGACTTTTGCAAAATATAAACTTGTCAGTTTTTGCTTCCTATTTTATATCTCTTTGTTATAAGCTTTATAAATTTGTTGTTTAATTAATAAAAGCAATAAAAACAACCAAAAAAAGAACGAGGACAACACAGCACAAGAGATCACAAGGTGAATCCCGGATTAGTACACAGGAATACAATATCGATTTCCTCAACTGAAAGGAAATGGGGAAAACTTGCTCTGAAAAAAACTGTATCAGCAGCGGCAACACAGGATGTTTTGATTCCCTTAAAAAAGTAACAGCCTGGCGTATTATTACAATTTGGTTGAAAAAAAAACTCAGAGAAAAAAAATCGCATTTTCCATTACGTGACATCTACACAGGATAAAATTTACATAAATCCATTATTAGGCAACTGTGTGAAGCAATTGGAGCAAAAAACGGGTAGCACACAACAACAAGACAACTTGCTGGGCGTGAATTTTCTTCTTCCATTCTATCTCATTATTGCCATTGAAGCTTGAACAACTTCTTTCTAGAAGAGAGAACAAACGCAAAAGAAAATATTTTCAGTACGCTACCCATTTTTTCTCCTCTTCTTCTGCTAGTCGGCTTACCCAAACCAAATAAAAAATAGACTAAGAAGGAATAAAAAACGCAGTGCAAATGGTAGAAAAAAAGACGGTTGATGTCTTCTCTTTCTGTGTGTGTGTGTTCATGTCTACATGCTCTAGAGAGAAAGTAAAAAAGAAGAGGAAAAAAGAGCACACAGTTGTGTACGCTTCTGTTATTACTTTCTTTTGTAAACAAGCGCATGAATAAATACATTAGAGTACAAAAGTATTGTGTCACGTAGCGATTCTCTCAAGTTATTATGGAGTTTGCAGAAAAAAAAAGTTTCCCAACACAATTTTTTTTCGCAAGTTGTTTTTTTCTCTTCTTTCTGAATTTCAATCCCAAAAATAACTTCAACAAGATTTTGCAAACCTTTGAATCTCATATAAGCACGTTGTGTTCAACTTACCTGGTGGGTGCAATTTTAATTGGAAACGTGTTTTTGAGTTGGGTGGTTGACTAACGCTAAGACGTATATTTTATTGAAGGTCAAAGAAAGAATCAATGCTGCTTGTTTGTGTACTTATCAAATGCCAAACCATTGCGCAAAATATGTTTGATCATGACATACATTCAAGTAGGTAGACATACTGTTTTGCCACAGTGGTGGTGGCAGTGGTACTAGTAGTCTTCTTTCTAATTATATAGACGCCCCCCGTTGGGACAGGTATAATAACAGAGCATAAGGGTGCTGCACAGAGAGTCGAGTGTAGCAAAGGAAAAACATGTCATCATATTGGATTTTGGAACTTGTTGCAAAGGTTACCCAAAAAAATTTTTTTACCGCCCCCTTTTTGCACTTCAATCATGTCGTGTCAGATTGCTCTGAAAGTGTGGTCCCGTGTTGTGTTTGGGAAAGGTATGAACTCTCTCTTTGTAAATTGAAAGTAGAGGATTGCGTCAATGCAGCACCAGTCAGCCTTGAAGGCTAAAGAACACGGTTACCGAAATTGATTTTCTTTGAATGCAAAAAAACTTAGTTTGCTTTCGTTAGTCTGTCTCTCTTTGAGTTTTGGAGTAGAGTATCATCATTGCCAATAAATTTCATAATCTTCTTCCATATCCACATCCATATATATAAATATAGTTTATTTACCAACTTTTTCTACTATGCCAGCAGTAGTCCGCCGAGAGACCTGTGAACTCAAAATGACTTTTCCGGGCCTCAGGGGGAAAATGATTATTCACTGATATTTATCTAAAATGAAGTCAAAGAGAGAGAGAGAGGGAGGACAACCCACCTACGAAAAAAACGTGGGGTTATGGTGATCATGTGTCTGTATATCCTGAAGGAAGCGCACCTTTTGGGGGTGTGCAGATTTCAGGTAGGCGGCAGGAAGGATTTTTTTTGTCCTTTTCAGACTGTGGAGAAATGTAGAAAATCCAAAGTACAACCTTTTATTATTATTATTATAAGCGGCTTGGTCTTAATAAGCTCCGCTAGTGTTTTCAATTTCAAAGGAATGTTCCAATGTTCTTCACGTGTGTGTGGGATACTCTTTGCCATCAGAGATTTACACTTACATCATCTATCGGTGAGTGGGAGAGACTGGGATAAAAAGACATATTTAGGCGTTATTTTATCAGAAATGGAAAATGAAAAGTCATTTAGAAAAAGGTTTTCAGACGAAATGGCATTTTGGTAGAAAATAATTGCTTCGGGGAATGCCAACATTACCGGCATTCTGTTTTGCACTTGACAAAAAAGTGATTACTATATTCCAGCAGTTATAATCAAAAGCTGATTTCGTCATTGTATCCATTGAGTAACAAAACTAATTTCAAGACGTTTATTACAACACCATTCAAAACAGTCTGATTGCATCACCCTGTTTTCTCCAGAAAGAAATCAATTTCGTGTACCCATTTTATTATGTGTCAATATTTCGTACCCTATTCCCCCTCGTGTTTATTTCATTAACAAGTTTAAACTACTTTTTCAGCAGACTTATGAAGCTTGTTATCTAAACACACAAATAATGAATCCTTGCGCAATTCTAGACTGCGGGTCATTTTTTGGCATAAAAAATATATGCTGGTGCTATGCTGCTGCTACTCACATGCTTTATTTTATGTGTGCCGGAATATTAATCCTTTTTTCTTTCTTGGTCTCTTTTCCAGCTTACTCTTCAGGAGAAACAGGAACGTGAAGAGGAGTTGAGGAAGACTCGTCTACAACTCTACGTATTCATTTGTAGGTGTATAGCATATCCGTTCAACGCCAAACAGCCTACAGATATGACAAAAAGACATACGAAAGTCACCAAATCTCAGTTAGACACGATACATTTGCGCTTTCAGGTAAGTATACAAGCCCAAAAATATTCTTATTTTATTAGCCTTGTTCTCTGGCATGTTGTTGGCTGTGAAGCACACACAGTTTTATATTATATCTCTTTTGCTGTTGACTTTTAGCTCTTCTTATCCACTTTCCAGTTATTCATTTAGTGTCTCTCAGCCTCTCTCATTCATCTACATGTGTGCTTGTAGTGTTCTTTTGCCAACAGGCTAATTTTCTTGTCGAGCCCCCTCATAATATTTATTCGGCTTAACACGTACTTGTATCTTATAACCAGAGAAAGACTAAAAGAATAGAGAGCAGGAAATCTGTTCACACAGAGAGAGAAGAGAGGAGGAAAGTGGAGTATTTTGCAAGGAATTTTAATTTAGACAAATAGGATCTCTGTCTCTGTGTGTCGCTCTCTAGAAACGAGCTTTTGAAAAGGGGAGACACACAAAGGCTAACACTCTGAAATAACTCTGCCATTAGTACTATCATAACCATTAACCTACACATCAGACAAATCCACTAGACAAAAACCCAACAACAACGGTTTATTTCCCTGTACCATCAAAACTCTCTAGACAGATTTTCTCACATGAGTTGGTGGAGAGGAGAGGAAAAAAGGATGTGAAAGTAGGAATAGTTCCATGATGCAATAATTTCCATTGTAATATGCCGTAAAACATGCATGCAAAAAAGTTACTGCTACCATTACCAATTTTACAACCATTAACTTTACGTGTCATATATTTACAAGCAAGAGAGATAATATAACTATCTGCTTTGACGTAAATGGAAATGATAGAAAAGAGCTAGCAACTTTTCACGTGTAATAATTTTTCCTGGGATTTGTACATTTTGCTACTAGAGCAGAGTTACATACATGCTCGTGTACACACAGCCAACAACACATTGCATCTCATAAATATTACATGTGCACACATAACAATACGCTTATCTATTGCCACTCACCACCACTGCCAACACTGCATTGCTAAAATGGAGAAAGTGATGGTGGTAGTGGCTCTACTCTTCTGGTGACGACGATATGTAAGAAAGTACCTAAACTTTAGGTCTGTGAAAAAGGGACGACAACCAAGAAAAGGATTTAATGGCTAGATTAATAGTTCTTTGGCAATATAGCCTGCTGGGTTATTCCTTTGGTTGATTCATTACGGCAAAATATTGTATGGAAAACCACATTAGTTATGTGTGCGTGTCCTCTTGTCTAGTAGACCATGCTTTTTTCAGGTACCTATAAACTTCCTTTCTTTTTTTGTTAATAAAAATGCTTCCTTTCTCTTCTCTTCCCACACAGAGCTTTCTGAAGGGTGATACTCAAATAGCTGCTGATGAGGCGTTTCAAAATGCGGTTCTCAACTACACTGAAGGTAAACTTTTAATACGGCATAATTCATAGATTATAATGCATACAATAAAACGTCATAACGATATAACGTTTTGAATTTTTTTTTCAAACACTCAAGTCTTTCTCAAATCAGAGCGGGTTCACAGAATGGTTCAGGCTGGGGCTTGTTCACATCATGACTTTAGAGAAGTGTTTAAGAACAATGTGGAGAAGCGTGTTAGGTACGTAACTAAAACTCACGTACTTTTCTATTGCCATTTAACTACACGCCATTACACTGCCATTATTATTACTATTATTATTATTGTGTTTAAGTGGTAAGTAGTTTTGTGTTGTGTGTGGAGCTATCATCATCATAAATATTACGGTTTTATATGCCACTTTCTCTGCCTTGTCTTGTGTAGCACACAGAGACACACACTCTCTAGAAAATTACTAGAGTAGAAGAGTAGAGTACCAAGAGTACTTGAAAAATAAACATTTTCTACCTTCTTTTTTAACCTGGCGCTATGTAGATTTTAGCAAGGCATATGAACATATACGTGGATGTGCGGTGCAAAATAAATAGTTAAAAAAGACAAGGAGAAAATGCTCGACTTATAATGTAACACGGGGTTTTTAAAGCAGTGCTCAAGAGCTCCCTTATGGAATGAAGCACCCTGTAAAGTATACAATATCTCTCTTTGCCTCTACTAAAGTCATTGTGACGAGGCGGCGAAGAGTAAGGGAAAAACGGAATAGTTACCGTTTTGTGCAAAAAAACACAAGAGCAATATCAACAGAGCGCGGCAAGCAAGCAACAATTTTTTTTTTGCAAGAGATATTCTGCCCTCGTCGTTGAGCACAAAAAAACGTGTGTGTTCTGTGCAGAAAAGTGGTACACGTTGAAAGAGTCTCTCTGTTGAAGCTGTGCTGTTGCTCAGTGGTGGAGCTTGCGAAATCCCACACAATTGCAAAGGCAAAAAGAGTGGCAGTAAAGTCAAGTGACACAAAAGAGAGAGTTTTCTCTCGGTGATGAATGTTTTATAGTAGTAAATTAATGGGGTAAAACTGATTGCGAAAAAGGGCGAAATAGATGGGGAGCTTGGGGAAAAAGGATGCATGAATGTGTAGCTTTCTCTCTTTTTTGCAACAGCAACATCATCACCATATATAAACTGCATGTAGGCGTGTGTTATATATATTTTTTGTGAGAAAGAAAGAAAAGGCATAAAACGCCTGCCTAACTACTTTTCACTTTTTTTTATATTTGGTAACAATGGAACACACAGGTCCTTGCCAGAAATAGATGGACTGAGTAAAGAAACGGTCCTCGCTTCATGGATGGCCAAGTTTGATTGTATTTTCAAAGGGGACGAGGACACGAAGCGACCCCGACTTCAACAGTCACTTCATTCTGAGCTAATTTTGTCGAAAGAGCAACTCTACGACATGTTCCAGCAAATTTTGGGAGTGAAAAAGTTTGAACATCAGCTGCTCTATAATGCCCTGCAGGTAAGGAGTGACAACAATGAGCAAAAAATGTTTTATCAAAGTGGAGAATATTATCGCCGTGGTTGTGTCTAAGGTGTGGCGCATGCTTCTTTCATTTCCTTTTCATCTCTTTTCTCTACCTACCTATTTTTCTACCCACCAAACTTGCTATATAAAAGTGTCGTGCTTGACTAGCTCTTGTCATATAAATATACAGTAATCATAATGAAAATATTAATAACAATCGTAAAATACTAAACGTATATACATCTCTTTCTATGAGCAAAAAGCTCGGGTTGGTCTTACAAGATCCCGTTTTCCTTCCCTTTTAGCCAACTTGTCTTTCCATGTTTATGTCACTTTCTATTTTAATGGGTTAAAAAGTCGTAAAATGTAATACTACACTGGCTTGTAATCATCACACGGGCAAAAAGAAAGAAGGCTCAAAGTAGTTAAGAGTCCAGTACTTGAATCTCTCTCTGGAATTGTGGTCATTACAAATTTTAGTAGAACCAATCTTGCAGCACACGGGATCATTTAGAGCATGTGTGTGTGTGCACATTCCACACACAGCCATCTCTAAAATGCAATAATACTTGAGATCATTTCTTTTCCCTTATTTTATTCCAGCTATCAAATGTTGCTAGAAAAAGAGCATTGAAAACCTTCAAAAATTCCTTTTCATTCCTTTGAATTTAATGAAAGAAAGTAAATGCGCGGGTATAAACTTTGGACAATGATTATTATGAAAACGCCGTGTGTGTAATGTCAATTAACACTCTAAAATCTTTTTTTATTTCTTCCCTTTACACCTTTCTTCTTGCTGCCCACCCCCTTTTCCCCTATTTAGCTGGACTCTGCAGACGAGCAAGCTGCCGCAATCCGTCGCGAGCTAGATGGTCGACGCCAGAAGGTATCGGAAATGGAAAGGAATAGGAAGCTAATGCCCCGTTTTGTGCTGAAAGAAATGGAGTCCTTGTACATCGAAGAGTGTCGCTCTCAGATAAATCAACTAATGCAGAATCTCGAGTCTCTACCGGTGTCCAAAGGCTCAACCGACTCAAAATACGGCCTTCCAAAACTTAAAAAGTATAATCATAGGTATGTTAATTTCAGTAATGTCTGTCTTTTGGATGAAAGAAAAAAAAAGTCTGTCTATCTATCGTTCCTCTTTACTTTCTTTCTATCTATCTCTATTCTCTTCTTCTTCTTCTCTATTCTTCTTCTAACTACTACCATAATAATATATATAAATATATATATAATAACCATATAAAATATAACAAATATATAACAAATAATACTACTACCACATCTTCTTCTTCTTCTCTCTTCTACTATCTCTCTCTCTCTGTCTATCTGTCTCTTCTCTTCTTCTTCTTCTCTCTCTCTATCTCTCTCTATTGACAACTATGCCAAAAGACAGGCATGCTGGAAACCGTCTCCTTAAGTTTTTTGCTATAACTGAGCTATGTTTTGATTTTAATTTGGCCCATAACATATCAGGAGAAGCTCAGTGTTAAGGTAATCATTAACTTTTTTCATAAAAAAATGGAAAAGCAACGTTCAAAAATTTCCCTGCTCTGCTACTTGTCTCTCTCTCTATCTATCTCTCTATCTCTTTTAGCTATACTATATTCTATTTTTTCTCTTTGTATCTGTTTACTGTCTCTCTCTCTGTATGTTCTCTATTTTTCTATCTATTTTATCAGTAATTTCGGCAATGTGCAAGTTGGCAGTGCATTGGCATTTTCTCTCTCTCTCGTTCTCTATTCTCTCTCAGTACTGTAATCCTATCTATTTATCTAAATCTATCTATCTATCTGCCAGTGAACTTCACCCCTTCAATCTATCTATCTGCTGTGTATATCTCTTTACCCTCTGTTTGTGCTCTTGCTGTCTCTCTCTCTCTCAATTCTTCCTTTTGTCTATTTACACACGTCCTGTTAATCACTTTTTATACCTTGTTGTGTCACAAAAAACGTTTTTCTGTGATGATGATGCTTGCATCTTGTTCAACTATCTCTTTTGTGACAAAAATGCAATGCAATTTGTGTAAAAAATATATATATCCCATCCAACTTGCCTTTAACCTTATTTTTCACACTTTTTTTGTTTTTCAAAAGCCCTGAAAAATATATATGGATAGAGTTTTTTTTACAAGTTTACAAGTTTGTAAAAGGTGACGGATGACTGTTGATGGAGAGTTTATTTAGGAAACGCCTTTCATTTTTTACTTAACAAACGTGTGACAAGTGCAATGCTAGTTTTTTGTTGACGAGAGTGGCGAAATGAGTTTACTAGTATACAATGAGCAGTGGAAGAAAAGTGTTCTCTACACAAAGTTTTAAGTCTAGGCCAGGGTCATCTCTCTTCTCAGAGAATATACATCATCATATCAACACATATATTAACTTTCAGCTATATATCTTCAGTGTGGTGAGATGTTTCCAATTTTCTCATAATAAACAACAATTTATTATCTCTGTAGTCCTTCTAGACTTATTGACAGTAGTAGTCATCTAGAGTTTGTAGCATGTAAACTTATTAGCCCTTCTAAAAAAAGTTATTTGTTGTCCTTGTCGTCAGGAGTTTATAGCAGAAAAAGCTTGTTCACCAAAAGGGCCAAACATGGGCATATAGAAAAGCTGTGTTTCAAGTTGCCCCAATTTGTCCTTCTGGCCTTGTTTTCATATAGAAAAAAAAGCTCAATCAGATGATGAATGCATTTGGCAAACACACTTTACTAACTTTACTAGGCCGGTTTTTCTTTAGCTCACAATCAAAAAAAGCACAATAATTACTTTAAAAGTATTTTGTCCTTTTTCGTTTGTATATTCGTCTAATTCTCACATGATCACCAGTACAAACTAGACAACCTGCACACGTTTCTCTCTTTCACTTTCCAAGAGTTTTGTTTGGTTTCCTTTTACAGTAGTAATGAAAATGATACTCGATCACGTAATATAATCCATGTGTGTGTGCTATCATGTTTCAATGTCCACAACATTCAATCTGTTTTGTATCGCATTGGCCCAAGTCTAAAACTAGCAATATGACCATTGTTTTCTCCCTAAAGTTGTCACACGTGCACTAAATGTACACTCGCAATGTTTGTGTGTACAATCACATTGCAATAGTGATGATGCTACTACTACTGATTATTGGCCTATCTTCCTTTTTTTATCTGGCGTTAGATATTTGTCTCTTAATGAAAAAAACATTTGTGGCAAAAGTATGATTGACAAGAGAATGCGACAAGAAATCAATTTGAAATTTATGTGACGTAAACCAACTTCCAGGAATCTATTTCTTTTCACTGAATTCTTTTCATTTTTTCTCTTTCATTTTCACAAATATGCAATATTGAATGTCACAATCCAATGATAATATCAGTAATAATGATAGAACCAGATTGTGTGCGCGCGGCATGCTTTTTTCATCATCACATCACCACATTTTTTCCACTGTGTGTTTCTTCCTCTTGTCATTTCTTTCTTTCTTGTCAATTCTCTATTATTATTATTTTTCTGTCTTTCTGATTGTGTGATTCTGTGTTTCACTTTCACTTTTCTCTCTTAAAATAAAAAACCCTAGTCCAGAGTCCACCCTCTATACTATATCATGTGTATACAGATAGTTACAACACGTGCTGACTGACTTTTACCACAAACAACACACACACAACACAAGCAACCAACATACCTGATTTCCTGTCATGGATACAATAAATAGATAGTGTGGAATTTCCTGAATCCATATTTCTTTTCAGTGGATTCAATATATCTCTCTTTTCTCTCTTTCTCTCTCTCTCTTTATAGCTCTAACTCCTGTCTTCATTTGAATTCGTAAGCCTTGGATTTCCTTATCTTCTAGAAATATTTTCCTAGATAGCAAATTATAGACAAATAAAAATAGATAGAAATACAATTTTCTCTTTATCTAGCTAGATCGCTATATGTGTTATTTTCTAGAAAAAAAAAATCTATTTTGTGTTCTTATATTTTGTAGACTGTCCAGTGTGTCCAAGCTCTAGACTTTTAGTGTGTATTTTTCTCTGTATAGTGTGTTGTGTACGCTTAGTTATGTCGTTTTTTAGTATTATTATTCGTATAATTTTTAGAAATAGAAATTTTTATGTGTGAAATTTTCTTTTTTGCCACAGCCATATAATGTGTCATCTCTCTGAGCCATATACCATGTGTGATATTCGCATCGCATCTCTCTCTTTTAGAATGACCGTTGTTGTTGTGTAAATATATTTATCGGATAGATTGTGTATGCATTTATTTATCCGTGTCAGTGGATGTCGCAGTCTTGTTCTTATGCATATGTGTGTACTTTCTCTCTGTATAATTGTATAATTATATCCATAAATCCGCAATAGCATATAAAATTGCATTTTTTTACTATATAAATATAAGTATATATACATATGTACATTTGAAACATGTACTTATGTATGTATATTCTGCTGTTTATCTATATTCTTATATATAGATATATATATTTCATATTTTTTTAACTCTTACTCTACTTATCTATTATTATTATTATTACTATTACATTACTACTCCTTTTCAATTTTTTCTCTCTATTCAATTTTTCTATTCTACTATTGTATATTTTTATGCACTTACCACAATGCTCTTTGAGAACAGCCATGTTGTTGTCAGTCCTTTTTTGGTTTTTGTTCCTTATGATGGTCCAGGTCTCAAGTGTCCCTAGCGAAACTGGAGGGAGACTCGGGTGAAGATACGACATTGAGTAAAATGGATGTTGTACTCACCTTCACGCTTGAGGTACGTGCTTATACTTCACGGCATTGTTCTGAGCCTCTATGCTGCAGTGCAGCAGCAGCAAGCAAGTTGCCCCTGAAAAAATATTATTACGTGAGAGCCTTGTGTGCCACGGTCTAATCACTTGGAAGTAAAGTGTACATGCTAATAACATCCCTCTTTGTGTGTGTCAGGCTCAGTAGTACATTACCAACTTAATGTCATCGCTGAACGTCACCATCATTAAATTTCAAATATCAGGTTATTTGTGTGGTGTTCGCTCTGTTTTCCAACATGCAGCATCATGCATGCTTTCACCGGCTAATGTGCGGTGAGTGGTGTAGAGAGGCGGTGATCATGATGGCGGTGGTGGTGGTGAAAGCATCATACTCTCTGCACGTAAATGAACACACACACACAAGGCAAATGATGATTACGATTATATGGAAAAAGCAGAGAGCGATGAAACGTGTATAAAAAAATATTGTGCTGGGCAAATTGCTTGCTGAAGTGTAGCTTTTTTATGGATATTGACTAACAAAATGTTTTCCCCCTTGCTTTCTCTCCCTCCTTCTCCGCTGACTTTTTTCAAATCAAGGTCATCGTAATGGAGGTTAAAGGTCTCAAGTCCCTTGCCCCTAATCGAATAGTTTACTGTACTATGGAGGTTGAAGGTGGGGAGAAGCTGCAAACAGATCAAGCAGAAGCATCAAAACCCATGTAAGCCCACGTCTCAAAAATGTGTATTGTGGGGCAATGTGAAACATGCTAACTCTGAGATTCTCTTTCCAACCTACGTTTCTAGGTGGGACACTCAAGGAGATTTTTCCACAAACTACCCTCTCCCTTCCGTTAAAGTTAAGTTGTACACTGAAAACCCTGGTATGCTCGCCCTAGAAGACAAGGAGCTAGGGAAAGTTGTACTTCGGCCTACACCATTGTCCACAAAGGTAAGAGAGTACAAGCTCTGCTCTGTGTGTATGCTATACTAAAGATAATATTTCCCTTCATCATCCATTTCCATAAAAACTACATCACATTTTACGTTTTCCGCAAACCCAACAAAATTTGCTGTTGTTGTAAAAATGTCCAATGTAAAAAGGACCTCAGCATCTTTCAACCTCAAACTGTGTGTGCTTTCACGCACCCGCGCGCTTTACCCCAAACAAGCAAAAATATACTGTAATGGCCCTATTATACTTTATTGTGGCAATGGGCAATTCATATTGACCACAGTTTTGAGTGTGGAGTGCTTTTGTACAACAAAAAACCCACAGATTTTTTTCTACAATGTTTTGTTGCTTTCTTTTTCTCTTTCCACATTTACCGCACACCGCCTCTGCATTTAGTACGGACCACCGACTATGTCAATATTATATCGTAGAGGGTATTTACAATGCATTTACTTTTACGTTCTGACGACGACGTTCCTAGTTGTTGCTTAGGGTACAACTAAAAAGTTGTATATTTATTTATTTAGACAACGCAATAACAATATTTTTCATGTGGTAAACGAATATTTGTTTGTGGTACAAAATAAAAAGGAATCGTCCACACGGACAAAAAGAAAGCTTTAGTCACAAACAACTCACTTTCCTATCAGTTTTTTGAAAAAGCCAGGACATATGGTGTATTCTCTGTACTCTTTACTAACAGGAAAAACTGGAAGCTATAATATTCACGTATTAAATTTTGTTTGTACACTCAATTTTTTTTCTTTGATGCATTCACATATTTTTTGATACATTTATATCGATTACTTTTTTTTCTCCACACTCAAAAACCCCAAGTGTTCTTCTAGTGTTTCTTTCCTGCTCTGCCTTCCCCCTCTACTCTTTTAAAAAGAGAAAACGATTTCATTTTAAAGTGGAGAAAGTAGCTGTGCGTATATAATATATGCATTCTATGTATGATTGATTGTGTGCATAAACACATGGAAAAAGGACAAAAGCTTGGGTGTATGTAAAAAAAACAGCTTTTTAAAATGAACAATGCCATTTTAAATTTATACAGTGCACAAAAAATGTTCCTCCAAAACAATGTACACTAATTATAGATAAGGGGAAATGGAAACCAGAATATATATGTCCAATGGGTGGTTAAAATGAAAAAAGAGAAAAGTCTAAACAGCTATTATTCTTTTTCCGATCACAATTACAATAAAAGAGTTGTATAGCTTTCTGTGTATTGGATAGTGTTTTTACAACAACAACACACATAATCATTATATACCATATATATGTAATACGGCCTATTGTAAAACAAAATGAATTCTGTAGCCAAAAAAGTAATCGTTTTGTTTGCACTGTGGCATTTTATTATGATTCCTTTTTCCACATTGAAAACAAGCTATGAGTTATAATCGTATTATTTGTTCTCTCTCTTCTTTAATTTATATTTATAGGCTCCTGAATGGCATAAAATGAATGTGCCGAAAAACGCTGCCGATCAAGATCTACGAATTAAAATTGCGTGTAGAATGGACAAACCTTTGAATATGAAACACTGCGGGTAAGTAAAGCACTATATATAATATTTTTGTGTATGTATGCATGTCTATTATATTTACAAAGTACAAGGTAATAATCCAAGTCAATACAGAACAGGAAAATGAAAATTCAAAAAATACTCAATTATACCTCAACTACTACTCTGCAAGCAATATAGTTTTAATAGTTATTCAACAACACTACTACTTTTTGCTGCACTACTAGCTGCTAGGCTGTTCTGGCACTGCGCTGAGGGGCACAAAGTTACAAACTGAGAGACAAGCGGATATGCCCTCATGCATGCAAGATAAATAAATAGAGCGTGTGTGCATGCATACATTCATATTATTATTCTCCAAAGTATTATGTGTACTACCAACTAGACAAACTTAACAGGAAGAAATTTTTTTAAATAGAAAGACCTACTCTCTTTCTACCTATCTGACACACATTTTTACACCCAGAAAGAAAAAAGTGCCATTTTTTATTATACACTTTGTAAAACTCTTCTGGTGACATGACAAGACTACAAGACTATTTAGCCTTGTAAAATGTGTAACTTTTGGTTATATTATTATGCTGCGGTACTTAAAAAATATTTGCCATCAGAAAAGTGT
Organism: Entomobrya proxima; assembly: GCA_029691765.1. Lineage (NCBI taxonomy): Eukaryota > Metazoa > Arthropoda > Collembola > Entomobryomorpha > Entomobryidae > Entomobrya > Entomobrya proxima. The sequence goes on from CM056173.1 coordinate 8,042,557, forward strand.
TCCTAATAATTGCTCTTAAAAAGTAGTTTTTTATGGCTGTGCATTTACTACTTGGCCGGAAGGATAAAATAAAAACCATTTTTTTATTTCTAGTGCAGTAGAAAAGTAGAGAAAAGAGATACAATAAAGAAATTATGGTTAATTTTTTTCCCGAATGGGCAACAGAAGAGTGTGGGTGTGTGCTTATACCTACTTGTAATTTGAAGCTTTTACTACCCTTTCCATTATTACAGGGCTGGCTTTCTCTCAAGATTATAGTCACAAAAATATTACATAGTAGCATAGTTATTTTATGCAAACAAGACAAGAAGTTTGCTAAAAGCAGAGTATTTTTGGCACAGGCACATAACAACTCGCTGCTCTAGCTTTTGATTACACAGATTCCAGGAAAATGATGATGGAACTTTGTATTGTACTCGGGTTACTTCTTCTTCTTCGTCTCTGGTTCATCATCACTCTTTAAAAAGGGGTGGCATTTTTTCTGCGCATTAAGTAGCTAAAAAGCATGATGCATGCAAGGCTGTGTAGATATCAATCAGGATTGACAAAAGAGAGCAAAAAGGGGAGAAAAAGAGGATCATCATTTTCATATAAACTATATAATATTCATACAGGCATATATTCTAAAGCAGAGGAAAAAAAATTGTTTACAAGATATGTATGGAGAATAAAAGTAAGATGATAACATGTTAGGTTCAGTATAGCATTTTTTTATGTTCTACTTGATGCCGGCTGTTTTACATTCCTGAAGTACTTGCTTTTCTCCGTTCATTTCATTGAGCACAGAGGGATAAAGCAAAAAAAAGTACGCGTGAGTGTGTACCTATTCATAAGAATGTAAAAAAGGCAAGATTGTAAGAAAAGTTTTTTGGCTTGGAAAAAAAGAGTGAGGCTATATGTACCTTTATTGCCATTTGAGCATTTATATAGGTTTTTATACAATGTCCATTTTTTGCTACTTTTTTTCTATAGATATCTGTATGCACTGGGAAAAGGCGTATGGAAGAAGTGGAAAAAGCGCTACTATATACTGGTTCAAGTTTCTCAATACACTTTTGCAATGTGCTCTTACAAGGAGAAAAAATCCGAACCTACTGAGATGCTACAATTGGACGGTTATACCGTTGACTACATCGAAGCTGCAAGTGGTAAGCGGAGAATGGAGAGAAGATTTCCAAGTTTCTTTTCTTGCTTGATCTGTTTCCTCTAGAGCATTTGTGTTTATAACTGTTTACCCGCATGTAAAAAAGAGAGTCTCAAAAAGTAAGTAGGTAGTAGTTTTTTTGTGTGTGGGTTGCCTTTCTTCTTCTTCTTCTTCTACATTCTAGTCTAGTCTAGCGCATTATGAAAAAGTTGCGCTATTTAGCGATGATTTTCTCTTTTAGCTCTCCCTTTAATAATTTGTACATATATTTAACGGGCATCTTTCATAACAACATGTTTTAATGACGTGTCTATTATATAGCCCACACTGGAATGTTACAAAAGGGAAAAAACGATTACTCATAAACAAGCTCATAACACTTTTCTCTCCTGTATAGAATTTCAAAAATATCCGCATTTCAAGGAAGCGCCGAACAAGTTTGTTTAGAAACCTAGAAGTCTACAAGGCCATGCCAGGCAAACAAGCAGAAAGACGAAGAGAAAAAAAAATTGCGAATTTTTGCAAAAAACTCATTGAAGCAGTCTAGTTAGCAAAAAAGTTAGGTAACATGTTTTCATGTTTTTATATATATTTTTGCGAAAAACAGATTCTCTTTTCGCAACATCAAATTTTCTTCTGCTTATGTACACTTGTATGTCTAGCTTTTCTCTGATAGCAAATCAGTTGAGATGTGAAGAAGGTGAGGGGGCGACTAGAGAAAGTTAATTTAACGAGGTTATTATTATTGTAATGACACATTGAAGCTAAAGTTGTTCCTATTTGGAACAAGGTGCTAGTTTTACTGCTACTAGGTATATATGCTCTGGTGTTGCAGTGGGAATAAGAAAGTTGTGAAAAAAGAGAAATGAGGAAGTAGAAAATACGCTACAAATGACTCCGGCTCTCTGTGTGTGTGTGCGTGAATACCCACATGAATTGTACATTTTGAATAGGCACATTATTAGCACTTTCTACTACTGAGCAGTCAGACAGACCCAACTTGTTTTTCTCTCTGGCAAGAAATGAAATGAAAAGGAGATTGCTTAGAAAATGGTGGCGGTAATAAATATGTGTAGGTGTGATATGATGATCATGATGAATATGTGTTTGTGTGTGTAGGCAGTGCAGTAGCACAGCAGTCAACCTAAATAATAAAAAAGCTAGAGTAGAATATAGGTATATTTTGCAGATGGCCAATACTCTTCTAATTTTATATATCATTTTATATATTTTATGATTGTTACACAATAGCCCGTTTTTACAGAAAAACGTTTTACACAAGATGGGTTTACTTGAACAGGAAATGATTGTCGTGGCGTAATGTCGTTTCACGCCAGATATATTGGCTTACTACCTACGCTCCTCCAGTACACATCTGTATAGTACTCCACACAAGCCATTATTTTCTCCCTGGTGCTTTTTTTCCTTTTATCTTTATTGCCTATTCTAGAGAGTCCTCCGCATGCTGTCTTCTTATGTGTAATATTAATAGAACACATAGAGCACACAGTGTGGAAAAAAGCATACTAGTAGCCTATTTCAGTTTTTTTTCCTTTGAAACTTTCCTTTTTTTCTATGCAGTGAAGTAGACAGCACCACCACACAAAAAAAAGTTTGACAGCTTCAATTTTATTAATGTGAGTATAAAGTAACTAATTACCTGAACAATTTCTTTCTTTTTTTTGAAAATTTTCAGCCAATCTAATGGTGGGAATGGGTAAGTGTGTAGCTTTGGAATGCAATTATTATTTTATGTCAAGTGGGTCCCTTTGATCTTTAATTATTTCGATAGACTCTTTGCCAGAGTATTAGTTTAGAAGGCTAATTTAGAATGCAATTCACTCCATCTTGTGATCATGATCAACATAGCAGAACACAAGAGAGGCTTTATTATTGTTAGGATAAAAAAGTTGAGTTTTTTTGATGGCGGAAAATGTTGACGTTGATAAAAAACTTGGCTTTTGTCAGCCTTTATCAAATTTTTTTTATCTTCTGAAAAAAAACAAAAGCCTTGCAATCTTTCACATAACAAAACTCCATGTAATTATCCATGTTGGAACGCAAATTTTCACGTTATTATAATCAAATGGGACCCAGACTACTACATAACTCATAACTTGGAAAAGTTTCTAGTATTGTCTATCCTAAAACTAAAGTAAATTAATGTGCTAAATGACTAGACTTGGAAGGAGGTCGCTACTTCTTCAATGCCGTTAAAGAAGGAGATAGTGTTCTTTTTGCCTGTGATGATGAAAACGAAAGCCATTTGTGGGTCATGGCTATGTACCGAGCAACAGGACAAGCTCACAAGCCCGCGCCCCCGTTAACACCAGCTGCAAAAAACTCTACCATTTCGAAAATTCAAGGAGGTACAGAATGAAAAAAAAACCCTGAAAATGGAATTTCTTCTTCTTTTTTACTTTCTCTTTCTGCTGACTTTCTTCTTTCTCTCTGAAAAGCACGTAGGCAGATTTTCTAAAAAGTTATGTGGGCATGTCGTTTCCTCTCTTGTCTTGTCGTCTTGGTGTGTACAAAAAGCAATATGCATACCACCACCACTTTTACTTTTACTAAAAAGCAGAGCGCGATATGGAGATGATAATGCTGCTATTATTATTGAATTGTGTAAAATGAAAAAGAACGCTGGGTCTTTAGAGACTGCCATCATGTTAAATGTACAATTAGGCAGTCCCTCTCTCTCTCTCTCACAACCATTTTCTCTCTTTTCTGAACGTTTTGTTCCCTTCCATTTGTTATGATTTAATTTTCTCTCTCCGTCGCTCATTCAATCGATTTCGTATTTAAATATAAGAGACATTCACTTACATACTCTTCGCCCAATGAACATTTACTGGCTGTCTCCGGGCTAGAAAGTTGTGTACGTAAAAAAGGAACAAGTGTTCAAGAAAAAAATTGTGATGAGTGGTACATCGTGAATGTAAAGTACTTTTGCCTGCGTGTATGCTTTTCAGAGAAAGAGAGTACATTTATAGGTATTTTTAGACTGAAGCCTGTTTTGCAACTTTTTCCTTCTTCCCTTTTATTCATAAGATGCGGACCGAGCAAGGAAACACGGAATGGAAGAATATATATCAGCAGACCCTAATAAATTTGATCATCACAATTTTTTTAAGTATCTACAAACGTTGACATTAGACTTTCGCCTAAACGATCCCTACTGTTCTCTTGTACGTGCAAAAAAAGAAAACTTGAGCATTTTCACTTTATAAAGCAATTGAACACACAAAGCTTTTTGGAAACATTAATGCACACTGACTTAAAAAGCATACAAACCAAAAAATATGTATAATGCCATTTGCCTCCTTTTTTACACGCTGTTCTATAGAGATAATGCAATCACTTGTAAAATAAAAGTATCTAAATGGCAAAGTGGAATGGTAGAGTACGTGTGATTTTCCATCCAAACACCGCGTGTTCCTTTTTTACCTTGAACGGTTTTATTTTGCAAAAAAACACTCAATTCTGCTTCTATTTTGTGGGCTTTTTGTTTCCCATAATGCAACAACATCACACACACATTTAGCCCTCGTTGCCCGCTTTTTGCTAAACACCTTTTTGATCTGATTTCCTTTGTCTGACGAGGCAATTAATTGTAAAGTGAGTGTGTAAAATGCTTGTCATCCCATGAACAAATCCATTTAGCAGCTTTCTCTTTTGTTTTACGTGAAGTACATTCATACAATAGAGATGTATATTTTTCTCTCTGGGTGCTTCTTGTGCACACATTCACACATAATGCATTAGACACTATATATATATAACCACTTCCACCACCACCACCACAAAACATTACGGCTGGATGGAAAATCGGTGCTCTCTTCATGAGCTCAAAATTACTCTGCCAAAAACCACACTCTGATAATGGCAGTGAGGGATTCTACTTTGGATAAATTTTTCAAAGTGTTAATCAACAGGCCTTGAAATGTAACTCTGTGTGTTTGATTCTCTCTCTTCTCTCCTTTCTTTTATTCACAGGGCTGGTTTAGTCCCGGTCAAGTATTTGTTTTAGATGAGTATTGCGCACGTTACGGATGTAGAGGCTGTTATCGTCACTTAATGTATCTTAGCGACCTGCTGGATAGGGCGGAACGTGGTTTGATGATTGACCCAACGCTGATCCACTACTCATTTGCATTCTGTGCGTCCCACGTTCACGGCAACAGGTTAGACATGTATGAATCCGTTTTCTTACCTCTCTCAATACCATTTTTTATTGTACCAAATAACTTCTCTCTGTCTTCTTTCTTTTCTCTTCTGACTCTCTCTCTCTCTCTGAGTACTACTACTACCACTACTACCACTACCGAGTTTGTAACTCCTGTACTACTACTACTACCACTACTACTACTACTACCAGATCCAAGTACACACAGTAAAAATTACGAGTAAAAACCCACTTTTTTGGGGTAAAGGTCACCGTGACCCAAATGGCTCTGTATGTCATCAGAAACAACAGAAATACATTCAAGTTCCTCTTTTTGTCTCTATTTCTCTCTCTATAAAATTTTTCGCTCTTGACTTTCTCTCTTCGAAAAAAAAAACTCTCGACACTTTTTTTCTATCTCTCAAGGATACTTGATTAATTCAGAACGCTGATTCAAAAAAATACGCTAGCAATATATATATATCAATACAAGCATCCATTCATTTTCATGTCATCGCCATTTCCACAAGGATATATATTTTTCAAAACATATTCAAAACTATATACTCTACTGCATTTTTTTGCATTTTCCTTGTATCATATATGTATATGTTTACATATATCTATGGCGTTGTATACTTCATGTTGTCCGTGTCGTTTTTTTATATAATCTATATATATATATAAACTCAGTGCGTGTGTGCGGTATTTCCTAGAGCATAAAAATCCCTTTTTTCTTCGTTCCTTCAGTCAAACTAAAAGGTTAAAGAAGTGTGTGCAATATGTGCAACAAATACAAGTTAGTTGACAAGAAGTCTTTCAGATTTCTTACAAAAAAAGCGTGACTTTAAAAAACACTGTAATTTTAGCATATAATATGTGCGTGCACTAAAGTCATTACAAGTTTTGTGCGAGTGTGCACATTACCCCAAAAAATTCAACTGGTTTTTGCTACATTTTTTTTCTTCTTCTCCAGCCTACAAGTCTGACTGAATGAACGAACCTCCATACAACTGTGTACAGTTCTCAAACTCTCTCTGAATGTTTCCAGTTTAACTCTGAATATTACTGTATAGTCTCTATATATTATTCTTGGCCTAACTTCAGCTCTATAGCTTCCATATATCCAAAACGCTTTTATTCAAAAAGACATAGCTGTCTGTCTCTCTTACTCTCTCTTTCTCTTTAATTGTTTGCTAAAAATACCTATAGTGCGCGTCTTATATATCTATCTATTAAATCCATATATGCAAAATGTGCCCATTGCAAAAAAACAGCAAAAAATATATCAGTTTTATAGCAGCAGTGCATATTATATATATTCCATATATAAAAAACCTTTAATCTTTTTTATATATACAGAACAGCAGTATTCTCAGCTGGCAAATAACTTATTTGCAAAAAAACAAGATACTATAATATTTTATACGCCCTTTTATCTCTTTAGAAACTATGTTAAGTGCATAAGAATTCTATAGAAAGCATAAATAGATTCTTTTAGAAAACTGCATTATATTCTTGACTTGACGTTTCTCTACTACCAACCTATCTCTTTTAACACCATTATGTAAATCCTTTTAGTTGACTAATGTTACAACAGCAAAAAAAATACTTTTAGAGCTAGCTCTCAGAACTTGACTAAAACTACCATATTTACTAACCAATAATCTTCTTCTGGCATAAATTCTATTGACATAATTGCATATTATTGCCTATAAAACAATCTACTACTACTACGCGTTACCTGTAAATACTTTTATGCATATTATAATACGCTTATTTGCTAATTTTTTCTCCTTAATCCATCAAATCTCCTGTATAATACCATGTTCTTGTCAAACTCAATTTTCTACATAGCCTGACTCTCTCTTTACATAAAATACTTGTATATAATGTCTTCTCTAAAAAGCTTTGTCTTTCTGACTGTCCCTCTCTTGTGCTGTGCCGTCGTGCGTGCATCTCTCTCTATCTATTTCTCTCTGAAAATGAATGTCAATAACTTTTACTTTTAAACTAATATTTATTTTTACTAACAACCAATTTTTATAAAAAAGCTGTCTATTTTCTCTCTCTCGCTGTGTCTCTGTATCACTCGTCTTGTCTCTCTTTCTGCGACAGATTTTTTGCGTGCTGTATATATAAATAATAATATATTTGCGTGAGATTGTCACTTTAGTTTTTCATCCTGGCAAGCGTGTAATAGAGTGTGATGTGGTCCATATATCTAAATATTAATACCAAATAATAATGATAATAATAACAATAACTGTAATATATGCATATAAAACACGTGTCGTGCATTTTGCTATTTATAAAAAACTAAAAAAAGGAATGATAACGGAATCTTTCTCTCTTTCTCTCACTTTTTTATGCATTCTTATGTATTTTAAGTGTGTGGTGATGTCTTTAATAATGTGCATTGGTGAAAGCAGCCTTTTGTCTTGAGTCCTAATATTAATAAACAGCTATGTGAGTTGACGTGAGAATGATAATCTGTATGAAAAAATGTTTTTATCAAGAAAAAAAAACTTTTCCTGTAGACTTTTTCTCTGATTGTTTTTCACTTTCTGTGTGCATGTTTGTGTGTCTATCAATCTGTGCATTACTTTTCACTGAGAACTTTTTCCTTCTGCATTTTGTGTGCATGGAAAAACTTTCTCTCTTTTTCTAATTCCCTAATACTTTATCCCCTTTATGTGCACACTAAGAAGAACTCGGGCTAATGTGATGCATGATTGATAGCTGGTTTTTATCTGAAAAATAGATTGTGTCATGGCCAATATAACCGAGATTTTCCCTTCTTTTGTTTGGTTTTAAGTGCATGTGTGTTTGTATGTGTGTGTGCTTCCGTCTCTTTTTTTCTCATTGTGTAAACTTATTTCTTTCTCTCTTTTTTTCCTGATCATCCCAAGCCTTGCCTGCCACCCTGTCGATCTTTCTCTCTATTTCTTTTTCTCAGTGTATTTTCCACTTTTCATTGAAATGAATCTCCGTTTGAAAAAAATGCTTCTTTTGTTGTTCTAAAAAAGAGAACATAAATATATATCAGATTCTCTAAGTAGTAAACAAAAACTGTAAAGAAAAAAAAGTAGTATACTAGTTAGATTTTTTTAGCCTTCTCCTTTTTTTCCTCCTATATATTATTGCGCTCCTCTCCTGGAAGAAAAGTCGCTCAGTTTGACATACAGCTATAAAGATTGACTCGTGTGCTATTAGTCTATTTTTTAGGGTTTTTCAAGCTACTACGTTATCAGACTCAAGTGCTTTAGTAAGTAGTCTGTCCCAAAAGTTGCTCTCATTTTATCTCCGTCCTTTTTTTTCTTCGTATTAGTCTTCTCTCGTATTGCTCTCCCTTTCTCTCTGTTCTTCCCTTTTTTAGTTTAATTCCCCAGTAGTCCAAGTAAAAATACATAATATGTACTCTCGCTCTCTCTGTCTCTCTCTCTCTCAGCCTAATTTTTTTCCTGTACCGGAACAAAAAAAAAGTATTCTTCCCACCGTTCCAACTTCCATAAAACGATAGCATGCCGTATATAAATAATAATATTGTGTAGGAAGTAATACGCTGCCAACATAATAAGTATATTACCTAGTAAAATAAAAAAAACCCGGCCAAACAAAAAACTATCTGTAGTGCAGTGTAAGTAATGTAATCTAATAGCAAAACAAGCAGTAGGAGTAAAAAGTAGCGAGAAACAACTTAGTTGCGTATCTACTTCTTTCTCGTATCGTCGCGTATCTTTTCCCCATATTTTTTTGTTTAGTTTTGCAAACATGATGACACAATACACGAGATATTTACAACAGCATCAACAAAACACAGAGAATACAAGGGCCCTTTTAACTCACAGCAAAACAATCATAGGCCTTGATTTTTACAGGAAGATGATGATGATGATGATGTTGAGATTTTTTGTCTTGTGTCGGTTCACCGCTTTTCTGTCTGTATGCCTGTTTGTGTAAAGTGTATATACTTTAGTGTCTCTAGTACGCTCTCTGAGTACATGATAGTTTGCGCCCGTTAGAATTTTTTTGTGTTTTTTGGTGCCAGTGTGTTCTCCTTTGTCTATGAAATAGTTACAAAAAATATTGTTGTGCAATGTCTTGTTCCCCTTGTTCTTCTTCCTAACAAACATGGTGTACTAGAAAAAAAAAGTTTTCTTTTTAGCAAAATAAAATAAACAGGCTACTTGACCACCTATATACTCTCTCTATCTTTTTTCTCTTTCGCCGAATTACATATTATGAGAAATACAGTAATATTTTAATAGCTTTATAATATCACAAAATTGACAATATATAAAGTAAAGAGAAAAAATATAAAGCTTAAACATATTAACAGAAAAAACAACATCATCCACTACAAAACTCTTTAAGCGCTGTACAAAGTACAAAGTTGCAAGGCTAAAAAGGCGATGGAAACTTTTTATTTGCGAAAATATTTGAAAAGAAAATTAAGCCAAATGAGAAGGAAAACAAGATACATTAAAACCTTCCTTTTTACGGTTTTCCACTACATGAAATATAGGATTGAGTAATTTATATGCACGCTAGAACAAATGCAATAAACAAATTATCAACTCGCCCCAAAATTCTATGACATAGTATATTAAAAGCTAAATTACTACTAAAAACATGTACAAAACGTCACAACATTACATTTTCTTTTGAAAATCAAACGTTTTTTCTATACGGTTTTTTTAAAAAGAGCAAAAAAATCCAACTTTTCAAAAAATAAATAGCGACAATAAATATTTTTCTACCTGAAAAACAAAAAAATCTAAACACTACTTCATTACTATACTCAACTCCTTTCTTCATCTCCTTTTCTCCTCTTCACATTTCAGAGAGGAGTATATTTCTTTCTAAAAAAACAGAAAAGTTAAGCATTAATCAGAATAAACTCCATTAAAAAATATAACCAACGTAGTAGTAAAAACCAAAAATTCTTTCCTTTAACCCACAGTTTTTATACAGTAGAGTTTTTTACAGTACTCCTTTCTCTTCTTGAAAAAAATTATTATTATATAATCTTGTTCATTTCATTTTCTCTTTCTCTCTATCTATTTCTCTTTCTCTATTTCTATCTTTCTTTCTGTTTTTTCTCCCCGTTTAAAATCCACATTTTACAATAAATGGGATTGAGATTGGTATCTACTTATTTATATAAGTATATTATATAATATATATATAAATAATAATTATATTTACAATATATATTTATTACTATATTACTACTATATATATATTTATACTATGTTTAAGTGTTATTTATTTTCATTATTATACGTATATATTCTCTGGTATACCTTTTTCTCTCTCTGTTTCAATGTGAATTTCTATCTTCATATATATCTCTCTCTCTAAATAGAACTATATTCTCTCAGAGTTTGGATTTTTATTAGAACAGTTTGAAAAAGTTTGTTCTCTTTGCAATATGTGCTGCTAAATATATATAAATGATAAATACCTACGTAGATTTTCATGACGATTATATATTGCAAAAAACTATCTTCTTATCTTTTCTCTTTTTTTCTCTCGTCCTGTTTACTTAACATACCTATATACGTACTCCTGTACATGGCAATGATGAAGTTTTTTTCTTTGGCAGTGTATTGTTTTTCCGCAAACAACCCGAAAAAAGAATCTCTCTCTTTTTTTCTACTTTCAACTTTTTCTCTTGTTTTATATGTGAACGTGTGCAAACTGCTAATTTTTTTGGGCACATGGAAAAAATATATATAAGAACTGCGGAAGCAGCAGATAATCTCCTTTTCCAGAGAGAAGCTCTATTTTCCACCTATTTTTTGTCTACTTACCCATATCTCTCTATTTATATACATACAGCTGTTTTTTCTGTGTGTACTTTCCCACATACAAATATAATTCATGTTTCACTTCCGTAATTTTCCAACTTTCTTGGTCTTCTATACAAAAAATTCTTATAGGTACTTTCTCATTCTTTTTTCCGTTGATAAATTTCTTCTTGAGCCGCAGCCTTTCCTAAACTTTTTTTATAAAGTAGTAGAAAAAAATTGAATGTTTGTATGAACCGTTTTTTGAACGACTGGACTACACCTTTAAGAAAAAGTAAACCGTTTTACGTGTAGGAGCTTCCTTTTTCCTCTCTCTCTCTCTCTACTTGACTGCCATTTTTTCTTTTGAAGCGGAAACATGACTTTGTTTTTTAAACAAAAAAAATGTTTTCCCCAACATTTCCTTTTTTCTTCTGTTTCGATACTTTTGTGTATCCGTATTATCCGTATCTTTGACGTATTAAGAAGGAGCTCCAGGGGAGGAAATCAATCCGTCCTTGTAGGACCTCCGTGTACGTCCTTTCTCTCTTCCTAATATATATTTTCTTTAGTGTCCTTAACATATCTATTGGGTAGAATTATCTCTCTCTTTCTCTCTATTTTGTTCATCTGATGTGAATTGCATCCCCAAAAAACAATTTGTATTGACTTTGTTTATTTTTTTACAAAAATCAACTTCCGTTTTTTAAACAAAGTTTAAAACTTGTAGCTCTATCTCTCTCTCTTTCTCTCCTGATTCTGTTTTTCGATTGATATTGATAATGTTTTCTTTCTATATTAAAAAAACTTATCTCTTATTATCTTAAATATTTTTATTATAATGGCTGCTTCAACAATGAATTTGATTTTTTTACACAACAAGTTTATAATTCGTGTTTTGATTTTTTAGTATGAACAAAAAAATACTAAAAAAATTTGATATTGTTATTGTTATTATTAACGACAATGTATGTTTTTGTGAAAGACAACAACAACTACAACTTTACTTACAACTTACAACACAGCAGCAAAAATTAAATAATTGTGTGAGTGTGTGTGCTGATGATGATGATGAGATTGCTCTAATATGCAAGAGATGTGGCCTCTGAAGACAAAGCTAAAGATGAAGTCAAAGGAATCAGGCTTGAGATTTCACTCTTGTTACAAAAAATGGTAGGCTGTATACTCCTTTTAAACAAAAAACAGGCAAAAACGTATATATTCAATTCAGAGACAGGATTTATTTGTTTTTTCAATTCTCTCTATATAATATCCAGTTATATTCTCAGTGTGTGTAGGTCTGACTTGCAAATGAATTTTCATGTAATGGGCATATTTTTGGCAAGCAATTCAGGTGTTAATTGATTGGATTACAAAAAGTATGGTTACTATATATTTTAATTAATTACTATATATCCATAAATATATAGAGCATCGTTTTGTGTTTTTGCTATTTATATATCGTCTTTTTATATCTTATGCTATTGTGTGGTGTTACCTACTGTTTTCTAATGGCAAAGTATTTTTCCCCAAAAAAAACCCTCACAGGCCGGACGGAGTTGGTACGGTGACCCACGAGGAAAAGGAAAAGTTCCAAGAAATCAAGGAACGACTACGAATCCGGTTAGAGGATCAGATAACCAACTTCCGATATTGCTTCCCATTTGGACGTCCAGAAGGAGCACTGAAAGCAACACTATCTCTTCTTGAAAGAGTAAGTGCGCGCTTGGACATACACATACATTTATATATACTGATGGATATACCTATATATACTCCCACACATAAAAAACCGCTTTTCTACGCCCCGCATACTAAAATGGATTGTAATTCATTAAAAAACCTACACCTTTCCTTTTTTAATTTCAGGTTCTAATGAAAGACATTGTAACCCCTGTTCCTCCTGAAGAAACTCGGGGCGTTATTAAAAAGTGCCTGGAAAATGCAGCTCTTGTCAACTACACACAGTTGTCTAAGGAGGCCAAAATAGACGGTAAGTATAGTACAAGGCCACAGTACTACAGAAAAAAATGCTAAATTTGCACCCATAAAAAATGCTGCTTGCGGTATAAAGGCCAAAAAAATTACAAAAAACGCTACTTTCACCCTTGCCATCTTCCCCTACAAGCTTAATAGTATTTAATCGAGTGAAATATTACTGAAAAGGGGAAAAGTGGCATATGCTTTAAGTACAATGTAGTAAACCAGCTTGAGCTTTCTCCATTTTGGCAAAGGCATAAAAGAAGAAAAAATCCGCAGAGCTTGTGTGTCTCTTTCTCTTTATCTCTCCTTCTTCCATATTAACCCAAGAAACAACTTTTTCTCTCTGTGTAAATTTCTCCCCTTCTACTTATTTTACAGAGCCAGTGGGCCTGGATGGTGAAACTGTACCACCAAGTCGGCGGCTAGAGGAGTTGATTCACCTAGCGGAGCTCTGTGTCGACCTTTTGCAACAAAATGAGGATCACTATGCAGAGGTAAAGTGTTGCATTAAGCCCCAACTCTATAAAAAAAGCTGTTGTGCTCTGTGTGCGTTCTATATATCTCGCCGTTCTATATTATCTCTTATAAAATATAAGTTACATTACATAATATATATAAAAACGTATCTATTCTATTTATATTATGTATTCTCTGCTCCAGCGCTCTCTCTAGCTAAATATATAGTTTATAAAAGTATCTCTATGTAATAACTGTTTATTTTTATATATAAAGCAGCGCTCAGTAGTGTTATTTTTTCTTTCTTTTTTTGTTACATAAATATACATACATTTTTTCTTTAGAAAATGAGCTATCTCTCTCTATCTCTGTCTCTCTGTTTGTTAGCAATATTGCCAAAAAAATATAGAGAAGTGTCATCCTGGCAGGTGTGGTTTATCTTTAGTTTTGTTATGCGTGCGCGTATGTGTATTTTTTAGCCTGGCAAATCATCTGAATATAAATATATTTTTCCATGAAACAGAACAACGTAGCATTTACAGAAGAAAAACAAAAACAACTTGAAGCATAATTTGATATTCCAGTTTGTTAGTCATTTGGCATATTATTACTATTTTAGTATTTTTTTCGAGGTTCTGAACGAACGTGTGTGTGTGGGCCACACACTAATCCTAGCCACCGCACCACACAAAACCAGAGCATTATTGACAAGTTGATTCTCGTGTCACTTGAAAAGCTAGACAGAGAAAATCCGTGTGCCAGTTAAACCACCAAGAACCAGGTGCATATTTATATCTTTCTGGAGAGAGAAACGCTTTAAAAACCTTGTACAATGATAGTCTACCTATTAGAGAAAGCTCTGTCTCTCTCTTTCTCTTTCAAGCTTACATTTTATTTTCCCTGGAACAACTTCTCTCTTTACAAAAATATATATATAGCCCATTTACATACGCATAAAAATAAATGCCAACAAGCTTTTCCTACTCCTTCCACATGTGCTAGAGGGGAGTTTTTTTAGTGGGATTTCATACCGAGTTAATAATAGAGCAACAGAGAAACTACTAGTAATCAAGAATAGCTCGTTAGACACCTCTTCATCGTGACAATCTCACTGGCACAAAAAAGGCACAGGGATGATCAACATGACAAAAAAAACCATAAAGCTAGATGTTCCTCTGTTCCATCTCTGTCATTAAAATTCATTTCATACTTAATTTGCATAAATTATGTAGTTGTCTCTCAGATAAATGTACGTACGTATATATTATATATATAAATCTACACAATAAGTTAGTTGTATTTTACAAGCTGAGCCATTGTTATATAGTTACAGTCTCTGTGTATGTATACGTGTCATATATTACATACCATATTGTCATTAGCGTAAAAACATATAATGCGCCATATAAATTATTAAATATATAACTATAAATTATTATTCTATATTCTATCTATGTTTAAATGTCTTTTAATATATATTATGTATTATATATTATTATACATATACTGTGTATTATCCAGTTGATATATATATTTATGTGTTAATGTTTATTTTTTTGTCTGTGGTGCTTTTTGACTGTTCTGCCTTCTATCTCTCTCGGTGGTGCCCTTCGTGCTGGCCATAATCTTGGTTTCTTCCTACTCTCTCTGCTGTCCAACCAATAATCTAATTATTTTTTTTTATGTTTTGGTTAATTACACAAAAAAAAACTTTTGATTTTCTCTTTAAAAAACTTGAACTTTTTATTTCCTAAAAAAACTTTACACAATTTTTTTGTTTGTACTGCCCACGTACCTTTAACATTTGATAAAATATACATAACAACAACATGACATTTGACATTTAAATGAAAAAAATGTGGACTTCTTTTTTTATATTTTTCCCTTTCCATTTTTTACTTTGTACCTTTTTATTTTACAAAAACAATATGACAAATTAACGCAAACAACCAATTTGCTATTTAAACTTTTTTTACTTTCTCTCTCTATTTTTATTTTTTCTCCAATTAACTTATTGTTATAATTTCCAACAAAAAATTCCATCCCTAAACTGCTGTACGTGTGTAACACACTGTTGCGCCTCGATCCTCTCGCTCTCTCTCTCTGTCTCTCCGTTCGTGTGTGTACAGGCTTTTCGTAAAGGGGTGAGTCACATATATAAAAAACAATAAAAATATATTATCTATCTTTCTCTCTTTTCTATTTTTTATATATCAAGTAAAATTATTCCATATTCCTACTTTTTTTATTCAAGTAAAACTATATACCTATCTATCTAGTTTCCGTTTTTCTTTTTTATATCTTATTTAGTCGTAAAACATTCTCTCTCATTCTTGCTCTTTTCCAAGTTGATTCCATTAGTATACATATTTCATTCTTGTTCTTGTGTCTTGTACTTTATCAAAACACTTTACAAGTGATATAATTCCGTATTTCTTTGTGTCTATTTGTGTGTGTGTGTATGTTTTTATGTTTGTGTACGGAAAGTATAGTATCAGAGAACTAGTTAGTGAAATTACTTTGGTCTTTGTGTGTGTGTACACGTAGTACTTGTGCGCTCGTAAAAACGGTACTTTTACAAGGTAGTATACTGACTTATTTTTATCTTGCAAATCAAAAACAACACAAGCAATTACTACCTACACAACACATACAACATATCTACACAGTACCATATCCGCACTCCGCACTACTTAAATATTGATTCATTCATTGTGTGTTCCACGCGTTCACGCACTAAAAGTGTGTGTGCGAGTACAAAAAGTGTGAAAAACGTATGGCTTCTTTTGTCGCGGTATAAATATCCAGACTCCAGACTTCCACTTTTTTCCAGAGTAAATCAATGGAAAGGTTGTGTAATAAACGCAGGTTTTCAACCCAAAAGAGAAAAAAAGCACGTTGATAGAATGAAAGATTGCTTGGGTGTAACAAGTACGGTGGAATTTTATGCCAATTTTGTACCACGCAATTATACAACGTGTGTATTGTATCAAACACGACATTACAGGTTTTTTCTCTGCTGTTTCCTTTCACCCCAACCAACCCAAAAGATGTGATTCATTAGCAAAGCAGATTGTCAAGATCTTTCTCTCCTGTTTCCTTTTTCTGTGCACGCAACCCAACGTGAAAACAGCAAGGGAAAGAAATAAAGAGGAACAGAGAGAAAGCTTGTGCAAACAAGGCTGTTTTGCTGGTTGCAACCCAGCCTTGTATTTATATAGCCTGTCATTCTCATCATGTTCAGTTTTAGACATTGTGCTTAATTTCCCTGGAAACAATTCCAGTTGTAATTGTGTGCCACGTTTTATTGTTATGTTAATGTGTTTCCGTATCTACTCTCTTGTTGTTTTGGGGACAAACTCTGAAGAGAACAAGTTGAGAAGACAAACATTTCATGCAAATACATTTAGGCTTTGCGTTGAACGACGGTTTATGGGGCGAACTGAATCATCGCTGAACTCTCTACCTATATATTAGCTTAGAGAGCTGTGCTGCTGCTTCGTGATGACGGCAGCCGCTAGATAGATTGCCGGTGATAACATCATCATCATGATCATCATGTTGTCCTCTCCTCATCATCGCAACTTTTCCTTGATCTAATCCGGTGTCATTCACACTCTAGCATTTAGGAAAGCGGAGGGTGCGCGTCTTTTGCTTAATCAAAAGAGGAAACGCTATATTTAGCCAGTTAATTGGAAATTGGATAGATAATAATTGCCATTGCACATTTACACGGCATTTGTGCGTCAGAAAAGATATGGTACTAGGGCTCTGGTGTAAATAATTTTTTTTAGGTTTGTAGCTCGCCAAGAAAAAGTCAGTGAAAAGTCAAAGAGCTTTCCAATATCATTCTTTTGTATTATTTTTGTGCACTTAAAAGTGACAACGGCAAAGCAGCAGGAGCAGTATACGATCTCAGGGACCAAAATCATAAATAGAATAGAAGAGATGCAAAGCACAAAAAAGGGAGAAAAAAAGCTCAAAGAGTTTTTTTCTGTGCTGGCTACATAACCACTTGTCTTTTCACTTTGTTGTTTCTTTTTTGAGTTGCTCTCTTTTTCTCTTTATCTTTCACTCTGTCTCATTGAGACAGGACGCAGTTTCAAGATTTGTTTGTTGTAAAATGTAAGAAGGTTATCATAGTGTACAAGTCCCTTAAGGATAGGTTTTTTGCTTTCACCAACTCAATTTTTTTTCTTCTCTCTAGTTGACTATTCCCTTTTGCAGTAGTCTTCACTTCTGCTGCTGTTTTAACAGCTTTTCTCTTTTTCTTGCCATTATTATTGTGAAACTGACTAGGACGACGAGAAAGAGAAAAGGACAAAAAGCTAGAGAGAACGATTTGACAAGTCAGGCCATATAGCTTTCTCCACATTTAGGCTATTTACCAGAGAACCGTGGGCGACTCTCACAAGTGATCAAAATCAGTTGATGCATGCGAGGAAACACGCCTTTTTTTGCTCTTTTAAAAGGGCACTCGCTTAGAGTTCAGGGCAGAGAGAAAATGTATGCAAGTGTGGGAAGCAAAAGTAGCACTCAAACGTTATTATTTTTTACGACAGAACACACACACACACAATTTCTCTCTTTTGGTTTGTTTGTTACATACGACATCAACGACAAAACCATAGAAAGTGATGTGTGCGTCTGTGTGTATGCGATCCCAATATTTAAATGAGGAGATGACAACATTGCCAAACCATTCAAGTGCAATCTAATGTAAACTGCTTTCAACAAAATCTGACAGATTGTGTAAGCACGAAATTGAGAAAATGAAATGTTAGTCGGCCCACTCAAAAACCAGGGCTTATATAAAATATACAAGGCCCACGTACTAGTACACACGCTGCTCTACGAGTTAATTTTTCTGCGTAGAATTTAGCAACAGCTTCCTGTTATCATTTATTATGGAATATATATCCATTATAATCTCAAATCTCAAAAGAATTTTCCAAGCATTTGGAAAAAGCAAGCTTGACTTGACCAACAACAAAAAAGCACAAGCTTTTTTCATTTCACAATATCTTGTATAATGCGCAACGTGATATTTCACTGTTAGCCAACGTCCGGTTTTTTTTTCTATTTGCCAAAAAGTCATTATAGGAAATTACACAACACACTAATTTCACATTTTCCCAGAAAGTTTGGTTGATATCAAAGAAAGATCTTTGATTGTCAGTTTTTTTTACAAAACCACTTTTCAGTAGTTTCATATGTCGCTTTTCTCTCTCTCTCTTTTTACCTAACTTTCTTTTGATCTGGATCGTTTTCATTCCAAGTCTACTCAAGCATATTACACAAACCTTATTCCAGGAAATTATAACAAGCAAAAAATAATAATTTGCATTTCAAAACTCTCTGGAACTGGACAAAAGTGTACCACACACACACGTCAACATACAAAATACTAATTGCCTTAGTTAGAACACACACACACAAATAAAATACTCAAATTATCATTCTTAAAAGAGCCTCTTGTTCTTTCAGTGTATTCTTTAAGTTGTTAACTGTGTTTTTACTTGTTATCATATATTCCCTTGTTAATGTATTGTGTAGGTTTTTATATAAAATGTTATATATGTGTAATGTGTATATGTACCCATTGTATGGCAGCACAACCAAGTGGAAAATTTTGTTTTCCACACATACTATATACACACGTTCATTTTGTTGGTGGTATTTTTTGTTGTGTTTTCACTCTCTTACTTTCTGCACCCACATCACAATGTCATTATTACATTGTTTTGTTATTATTATTGTTATTAATCCTATCCAACACTGTCTTTTTCTTTTTTGTCTTTCTGCTGTTTCCTCTGTGACAATCTGCTGATCACAAAAAAGAATCTATACTTTTTCCCTTTGTTTTTCTTGTCTTTTGCTTCTCTCTGTTGTCTTTGGTGTTATACCATCATCACCACCACCAAACCACCACCACCGCCAAAAAATATTTTTTTGCTGATGTTGTACTACTCTCTACTATTATTATTCTGTGTCCCCAATATTTTTATATGTCTTTATCTCTTTTTTGTGTGTTTTTCTATGTGTGTGCCTCTCTCTCTGTGTATCTATCTCCCTCTCTCTGTGTCTATCTATCTATGTGTGTTTTTCTGTGTGCGCAACCCTTCCATCCCAAAAAAATACGTATATGCAACATATTATATCCATCCAACCAAAAAAAACCTGCAACTGATCGATTGGATTTTGCAGGAACCAGTAAGTCAGTCCATCTAAATTATCACTCTACTATAGTTTCTCTTCCTTTTAGATATTTTTTTTCTCTCTTTCACTTTTACCGCATATTACGCCTTGATCATGTCTGACAGCTTGGAGATGTGAAGTCAGCCTGCATTCCTTTAACCATTTCTTTTTTTTTGCCTTGTGTTTCTTTTCTCTATGAGCTGCTATGCTGCTGCTACTGCTGTTAGCAATCCGCCGCTGTTAGAGAAACTATAATATGCTTTCTTGCACATAATATATTTTTTTCCTGCTTTTTTTGCTCATGTTGTGTTCTCTTCTACTTTACTAAGTAGTTAATATGAAAACCAGGGCAATGTTATACCGGTTATTTTTTATAGCCTGCTGAGTACTACATAGTCTCTCTCAGTGTGTGTGCTAAAGCTCCCACACAGACACACATGGTAACTCACTCTCACGCGCGTTTTCTATTTTATTCCGTCCATTTTTTCTCTTCCTTGAAAAATTTCTAGCTTGAAAAAGGTAGTACTTTATCTAGACATAGTTGGTTTGGTAGGTAGGTATGAAAAACGCTGGCTTTTTCATGTGGAAATCTTTATATGCCATGGGAAAACCAGTGACATTGATAGTTCCACTATAATATCTACCTAACTAAATACAATCTTATGTGCAGTTAAACCAAAAAAATAAATGTTTTTTTCCCTAGCATCCACATCATTATCAGTCTTGTCGTTATCGTCATCATCTTCATAAAAGGACCTTTATACATGTTGTCTCAACCATTCCATATGTAACCAAGCTTTTTTCGCGTGTGTGTGCACACATGCAAGCATGAAAAGGGAGGCTATCAGTAAAGAATGTAATTGTAGTGAAGGTACGTGCACAGACTTGCAGATTATGTAATATGTCAGCTTGCATTGATGCTGAAGATGACTATGTTGCTGCTCTGCAGAAAAAAAATCCGGCAGAGTTTGTGGCGGCGGTAGTAAAGGTCTCAGACAGAAAATATTATGCATCACTTGATTCAACTCAGCATGTGCATGTAGTATGCGGTTACTATAAAGCCGTTAGTTGAATTCTCTCCTTAAAACATGTTGCTGGTGTAATGTGCCCAGAAATAATAATGAAAGCGGAGAAAAAAACGGATATAGTATTTCATCGTCTTTTGTGCTTAATGCCAATGCTGATGCTGCGATGCTGCTGTTAAAACAGATAACAAAAAGTGACAATGGGCTATATAGACTTTCTCTTGCTTAGAAAATAAAACTCTATACTTAACTGATTTTTTGGAGGAAGAAAAGAAAAAGAGTGAAAGCGT
Source organism: Entomobrya proxima (assembly GCA_029691765.1). Lineage (NCBI taxonomy): Eukaryota > Metazoa > Arthropoda > Collembola > Entomobryomorpha > Entomobryidae > Entomobrya > Entomobrya proxima. The sequence goes on from CM056173.1 coordinate 8,063,613, forward strand.
AATGGAATGTATAAACCCATTGCAAAAATTATATGATGTGCCAAAGACGAGCGGAATCATAACGCCTTTTACATCCTGAAACATGATACGTGTAGATGATTGTGTAGGCTCTAGCGCCACCATATCAAGATGACTTTCAAGCTGAACTTTATCAGAGTTTTGTGTTTGCGGCGTGGGTGCATTTTCTTTTAGTGCTGTATACAAGCAAATAAACACAGTGTGCAAAAATGAGAATGTAGAAGGAGAAAAAAGAACAGTATGCATTATTATAAGAGAGTATCATAACATATTCCGGAGAGTAGCCATGAACGGATAATCATGTCATTAGAGGGAAGACGTATAGCGGAAAACCACAGGGTTTTTTGGCCAATAACGTTGGCCAATATTGGAAAAATGGGGCAAAAGTTTACAGGGTAGAGAATGTATAGCTGTTATTGCCTTTTTCTCCTCATTGGCCTTCACAACATGTCATTGTCGTTTTTTGTTACTTGTGATGATGGTGGTGATGTTGATGATGGATAAATTGAGTGAATGCTGGACATATATAGAGAAGAAAACAAAGTTAATGGAAAAACGATTTATGGGTTGTTACAAAGTCACAAGTTACTAGAAGGAGATGATGATAAGGGCTAGAAAGTAAAGCTTATTTGGAAAAGGATAAAGAGAAAGCAAAATGGGTATTTTTCTCGTTTCTGGTCATTCCGCATGCAAAAATTATTAAGAGGATATAACGCCCCTGCATTCAAGCTGATAATCAGAACAGTCTTTTCACCTTTAGAAAAAGCAAAGACGGAGAAATCACGTGCGATCTGTGTCCAGATCAATATTACCCAACTTACATGGGAAAAGCAGGCTTTGTGCTTTTGCCAGCTTTCTTTTTTTGGGTGAAAAAAAGGACGTGAATATATTTGCCCAAAAAGTGGAAAAAATGCTTTAGGATCTATGTCTATTATAATGCCCTTGTAATATAAATCTATGCATATTTTTCTCTATAAATAAACTTGCAAATATATTTATCATGGTGTGTGCCGTCACTTTTTCCTTGTCAGTTTTGTTGTGTGTGTGTGTGTACTTTTGTGCCATCGGTTAACATTCTCTGGCTACCCACACACATGCACACACAGTTTGTTATGTACGTGACAAAAAAAGCTGAAACTGTTTTAACATATCAATATCACCACTGCCACCACCTCTCTCGGCAAGCAAAGGGATTAAAAATCCAGCATAGAATATATACAGCAGAAGCTTTCTAAAGCTCTGGCAAATGGAGAAAGTAATGCCAACACAAGGTTACAATGTACAACAACTCCGTGTTGTACAATGTCCCTCAAAAGTGGATTTTAACTATGAAAAATAACTTGAAAGGATAAAACTGGCGTGCCACTGAGAAAGGGGCACATGTACAAAAACCAACTTTTGTATAGAGTTTGCTTATAAATATACATTTAGCCTAGAAAAACGTCTAGTCTCTCTGCCCTTCCTGGTGTCAATTTCAGTTGCCACCTGCCTCGAAAAATATAAGCTACAAACACACACACTACTAGTTTGACAAGGCATAACTACCACACACATAACAAGCCGGCTGGATATAGAAAAGCGAAAGAATTTCACTTTTTGTTCTTCAGATTGGCCATTCCGATTAATAAAAAATGACACTAGTGTCATCATCCAAAATGTGTAGAGGTGCGTTTCATTCATTCATATTCTCTTTCCTCTGCTGCTATATGAAAAGTGTGTGTGTGTGTCTATTTCTAGAGTAAAAGTTAAGCCGGGAAACTTGTCTAATGTAAAATGTATGGAAAGCCTAATGGACGTTATATTCTGCTTTTGTATCCGGTGTGTGGAGTGTGCAATAAGCGCTTTTTCCCATGCCTTATTCTCTTTCTACCTTCTTGTTTTTTTCTCTTACTTTTTGCTTTTTACGCATATAACGCCCTGTCACTTTCATTAGGGACACATTTGTGAAAATGCGTGTATCAACTTGACAAGTGTCACTGGTATCTCTTTCGCACAACTCATAATACAAAGTTTTTGGATACCTTCCAATAATAATGCAGAAAATGTGGGCTTGGCTCTCTGTAGCAGCAAGCCGGGAGTTTTTGTTGGAGAGACACTTGTGCTTTTTCAATAAATTATTCAGCGCGTACAAAGTGAATGCGGAATTTTGGATGATGGAAAAAGAGATGCCGGTTTTTGGAAAATAAGCTCTTGGCAAGATACCTAGCACAAGTGGCAGTTACCTATCTCTAGACAACTCTGAAAACTTACACTACGTGTATTATTATTACGTGTGCGTTTTTTGCTGTCATGTTGTTTTGGGCTTGTTTTTACGCACACACACACCGGAAACTTGTACCAAACAAAAAAATATGCTTATACATTATTAAATCGTTTGCTAGTCACTATTTTTGAGTGTTTTTAGCTATAAAGGATATTAAATTGTAAAATGTTTTTAGTCTGAGTATATAATAATAATAATATGTTATCATTATATATAAATTTGTATGTGTGTGTCTCATCCAATAATCAGCTAGGCTGCCATATATTTTTATACACGGAAGCGTATGAACCGTCCTTCCGCTGTGAAAGTAGATAATCACAGCACTTGACTAAAAAAAGAAACCAGATTGTGTGTAGTCAGTCAAGCGAAAACCTCTTGAAAAATAAGTAGTGAAAGCCGGTTTTTTTATACGACTATATACTATATTTGCTGCTTGTGTATTATGGAATGTCGTGGCTTTTGAAAAACCTTCAACCTTTTTGCTGTTTTTTGAACTTTATTTGCTTATTAAGTAGGTAACAAAACAGACAGGAATAAAAAAATGCGACAAAAAGGAAAGCAAAATATGCTTTCACTGGTTTATATAGAAAGTAATGAGCAAAATATATACGTGTGACCACTTTTTTGTGGAGTTTTGCAATTTGATAGCATTTAATTTGTCTGATTCACAAATTTCACTCGTTGCTCTTTAGAAAGAGATCCCCTTTTGAACTGATTTAATTAATGAATCCAATTCACAAAAATGTTTTGCAGTTGAGCTGTCTGAGTAAATCAAAGAACCACTTGTCTCCCTTTTTTTGTTTGAAGCATTTGAAGAAGTGTTTTTATTCCTCTTGTTTGGATTTTTTTCAAGCAAAAAAACAAAAACAGCAGACAATTTCTATGCAATTTGCACAACTCATTATTATAAAGAGTCTCTTTTACACACGCTTTTCTTGTTTGACATTAAGCCATTAATACTACTTACAATGCTGCCATAATAATTGACGTAATGGTAATTTGCTGTCAATTTGGCCCAAAAAAAAAGTAGACAGACGCTCTCAGGGCGTGTTTTTTGGATAAGCTAATAATAAATTATAATGCACCCAATTTCCCTTTTCTATCTCTCTCTCTTTCACAACTTTGTGCTTTGATTATAAATAACCAATTTTAACACTTTTTTATCTTGATTAACAACTAAACAATGTGTTCCAAAGCTATGGTCATATATACTAAAATGTGTGCCATAACAACAATTAGTTAACATACTAAACTAAACGACTATCTTCCAAAATTATATTGGTTTAGTTTTCAAATAGTTTTCCCTTTTTACTGCACGCCCACACCTTACTCTCTATCTCTCTCTATCTATCTATCTATCTCTCTAAAAAATCTAATCTGAATGGCTTATTTTTTTACTTCTTCTTTTTTCTCTCTTCGCGTTCAACAATCATCAGTACAAAAACTAACGTATTCATAACTACTTTCCCTTAACGTGTCTAGGCGTTTGCTTGGTTCAGTGACCTGTTAGTAGAACACGCAGAGATCTTTTGGTCGTTATTTGCCGTGGATATGGATCAAGTATTAGCAGAGCAGCCGCCTGATACTTGGGATGCCTTCCCACTATTCCAAATTCTCAACGATTATCTCCGTTTAGATGGTAAGTTTCTCTGGCTTTCTAGTTAAGTTTATAGTACAAATACTACACACAGACAGGGAAACAGAACAACAACTTAGCACCGGAGAAAAAAAGAGTTCATCAAAATCGCACACATTTTTTCACGCCATTTTCCATACTTGGAACTCTCTCTTTTCAAACAATACATATCCATATCAATGCAATGTAATATATACGCTTTGCACTCACACTTCTCCAAAATTTTCTCTGGCATTTCATTTTCATCTCTTTGGAATCTAAAGAAAGGCGAAAAACTGTATATCGGAAAGATGGAGAATAGTGCAAACCGGGTTTTTTTATTACGACACCACTAGCATCTCTCACACACTACGAGTAAAAAAAGCTATTACGGTAAAAGCAGAGATTCTCACGTAGATCTCTATATATTTTTTTTTCTTTCTTGCCATCTTTCTCTCTGCAGACAATTTGAAAAACGGAAGATTTCATCAGCACTTGCAAGACACATTCGCTCCATTAGTTGTTCGATATGTGGACTTAATGGAGTCATCTATTGCTCAGTCTATCCATAAGGGCTTCGAGAAAGAGCGTTGGGAGCTTAAGGGGTAAGTGGGAAACTCGGCAAACTGGGAATGATATTTGATTTGTTCAATTTTTTTCTTTTTCTGAGAATTGCTTCTGAGTTCTCGATCTTCTTTTTTCATTCTTTTTAACGACATAAAGCATCACCGCGTATAGTCGTGGTGGTGGTGGTAATTAGATGATGATAAAAAATTGAAATGATCTTTGAAATGTGAAAATGTGTGTGTAGGAATGGTTGTGCCACATCGGAGGATCTGTTTTGGAAGCTTGATGCACTCCAAGCCTTCATTCGAGATCTGCATTGGCCCAACCCGGAGTTTGGCAACCATTTAGAACAGCGGCTTAAGTTAATGGCCTGTGATATGATTGAGTCTTGTATTCAGCGGACAGAGGCCGGCTTTCAGAGTTGGAGTAAGAAGGGGGTGACGTTTGTCTCCACGGATTACATCATTCCGACGGAGATGTGTGCTATGATTAATGTCATTCTGGATGCCAAGAATCAATCATTCAAACTGTGTGCGGTGGATGGGATTGATGTGGTAAAAGGAAAAAAGAAATGAGCTTGCATAAAATATAGCATTTTGCTAATGAATTATTGAACTGATGCCAAAATTCCGTTTTTTTTTTTGTCTGTCTCACTTCACCCCAGCACCAATACCATACCAAAATAGACGATTTAATTGAAAAGACAAGCAGTGCAATGACTCAAGGGCTGATTACAAAGCTAGTTTCTGTTCTAGAGAGTACACTGTCCAAATTGGCTAGATATGACGAGGGCAGTTTTATTGGTTCTATACTTAGTTTAACGGTAAGCTTGTCAAGAAAATGGTACTAGGCTAAAATGATGGTGACTACCTATGCTAAAAACGCTTGTGTACTTTTGTAGCAAAATGTGTCGGGAACGGGGAAGGAGTTAGGTCAGGCTTATGTTAATTTTGCTAGAAATTCCATGGATCAGATAAGAGGAAAGGTAGTTGATGAGCTGTGGATACTTAATTTCTTCGAGGTAAGGAAAAACGGTTGCAGTTATAAAATGATACGATTATCAACATAGCTAATCTATTTCTCTAATGACTAGCTGTGGTACACCGCCCAAATGCAGTTGCTCTGCAACTGGCTTTCGGAACGTCTTGACCACGCACTGCATCCTTATCAATGCACAGCGTTAGCACATGTTGTAAAAGTAAGTGAAATTGGAAAAGTAGGTCTAGGTTGGTCAGTCAATGTTACAAATTTTTTGGTTGCCATTTTTTTCTGCAGAAATTATACTCAGATTTCGAGCTGCAAGGTGTGATGGAAGATAAGCTGAATAGTAAAACCTATCAAAGTGTATCATCCAGAATGCAAACAGAGGAAGCAACATGTGCACTGACAATGGGCACAAGGAGAGACGACGACGGAGAGTAAGTCGTCGAATAAATAGCTCAAAAAATAGTAAATTGCAAAAACGCTTATATGATTTTGTTGTCCTTATTCCTTATCTACAATCTAAACAGGGGTGGTGAAGGAGGTGAGGATGAGGCTGATCGACGTCCCAAAGTCACGGTTTTGAAGCACCAAGGTGATGAAAACGTAGTGGCTAAACTAACAACCGCAACTGCAGGGGCCGTGGGAGGAATCAAAAACGTGGTAGGTAAAGGCCTTGGAGGATTAACATCAAAAATGGGAGGTGGACTTGGAAGCTGGTTCTAGAGTTTCGTGATATTACCGTCAAAAAACTTAACTTTTTTTCTCAGAAAAACCATCAATCCTTTAAAAAAACATATTACTACCTACATATTCTTAATATATTATACTTTACGCTACCTTGAAAAAAAAACCAACCTACCTTTTTCTGCTAAATTTTAACAAAAAAAAAACTATCAAACAATCTCTCTATATTTTCTTTCCTGTCAAAAGGAACTCCTATCAAAAAGAGACATTTTACCTGTCAAAAAAAGCAATCAAAAATCTCTAGACATGGTTTTTAAAACATTTAAACTAATCAGATCATCAAGAAGAAGAAAAAACGCAAGGGCATAAGAAAAAACTAAAATATGTTACAAAAGTATGAAAAAAAATATTCTCGTATACAATATTGAAATATACAATAATTACAATAATAATTCTAGTTGATACTGAAACTACAATTAGCCTTTTGAAAAAAAAACATGAAAAAAAACTCACAAGGAGATGTTTTTGGTGTATACCCACGTTTTTTTGAGAAACGAAAAAAAAACTCCCAAAAAAAGTGTTCCTAACCCCAGCAAGACAGAAAATGGACACAGTTACGTGGAACAAAACTAAAAAATTGTCTCGTCCCTTTTTACATAGTTCATGTTTATCATGCTGGCATCATGATTACAACGTGTGTAGTTAGTACATGATCATGATAATAAATTGTTATTTTCTTGCCTTTCTTGTTGTTATAAATCAAGATTTTTAAGCGAAAAGAAAACCATTTTTTGGTTTTAGCCTTTTTGTGTGTGTTGTTGTTGTTGTGTCTTGTGTCAGGAGAGAGAACAAAATGGAGAAATTCTAGACATTATCTATATTAACTTAAGTTTGAAACGTGAGTCATACTTGAAACAATATTTAAAACAACGAGAAAAATGGGAACTAAAAAACTGAAAGCGAAAAATGTATACGCCCCCAAAACAAAAAAGAATTTATAAGGGGCTATAAGCAACTTTGCTAAAAGAAAAAGTTTCTCTATGTTATATACCTAAATAGCCTTGCTGTTATTACTATGTGAACTGCTGACTTTTTTGAGATGATAAGAAAGGGCACCTTCAAAAAAACAGGCACGGAACACATAGTAATTTATATAAATTGTTCTTAACATACAATAAATACTATTCTCTATACGTTTTTTTTCTCAACTTCACATCATCTCACTTTTATCATCAGCAAAAATATATACTAGTCTAAAATATCTAGTTTGTTATGATCAACAGTGCAGATAAAAAAACAATCTTATTATCAAGTAACAATAAATAATATTGAAAAATTTTACGCATTTTACGAGAAAATGATATTATGTGTAACAAGTTCATACTATACTGTAAAAAACATACGTACATACGTAAAATGGACTCAAAAAGCCAGCCGGACTTTTTTCTTTTATGAAATGAAAAACTATTAAAAAAGGATTATTATTCATTATTATTATTATTGTTAAACGTACGACCTAACTACAAGTTAACTAAAACAACCACAAAAAGAAAAACTCGACGAATTCTCTCCCTAAATAGAGCCTATAGAGTTTGTTGGTAAAACACACACACACACACTATAAGAATTCTCATCATCATCACACAAAAATGGACAAAAACTAGTTATTATTATTATCATCATCATAATCAATTATTAATTTTGTTTAACTTGTTACTAAACATGTAGATTGTCTATTAGCTTTTATGACAAAAGTATATATTTATCTTGAAACGTTGTCGTCAAATGAAAAAAACCAAAATATTAAACTGTGTATGCGGTGATGATGATGATGATGTTTGAAGTTTGGTATGTAAAAAAACATACTTTTATCATTTTCATTTTGTGTGTGAGCAATTTATCAATTCAGAAAAAGAAAAAGTCAATTCATCATGTAATAAGTCAATGTATGATAATCAAACTCAGCTAAAACAAAATATTCGCTATATTGAAAAAAAATCTCCTACTTGTCTACAGGCAGCATATTATAAACTTTTAGCTTTTATCTACATTATTTGAAAAAATGACAAAAGCAAAAAATAAAAAATGGAACGCGAACGCGGCGATGCAAACAAAAAAGATAATTATTCTATTTGAGTAAAAAAACGCGTCATATAAATGACAAGAAAAAAACTATATATTATAATAATATCCATCAATCGTATTATATTCTATACATAATAATTATAATATATTCCCAAAAAAACAATGTTATTAAGTTGTTGAAATTGTTAAAAAAATTCAAGCAGTCACAATAAAATTGTAAAGAATGCTACTGTGTATGGCTGTGCGCACTGACACACAGCCTACAATTTAAAAAGGGCAAATTTTTAATCATTCATTTTCATACTGATGGCATGTGAGAATAACCTATATTTTGTGACGATAAGTCCGAAAATCAATGCATTATTTTTAATGAAGACGCACACAGGAAGACGGTAAGTTTGGTGTAAAAACGAAAGTCGCGAATTTATTACTATTGGTTTGCATAGTAGTTTCATCATGAATATTATCTAAATTGACTCTCGAAAATGGGCTTTTTAAAATGGCATATTAATATATATGTGTACTTCTATATGCGTTTAAAAATGTTATTTATTACGAACTAGAGCTCATCTTGGTGATAACAAGAGGCTGTTGATGATGATGATGAAAAAGGTTTGCTCCGCACTCTCCCTTTAACGGTCACAAAGTGACAGTTTATTAATTCTTATTCCCGTGGGCTGAAACACTTTAGGATTTAAACCACAAATCCATTTTTCGTGAAAGATTTTGATTTTTAAAGCACTTTTTTATAAACTAGACACTTCAAAACTCCACAACTGCTTGATAGCTTCTTCACTTTGTAGATCATTAGACTTGTTCTCAGTTTCTTTGACAGTCAAGTGGTTACTGGTGTCTAGAAAGTCAACGGTGGTTGGTTCAATAGTCTCGTAGGACATGGTATCCTCATCCTCAGTTTTTGGTTCAAGTATAATTGTATCTGTATTTTCACTGTCACTAGTTGAAAAAATGGTGGGTTCGTAATGATTTTCATTTTTTACTTGCTCCACAACTGTCACTTGCTCAGCATCATCATCACCCTCCAAAGACTCCAAAACCATGCATTCCGTATCTTCATCTTCGTCGTCGACACTCTGTGTCAAAAGTTAATTCAAAAATGCATTTAAAGTTGCATTCAATCATGAATTACATTACAATTTTAATACAAACCTGAACAAGAGTTGGTGAATGGTCAACATTAATTCCTCCGTGGGATTTTAGTACCACCGACTCTCCATCCACAGTGTAAACTACCTCTTCGATCTTATCGGTGGGATCATCATCATCTGCTTCTTTTGACGTTTCGCTTTCCGTAGCTATGGAGGCGGACATAACATTTTTTGCACCTAAAGTAGTCTTTTTAATCCCGTTGGGTGTTGTATTGGCTTTTCGTTGAATTTTCTTATATTCCTTAAAGATGGGTGGTTTCTAGTAGGAAGAAAGATGATTATGTTTAACAAAAGATGACGGTTTTTATCGGGTAACCACTATTAATAGCAAATTATCACCAAACTTACGCGCAATCCTCTGAAAAGGTGGGGCACTGGTTTTCCAACACAGATCAGTCTTTTTTTAGTCTGGTTTGCCTGCTTTCTACTAGAATAAGACACATTATTGACATCGTCGTCTTCGTCTGTGGACACTCCAGGTATCCCTAACAAGCACAGAAGCACAATTATTATCACAACTTGAATAAAATGTTCCCACGATACTTTTAGAAACATCATCATTTTACAATCTTACTCAGGTCAGTGGTGAGTGGTGCCAAAAGCTTGGACTCGGGAACATGACGACCTGTGGCTGCCACCATTAAATTATTTAGAAAAAGCTTAGAAAGGCGCTTGTTTTTGATAGGTCTTCCTGCAAAAGCATTTCCAATAAAATAACAATTAGGCTTCTGAAACACTTGAAATATACAATTTTAAGACTTTGGATTTTTACCCGGTGACGAAAAGAATTGAGCCACCCCTCCAAACTCCAAACACTTCATAGCCTGCCTCGTCCCCGGAGCCAGTTCACTTTTGGCATGAACAATATCTTTGGTATCCTTAAGTTGCCTTTTATACTCTAAATTAGTTATTTGCTTTTGAGCGTCAACAATTAGCCGTCGTTTTCTTGCCGGAATTGGAATTGATATTCGGTTAGGTGCTTTGACATGCACCTGAGCTACTCTCACTAAAGTCACCGGTTTGGATTGTGGACTACTGTCGGAGCTTACAAAAGCCACTGGAGGGGCAGGTGCTAGATCAATACACGTTTCCACCTTTGGAACAACAGGCGTTTCCAAAGAATTTGGTAAAGAAGGAGGTTTTGGAGGTCTTGGCTTTCCATAGGTTCGTATAACCCTTGGAGCAGCGGGTTTATTGACTGGTTGGACAGTTTCCTAAAATTATTTTTTTACAGATTAGTTTTAATCAAAATGATTATGATTAATTATTCGGTCTTACGGTGGTAATCACGTGATTAGTACTAGTTACTGGTACTGGCACTGGTAACGATTCTATTTCTGGCTTGACATCTTCCACTTCGTTACACTTGGAATCCTCCTTATTTTCTTCATTATGCTCCTCATTTTGTAAACTAATCGCCGGTTCAGTGAAGCTGTTTACCTTCACCTCTTCCAAAGTTGCCACTTTATCACCCACCACCGACTCAAAACCCACTTCCGGTTTACTGTCCACTGAGTCAGTCGTCACCTCACCATTATTACTAACCGTCGAAGCACATAACGGATCAAACTTAACGTCCTCACTTCCACTCAACTCCAACGTAAAGTTTTCCACCTCGCATTGTTCCCCTTCGTGCAAAAACACACCCTCATTCAAATACTGTATTTCAATCGGTGGCACTCCATCAATCCCAGTGGACATTACCAGCCCATTACTACTATTAACCGTGTCTACTGAAAAGTGCGTCGTTAACACATTTGTTCCACAAACACTATTTGCTAATACAAGTTCCGAACTGGACGATATTGTCACATAACTTGGGGCAGAGTACAAGATACTTGTAGTGGGACACTTGGTCTCCAAATTAACTCCATGTTCCAATGAAACTGCCTCGGACATAATCTGATCCGGAGGCTCGGAGCCAACCGGCATGTTAATTATGTAGGCAAATCCATCCTCACCAACGGCCAGGGATAAACCATCGTCAGTCAAGTTAATACCCCCATCCTCCCCACTACTAACCGTGGGCAATACTTCCGGTACATTATCCATTTTAAAAAGATTAGGAGAATGGTGTCAATTTAGCTAGTAAAAACGTTGGTCCATGGCCTCAAATTTGTGGCATGGTCAATTTGTCCAATTTTCTTTAGAAATTCTGCCTCAATTTCCAAACTTTTAACCCAATCATCTCCAAAAGTTAACTATAGGTTTATACCTATATATTTTAAAGCACTGTTAATAAGGCTATGTAACTACACTACTTAATCATTTGTCTTTTTCATAAGGCTTCAGTTTCTATAACTGTTTGTCTTTTTAATCACGTTTTTTTGGCGTCAATTTAGTAAAAATATATTGTGGACCATGCTTTGTAGCGTTTTTTACAGGTAACAAGATGCCATGTATGCCAAGTAGACCTGCTAATGCTATCTTTATCAGCCGACTCTAACATGAGGCTTGGTATTTCCCACATTTTCAGCTTTGGTTTTAGTACCAGCATGTCCGGCTTGTAAGGTGTTACTTCTACAAAGCCATCTTGATGCCGTAGTAAAGGTAAGGTAGATATCTACATGGCTTTATATGATAAATTCATAAGCAAAATCATGTATCATATATCTGTTTTTATGTTATTGGCTATTGTCAACTTTAATTGTGCTGTTAATTTTTGTAAATGAAACCGTTGTCGAGTTTTTATTGGCTTTGTAAATAACTTTGTAAATATAACATGTAAAAAGCGTAATGTAAATCGGTACTCTGGCTTTTTCAAATTGGAAATGGTAACTTTGTAATGCCAGCTTATAGTATTTAAAAAGCTTAAAGGTTAGATTTGGTCACTAGTCCTCCTTTGACAAGGGACACTGACGGGTTTGGGCATTGAAGCGAATCCATTTGTTGGACACGCATTTGTTTCCGTAGAGAATTGGGCATCCGCCGTGTAAAGAGAGCTCGTCGGGTTCGCCCTGGTGATTCATATTGTACCAGAAGATTGCAGAGCCTTTTACGGGTTGGATATTTAAGCCAAGTCGGGGAAAGGCGGTGGAACCTCCGCGAATAACGTCGGACAACTGGAAAGTGTAAGAATTGTGATTAATTTTAAGTGAGAGATGAATTAATTGGTGGTTTTTTGAACATTTTTCTTACATAAAGCATTATGGTAGCTATTCGATCCCCACGTTGTCTTTCCTCTTGGTCTATAGCGCTACTTTGCTATAATTTTGGTCCATGGATAAAATAATGTCAAGTTAGAAATTGAAAATATTTCATTCTAATGGTCTTGTTTCTAATGCAACTTACAACTGAATTAAAAACGGTATCTAAATGTGGATTAAAATGTCCAGCAATTCCATAGCAGGAAACCTGTAACAGTTCCGAAGCCCCTTTTTGTCTAATCCGTAGTCCTGTAAAGGCTTCAATTTTGCTATAAACTTTGTCCATTTTTATCCCTAAAGCGGACTTGCGGTCATCCTCAAGCCATGCCGAGGTTGAGGTACGGGTTGCAGAGATCATCTTATTGTCAGAACGGGTTTTCACATGAACCTGAGAACGGCTCATGCTTTCTGTAGCAGCCTTTAAAATGGTTTGGCTGAGATTTTCGCTAATCACTTGATGAAATTGTAGCACTTTGGGCTGTTCACTGTGACTCTCAATTTTCAACGGGGCTAAGGTGTTCAGGGGATGGCGAGATTCAAACCAGCATTTTAACTTGCTTAATTCCGAGTGACTCTGAATGAAATACATTAAAATGGTCAATGCACTTGTATCATATCCTTATTTCACGCCTAATCAATGATAATAGATCATTATTGATCAGGATTTTTTTCCTGCTATAAATACTTACACGTAATTGCTTCCCCCCGCACAAGGAGGCGAAATTGGTAAGATCATTAAAACTGGACTGCTTCTCGCGCAGAACATGCCTACCGCCATCAAGAACTCGCTTTCGGGCCACTTTCTTATCGCCTTGTAAAGCGTCATCAAGTGTCACCGGTTTTGTAAACAGATATGGATTTTTCGACCTTTTCAGCAGGGCTTCATTGTGCTGTGTATTTGTTAAAGAATGACAGTTAACTGCATTATTACCAGAAGAGTTTTAAAAATGTATCCTTTTAATCTTTTCAGATAATTATTCTGTCGTGTTTGCCTTAGAAAACGACTCATTTAAACTGAATCAAATTCATGACATGAATATTAACAAAGTTTAACTAAACTAGTTTGGAATAGACCTCGTTTTTTAAAACAGATCTAGAATAAACACGCGTCCAGAGAATTTTTAAAAATTTCAAAACCGTAATTGCATACTTCAGGCCAGTGCAAGAAAAATGCCACATGATACAGTAAATACCAGTTTGGCAAGTGGCCAAGTAAGTTTGCAAAAATGCAAAGTTTGCAACTGTTCCGTTTTTTAATGACAGTAGCAAAAGTATTCCTGTTACCAGTCATGTACACACGGCTCTGTCAATCATATCTCATATTGAGATGATTTGCAAAATTTGCATGATCATTGTTTGCGGGTAAAGTACCCGTCACGTCATCATCGTCAAGACTAAAAAAGATTTAACTCAATTTGCCATTTTTTCTTCTTCATTGCATTATTGCATATCATTACTTCAAAAGCGTTTTTTCAACAGCACATCTTCCTCAAAGATTTATCACCTTTTTATAGTAATTGCAACAACAAAGTAACAACAATTTCAATTTATCCTCTGCGTGAAAAATCCTACTTTCTTCAAAAGAGGCTGTAACAACGCAACAAAAAGAATTAATCTTTGGTTCATTTTTAAACCTCCATTTTCTTGCATTCTGACATGATAGGTTATTAAACCGGAATTTTTGTAGAAAAAAATGACAACAAAAATTGCATTATAAAAAATTGTACAGAGCATCAAGCAAGCTAAGATGAAGATGATACCGGTTACACGACAACACGACATGAAACTAGTAACCCAAGAGCCTGGCTTTGAAAAAATTCTAAATCTCAAATCCCATCTCTGTTCATTGCTCATCCCCTCCCTGTTGGTCTGGCGACGACGAAGACGATAAAGTCAACCTACTTCAAAGCATAAGCACACGGACACCTGCACCTTGCAAGTTACGCGTGCGTGTGTCTGATTTTCATACATTTTGTGCGTCTCTAGTGTCTAGTTTGTAGTTTGCAATTTACAATTATGAATATTTATAGGGCTATTGGGCTATATAACCATAAGGCAGTGATGATGTTGATGATGATGTTGATGATGATGTCTCGACAGAAAAGCTAAACTTTATGGCTTTTGCAAGCAAACAAAATGTGTTTTGTTCAGCTTTTCAGGGAAAATTTTTTAGAAAGGGGCTGTGGTAATGATAGCTTTTGTTATAAAAGTGGCAAGCATGGATTACTAGTTTCAAATTTGAAATTTGTTGTTGTTATGAATTACTGCTGTTGTTGTGTGGCCTGCTTTTAGTGTAATTATTTTTGCAAGTGGAAATTTTCAAATTCTCACACTAAATTTTTTTTTTCTTTTGTGTACTAACCTGTAAAACAGCCTCCTCCAACTTTCCCCTGACTTGTTCTGGGCTTATTGACTTGTCAGCTTGATATATGACTAAACGATATGCTCGCTCTAGCCATTGAATAGCTCTGGAGTAGATTGTGGATTTAAAAGCGTAGAGTCCGATTTCGTAGCAATCTGCGGCGTTTATGCTGGTGTTTGTGGGAAAGTTGTAAAAGTTTCCAGAGGTGAACTGCAAAGTTGGTTGAGAAAAATTAAATCATTTTCAAGTTTTTAGGAAATATCGATCAGAATTTGTGAAAATGCATGTGTTTGGCCTCACGTCATCAATGTTCATGTTGTAGGTATCATGCACACGAAGAATGCCCTCCGTGGCCCCTTGCATGTCCCCTTGTGTGGGAAAGGGTACTTTGGCTTTCACTTTCTCCGTTAATTTTAAAAATTCTATTTAAAATACACACAAGACCACAAAGTTAAATTATCTGATTAACTGTTTAAAAGGTTTACTGCAATGCACTTAAAATTTCCTACTTCGTTCATCATCCGATCTCATCTCTTTCTCCAGCGTTGGCAAATCATGCACAAAACGCCTTAGCAGTCTATAGGCCCTTAGCGGGTGTGCAGACACAGGATAAGCCAAGTCGCTATTTGGCTCTCTGCTTTGTACTCCATTCTTTTGACTTGTTAATGCTGTAACTGCTAAAGAGCTTGCATTAAATGAAACACCGCTTGTTTCATAGTCGTTTAAAAACCTGTGAACGGAGAGTAAAAATGTTATAATTCGCTTAAGATATTTTCATTATTAGCTGTGTGTGCACTTAAAAGACCTTTTCGCTTTCTCCAGTCTTTTCTCCAGTACCGTAACATATTCTGCCACGGCTTTTGCCACTTCTTGCTCCACCGTGGCCAGCTTTCTTAGCCCATGTTGCGAAGTATAGTAATCGCCAATACTTTTCTGCAGATTATTTCCCAGCACTGCACGGCAGCACAGTTCCAGAAATCCTAAGGTGAACAAAATCCTATGCTGCCAACCGCTTTTCATTGTTTTGGCCATTAAAAAAGTAGTTGCATTCTCTGAATAAACACGTTGCAAATTTGTAGCCACTGTCAACACTCTGCACAGCTTTGTTCAAACACAAAAGTGTCAAGCCACCACCACATGGTTTCCATGTGCGTTTCAGAAACTTGGCAAAGGTAACCAATATTATTTCTTGTTTAAGTATTTAAGAGAAGAAAAGAAGGAAGGAAGTTACTGGCAGACGCACAAACACCAACTGCTTCAAAAAACAATGGCTAATGGCAAGACCAGCACCTTCGTCAATTTTCAAACAAATCCTTATCTGCACTCATAGGCACAGTCTTGTTTAGAAGAAGAACTAGTATGATTTGAAATGAATATCATGCCCATGGCCATGTAAACCTGCGTTGTCGTACGCTGTGTGGCAAGTGCCCATTTTTACGTGTGCATCATCTACACACTCAGACCAACGGTTTGACTAAACTGACCCCAAGCTAAAAAGCTCAGAAGAAAAGCTAATCTAAAAAGCACCTTTCATGTTTTTAAGACAGGTATTAAGACAGAACAGATCAGAGAACAAAGCAAAAAACGCCTAAAACCTTTTTCATGAGCATACGTCATTATCAAAAATCTTCAGAAGAATAGTGTGGTGGCGGTGGTGGTGGTAGTAGTAGAGCTAGTATTTAGGTAGACAGTTAGGTAGGTACACAAACAATGTAAAAAATACACCGAATGCGAATCTTCTTTCTAGTCCTTTTTTACCGTATAGAAAAAAACCCATACCAATGACCATTTTTTCACTAGAAAACTAAGCAACAACCAGAGGGGTTGAAGCTGATCACTGATATTACTGCGATTTTGAAACTTTTTGAGGTTTAAAAGTGTTGTTGTAGGAGCGTATAAGGGAACAATGTAACTCACTCGGAGTGATAATATGATGTGCTTTCATGTATGTATTAATGTCAACGAGGAAAGATGATGATGAGCACGCATACATAACAAGCGATTTATGATTAGGTACGTGTTGTAAAATGAGGACCATGAAAAGTATGATGGTTATGGGATAACAAACCTTTTGGGATAACAAAGTGCAAAAAATCTAAAGAAAATTGAGATAATCGTGTCAGCAGCGAAACAAAAAAAGAAGGTGTAGCAATTTTTTTAACAGTGGAAATTGGGAAAAGGGGGAATTTAAATAATCTTCTGTAATTTGAAAAACAAAAAAGGCCCGTTTGTTTTGTTAGGTTTAAAAAGGATGGCATATTATAGTGTGTTGTGTGGTTTTTAGCATATAAAATCTGTGGAAAAATACAGTTAAATTATGCAAGCAATGACATAAGATACATGCCATATTGTACCATTATGAATATGAATAACACGGAATTTTAGTTTTTGGCTTTGATATTTTTTGCAGCAAATCTACCTTTTTTCTAGTAATGATCGAAAAAAAAATGATTTTTTTTCCTTTTTACCGTAGCTTGAGTGTAATGAATGATGAATGATGTATCCATTTTTGGCAAAATGTTGTACAATAGCCAGATATATATTTTGTAAGGCTTTGTAGCGGTCAAGCAATTTGGACAAAGACTTTTTCGACTTGACTAGCAAATTATTTTGAAACACGACAGAAAAAAAAGAACTTGAAGTTATTCACTTCGAAAGGCATGATACTGTGCGGAGCTTTTTTAAAATAAACCGTACATAGAGTTCAGACTTCAAGTTTGAATCTTGGTAAAAACGAAAACGTTTCGTTTATGTTTTATTGAGTTGCATTGCATTAAATTAAAATTATTACTGCATCAAATGCATATAAGTCAAACTGCGTTTCAAAAAAGGAATCAATTTAAGTAAAGCTTGTATTGTGAATGTGATTGACTGAATAAAAATGTACAAATCTAGGTATAGATTTTACTTTCGAACACTACTGCAGTTAATAAGTACTCAGATACAAAAGTCAGAGAACGAAAAATTACATGAAGAGACTTTCTTCTGTCAAAATGCGACGAGTAATTGTAAATTATAGTCAATAATTAATCATTCTATTTCTAATTTCACAAAAATTATAACATATGCGGATACACCATTTTTGGACTGTCAACTACAAAACTTTTATAACAGTTAAACAACAACCGACTCCCAAGCTGGTTCCTTGTTTCCTGTGACCAGTTTGCCACAACCGTTCCATCATGGCTTGCCGTACCGTTTGAACATTTATCAAGACCCAATGCATCACGCATGCAAGCTTCAATAACATTAGCTTCCCTTTCACTATTATGATGAAATACACCAACAATCACCACGCCAAGGCCAGACTTCCAAATATCCAGGATTTTGTCGACTTTTTCTCCTTGTTTCAATGGTTTTCTTCCTGTTGCCGCATATTTCTGTTTTGCTTCCACAAGATGTTGAAGGGGCCTATTTCCCTGAGCTTTTCCCATGTAAAACACACTTTTCAGAAACTTGCCGAATTTTTCTGTATTTTGGATGATACCCGACTTTAAATGGTCTCCTGAGAAGTTGACCCTTTTAAGTACTCTAGGATCCAACAGCAAGTAGTTGTAAAACGATTTACTGGTGTTTTCGGTTGATACGCCTTGTAAAACAGAAGTCTGTAACAAGTCCACCTTCACATTTCCCCACCGATGAATTAAATTCATATCCTGAATACCTGCTTTGAGTTCTGGAGAAAATTTTATACTTCCTCTTTTTGGTTGTAGCAGTACTTGTGTACGAAGTTCGTTGATGAGTTCTGTTGCACATGCTTCGGGCTTCACAGGCTTCTTTGATCCATCCAGGTTAGACGTTTTGGGTAAAATGAGGAGATGACTGGAACTGGGATTATCAGCTAAATGTTCTTTTCCGGAATCATCCTCCTGCGCAGGCGTCACATTTCCTATTCCTTGGTATTGATGCTGTTGTGTCAATTCTGAGTCAATGGTAGGAATTTGTAGCGGCATTGTGGACTCTTCTTCAGATTCTTCAAGAATGGTGGTTAGCATCTTTCGATCTTCGATATCGTCACTGGCATCTGAAGACATAGATTCATCCATTAGATTGGCGTCATCCATTGGATACAGCATTTCCATACCTATAAGAAAGCATAATGAAAATTTATTTATATACGTGCTAACTTAGTTGTCTGTAAATCTGCATCTTAATAATAATTTCAATTTTTAAAGCTTACCATCATGTATTCGATCATTATCTGAAAGTTGTGAGTCTGTTTCGCTGGCAGATTGGCTTCCACACGAGTCACTGCCACTATCATGCAACTTTGAACAAAGTGAATTGCCAATCGACTTTCGAAAAGCTCTGGAAACAGGGAACAAGTAATCGAAGCAATTTTCCTGCGACTTTTCTTCCACATTTTGTCGCACAATGTCAAAACAGGATTCGCCATAGTTGCCATCAGCTATTGTTAGATCTCCTCCATGTTCCACTAAAACTTTCATCACTCGGTCATAGTCATAATGCGCACTGAGATGAAGAGGAGAAACTTTCTGTTTAATGTTCATGTTGTTGGGGTCACCTCCCTTTCTTAGCAGTGCAGTTACAATGTACGGCTCATTGTTACTTGTTTGCACAGCAAAGTGTAGCAACGTCCATGTTTCTTGATTGGCATCCAGAAATACTTGGTTGACATCGATGTTTTTACTGCTGAGTAATAAAGATGAGAAAGTGCTAACATCTTTTTCTTCTATGGCTTGAATAAGATCTTGCATGTTTGAGTCGTCAGAACATGTTTCAGATGGAGGTGTGGAGTCGTTCTTTTTCTGTTCCTGTAAGCGTCTGTCTCTCTGTTTGCTGGGGATTGGAGAGAAAAACGAGATTCGCGGTCCCCGTCTCACTAAATTAATTGAGTTATCTAAACTCATGACTTAGTTTTCAGTTTAACTCTCCGATAAAACAACCTTGAAACTATTTCCTGTGAAAAGCAATCTTGTTCTTGCTAGCTAGCTGGATTACTAATGATGAAGTTTACAAAGTTGAAATATATTTTGTGGTGTTATCCGGCCAATTGTCAAACAGAATCTGTTATTTTTTACTGCTAGACTTATATACCTTTCTTGTTCATCGTATTCATTAAAACCGTATGAACTATGGCAGTAGCAGCAGATTATAAGCACCTAGATAGCATAAGCCGTAAATGCACGAAACTCCATACAAAGCTAAAGTTACTCGTGACGGTTTTCCTTCTGGACCTTTGCATATCATTTGTTTTACATTTTTGTCGGTAATTCCAAAATCTGAAGACAGTAGTCACTGACTGCAGTGCACTAGCATTGCACTGGTGTGGATTGTGGAGATATCAGCGTAATGCAATGCCACCATATAGCTCTATAACCTTCAGTCCTAGAGTTTATTTTAAGTTTCTTTTCTCTTTATGTTTTACCTACTTTTTCATGAATCAACCATCAACCAACATATTAAGCGATTTGCATTTCCATACAAGTACAGCGATAGAATACATGAGACAAGATTAAGATAAAAGCGGTTAAAGTCTTTAGTCTTTATAAAATAAAAAGGCAAGCCATGATGCCCAAGATATGTTAAGCAGTCGTTTAGAAGTGCTATGCAGATATATTTCTAGTCATTCATATATACCTACCTAAAGGTAGTTCGTTAATTGATAGAGGACAAAATTGCATACTTTAAAGACAAGCAGTTAGTAGCAACACATTAGTTTGATGACAGATGGCAGTTAAAGTAATAAAAGAACAGTAAAATATAAGCTAGTTTTTTTGCAATAAACTACTCCACTGTAATAAGCAATTTATTTTCAATCAGTCTGCAAATATTTTTACATGCGATTGTTGTAAAAAATTTCCTTCAATTGTAACACCTGCGCACAGAGCACAAGCGTAAGAAGCAAACAAATCTATGAAATGCATGAATCAACGATTTCGCTGAAATGCTTGCAACGACCCATTTCTTAAAAATCAGTACCTATATAATAGACCACTGTTAAAAGAAGGTTCCAGAAGCTTTGCTTAACGTTTACAGCATGCACTTTGCATACCATAAAATTACTTCGTAGTTACCCGATTTTAACGAATGCTTACGGAAACAGCAATCATGCTCGTCATTCGTGTCAGCAATTAGGCATTCATAAACAAGCCACCTCATCAGCGCACACATCAGCAATAAGCACTTAAAAGACCTAACAAGCTAATTATTACATTGCAACATAAATTATTATATTACTACTTCAGAAGTGCATTTTATTACATGCTGTTTTATATTCTGGTCAAGTAACAAATAACAACTCTCTTTCTAACAAGCCTCAAAAGAGATTTTAACAAGTTTTCACACTTAATCAGTAATCAACATAATGTCGGAAGATCTTTTCCGAGAAAGATTTGGGGATGACCACAATGATCCTAGATACAGTCGCCAACAACCCTACTTCCACCACGGGCGTCCGATTACAGAAGTTAGGGCTAAAGTATACGAGGATCCTCGTCAGAACCTTTCTCTGAACCAGATAGTTAAATTGCAAGAACAACAGCATCAGTCCCACTCCTCCGCAGCGCCACAGTCTTCAAGGCAAGATTTATTCTTTTTGGATACTACTGGTGCGGCATCAACCCCAGAGGTAAATCGATTCCCAAAGTACTCTACTAATGGATCAGAGGAACTGGAAGATGGGGAAATCATTGAATATGAGACTGGTTTTGCAACGGGCACGATGCCATTGAAAACCTCAACCCATGCTCGTGAAAGTGGAAATGGGAACAAGTCGGTGTACGACTATTTGTCCATGGGGCTGGATGAAGTGTGTAGAAAGAGAAATATCTACCCTCCTCCTAGATACGGTCGTCATCAACCATATGTCTACTCCGCCCGACCCCTTTCTGGAGCTAGGGCTAAAGTTGATAACGTTGATCCTTACCAGAATCTTTCTCTGGACCAGATCATTAAAATGAAAAGACGGCAGCATCGGCGCGCACGACGACGCCACCAATTTCGTGAAGCAAGAAAAATGCAGCAACGCAAACAAGATGAACAAGTTAAAAAGGGCGTTGCCACCCGTTTTGAAAATCCTGAAATTAAAAATGTCGCCAATATTGCTAAATGGACTCCTGATGCGTGGCAATATTTAGAGATTTTACAAAACCAGGGCTTCAACATAAACTGGGCCTTGAAGAAACGTCGCAATTTGGTAGAAGGGGAGGAAAGCAGGAACTTTCGCTGCATTGTTGGCTACAATAAAGTTCGAGGTTCAGTTGTTTTTTTTATAAAAATGTATGTTCTAAATAATCTTGCTGATGGTATTGTTGAAAATGGCGTTTTAAACATTTTCCAGGGATTTGTGAAGCCAGCCTTGAGGTGCAGGCCAAGCATGGAGCCGCAGTCAACTTTTTGCAGAATTTCCAAAGAGCATTTCCGCTGCTATCTATGGAAAAGTTCCCTGATAAAGTGGGTGATGCTATATTATTAGAACCTGAGCTACTGACGAAGTTAAGGAAAAGCATGGAACAGAAATATGGCAAAGATTACAAGTTGCAGTTTGAGTTAAAAGAGGAGAAAGTGGAGGAACACATCCTTTACATATGCACCGTGCTCTTGGGGTCTTCAAAGTTTGATGGTAAGAAAAATTTAAAATTATGCATAAAGTTAAACTAAAACTACATGCATTTCAATATGATTTATAACTATTATGTTAATGTAGGTGTGAGCTGGTTAGGCTCAATAGCAGCAAAACGATTGGCAGCAAGATCGGTCTTGGAGAATTTTTTGGGGCAAACTTGCTCCATGATGGAAATTCACATGGGTGCAGAGCAATGCACTGCGGATGAATCCCTTTACGAAGGGGTCAGATCAAAGGTGATGTTTTACTACGACATTTCTAAGTCGGCAGTTGTTGATGAGGCAAGTTTTTGCAAAAACTATTTATAATACTAAGTTTTTAAAATTATTTGTTATAATGATTTGATGTTAATATTCACGTATTCACGTTGTAGGATGATGTACGCGCATTATCAATAAAGGCAGCACACAAGAAGCTGGGTTCCAATCACACACACTCCCAAAGTCCATACAAGTTCGTTCGAGTACGTTTAGTGGATCCGAGAAACCAGAGTGCCAATTATATTACATTGCATTATTACAATCAGTAATATAAGAAAAATAAGTTGTGTAAAAGTTTTTAATTATATTACTATGAATTTATGATGATGAAATGATACAAACTTGTTTTTAACTGATCCTTTGAAAATAATGTTATTTGGGGTTTATTTATGCTTTAAATATTCAATTTTCACTTTATGCATTACACTTTGTAGTTAGTATGTAAGCAACTGAAGCATTTTGAGATGTTTTACTTTTTTAAGTTTTAGTAATGTTCCGGGATGTCTTGTGCCCATGGGTGAAAATGTGTCCTTTAACATTAAATCTTGGTACAATTAAACTTCTTCAACATCTAGGAAATATTTATATTTTAATGTTTAGCTTTGATTTTAGAATTTCTTTACTTTTACTACTTTATGCAATCTGTAATGTAATGTTTTGAAATAGTGAATGAATAATGAAACAACATTTTTTTTGTTCACAGTTTTATGATTCAATACACGAAAACCTGAATAATATTATATGAAAAAATCATAATAATAACAATGGAGTGTGTGGTATACACGTTTGCCTTGGGATTCTAGTGTTCGTGTTAGCTTTTCCAGCCATCCACCAGCGACCAGCGGGATATTGCTGGATTTCACGTGAGTCTTTTGTGATTACCTTACAAATACATCCCTCCAGTAAGACGTGTCTTCAGCAAAAAATTATTTGCGTGCATAAAAAATGCCATAAGCATTTTTATACTAAAAATTGCAATTTCACAACCGAATCACAAACTATCATTCAAAGTTATTCAATATGTGATGGTAGGGACAACTGATGGTTAGATGATGTATCCCAGAAACTCTAAATCCATTTTACCCTTAGTCCTTGTCATTTGGTGTATCATAATATGATCAATTTAACGTTACCTTAATCTTAATGATACCCTTTTTGTCCTACCCCATTATTATCACTGTAAACCATTTTAAACCAGCCATCTACAATATCAATTTTTGTGGTTTTTTGCAGCATAATTTGTTATAAGGAGAGTTTTTTGATTGCCTGTTAATAAGCCTAATTGAAGAAAACGATATTATAATTGCTATTAGAAATGCAGCAAAAACAACAAAAAATCCACACACAACTATTTTGTATTTCATATCCAAAATAATATGCAATTTTTCCTTATAAACGTACGTGCTTCAAACTGGTTTTGCAGCTGGGTACAAAAGTACAAATGTCATTTTTTTCTTCTTTTCCAAAAAAAGCATCTTAAATTTGTTAAATCATTTATGTCCAGCAAACAAAATGTTGGCATCTTTTTTGCATTATTGCTCATTTCATGCACATGCCTTTAACATGAATATACTTGCATATGGCAACAACTGAGAAACCCCAAACCAAGGAGAACTGCTTCCACACGTGGAATGCCACCATGACAAAGATGCTGTCAATTATTCAACCAAATGCTAATGGAATATGAATAACAACCATGTAGCCATATTTGAGATAAAACAATGCAAGCAAAGTATACGAAAGAACCCACACTGTACTCAATAACCCAAAGGTCTTTACAAAGTTATCCAAAGATCAGTGTCATTTTAGCAAGCAAATTGGTAAGTGTGCGGATACACTCGTACCAAAAAGGCACTTGGATTTACAATGGCCGAGCTTCGTCGAATATCATATCAAAACAGAGTTCACGCCAGAGACGATGCCGTTCCTGGTAACAGTGGAAGCCAGAGGCACAAAGGGTACAAAAAATCATCAT
Source organism: Entomobrya proxima (assembly GCA_029691765.1). Lineage (NCBI taxonomy): Eukaryota > Metazoa > Arthropoda > Collembola > Entomobryomorpha > Entomobryidae > Entomobrya > Entomobrya proxima. Next base: position 8,088,326 of record CM056173.1, read on the forward strand.
ACGAACTGGAAACAGTCCACACTTCAGATGGAAACAATGGGTTTGAAACTAGCGACAATGGTGACGGGGGAGTGCCAGCCGTTGTGGTACGAGGGGCGTGCAAGCATTATAAGAAAGGGGTGCCAGTTCTGGAAAATTTGAATATGACAGTGCAACGGGGTGCCATGTAAGCATATTTCAAGCACCTTCTCAAAATGCAAAGTGAATTGTTATTAAATTTCGTTATTTTGGTTTGGAATCCACAGTTATAGTTTATTAGGTAGTAGCGGATGTGGTAAGACTACTACTCTGGGTTGCATTGTTGGAGTTAGGAAATTGAATGCCGGCGAGGTATTCGTTTTTGGTGCAAGACCGGGAGTCAAAGGACAAATGGTTGGGTACATGCCACAGGTAAATGTGAACAAATTAAACAAAGAAAGTTATATGCACTTATAAGATAAACATAAAAACTGTGCATGTTATTTAGGAAACATCTCTGTACCGAGATTTTTCAATTGCTGAAACACTTTCGTACTTTGGAACACTTTGTGGCATGGACAGAAATGCTGCAAGGAAGGGAACAGCTTTTCTTACAAAGTTGCTTCAGCTTCCCGAGAGCTCACGACGAGTGGGTTCACTCAGGTAATTTAATACTTTTATTCAATTTGCATTAGAATAATTTGCACTGATAAATTTTGTTGTTGGTTGATACAGCGGTGGCCAGCGTCGACGAGTTTCCTTTGCCGTGGCACTAATCCATAATCCCGACCTTTTGATTCTTGATGAACCTGTAAGAAATAAATGTTGAGTTTACGTCTATTAATGGAACATAACATTAATAGTATTTTTTGGGGTATTTTGCAGACTGTGGGTGTGGATCCTCTTCTACGTGAACAGTAAGTGACAAGCTAGATAAAGATTGACATACTAATCGTAGGACAATGCACGATTGAGATGTTAACCCTATTATAACCATGTGTCATTCATATTAATTAGCATTTGGAAGCACTTGGTCAGTCTCTCAACGGAACGAGGAACAACAGTTCTTATTACTACTCATTACATAGATGAAGCTAAAGATTCAACTGCGGTATGAAACTAGCCATAACTATTGCTTTTAAAATTCGCTGTCTCTTTTGTCCTTTTATATTAGCTAGTGTACTAATTAAATCAGAAGCTTTACACGTTTATATGACAGGTCGGTGTTATGCGTTTTGGTCGACTGCTGGTTGAGGAAGATCCTTCCATTCTTCTTCGACGTTTTAATACAACCTCCTTAGAAGTTGTGGTGCTCAAGCTTTGTCGCAAAGACACTGAAAATGCTGGTGTCCAGAATAGGGAAATGGGTCAGCTAGAATACGTTGAAGAATCACAGCCAGACAGCAGCGAATGTAAAGGATTAAATTTTGAAAACTGTTTTCTTGGACATACTTAAAATATAATGCTTATTTAATGACTAGTTATTCCACCTTCTGAGGACGGGGATCAAAGCAAGAAAATATTGGACTCGATGAAACGCATAAACTCAATTATCTACAAGAACTTTTCGATCCTCTTTCGTAACTTGCTGTACGTTTAGTTTCATTTCATTAACATTTTATTTATTGTCTTATCAAACTGTAGTAAAAACTGTCTCTTTTTCTCCACAGTCTTTTCTTCTTCACCGTGATTATGCCAGCTTTTATCATTTTCGTAATGTGCATTGCTTTCAAAGACGACCCCAAGAACTTGGATTTCGGTGTGGTAAACTATGAAGTTCCCAACTTTACCTTTTGTTCCAACTTGGATGCTCACACCCCTGGAGAATGCGACATTGAAAATTTAAGCTGCAAGTTTATGAATCACATTCCAAAGGAAGTTGTCAACCTGATTAGTTTTGACACTGATGAGCAAGCCTTAGCAGCAGTGCACAAGGGTAATATTTGGGGCTACGTGAAATTTCCGGAAGAATTCTCTACCGACTTTTATGACCGAAGCTCCAATGGTGGAAGCGTGGACGAGGAGATTTTCAACAAGTCAGAAATTATTGTGAGGATGGACCAAACCAGTCAAAGTATTGTGAGCAGAATTAAAAAGAATTTTCACGATGGTTTTGAGGACTTTGCCAAAACCATTTTGAGGGATTGCGGATTTGATGAGAGACAAGCTGAATTTCCATTACATGTAAGGCTAAATTTAAATGTGTAAAATGTGCCCAAGTTTCCTAAATTGAATGTTATTCTTACTTAATTCCAGTACAAAACACCCGTTTTTGGCACCGAGGACACCAAATTTATAGATTTTGTTGCTCCCAGTATTACCGTAGCGTAAGTTATTAAAGAATTTCCTACTATTTTATGAAAATCTTATGCAAAATTCATACATTTTTTTCTCCTAAATATTCTAGTTGGCTATTCTTTTTCCCCATAATTGCTGCATCCATCCGTTCCATTAACGAGAAGAAGGAAGGCACTTACGAACGGTCCCTTGTGGCTGGCACAAAAAATTGGGAAGTTCTTTTCGCCTACTTCTGTGCGGAATGCATTGTGTTGGTTCTTCAATCCCTTTTGGTCTACTTGATTCTAATTTTCATCATTGGAATTGAATTGCTGGGCTCATCAATTTTGGTAATGATGTTATTTATCTTAAGTGGTTTTGGGGGAGTGTCCATGGGACTGTTGGTGGGATCTTTGTGCAACGAGGAAATTCAGGCCAGCTTGTTAGCGATGGCCCTGTTCTTTCCAAACTGCTTTGTTTCTGGAGTCCTGTGGCCACTGGAAGGGATGCCGCTTGTTTTGCAGTACATTTCTTATGCGTTGCCTTGTACACTGACAAGTGAGGCAATGAGATCGCTGTTTGCCAGAGGATGGCCATTTTCTCATCCAAATGTTTGGCCAGGTTATCTTTCCATGACCGTTTATATTATAATCTACTTCCTACTTACTGTGTTAATACAAAGGCTAAAGCGAGTATGAGGAAAGATGGAGTACACAAAAGTGTGATGATAATTTGCAAATTTATTATTATTAAAAACTGAATATTACAGTTTGTTAACTTACAACTTTACTATATATTATGATACAAAAAACCACAACTATCTAACAACTTCATACTTCAAATACACAACGTTTTATTTATCGTTATAGCATGATTTCGGTACAATTTATAACCTTTCCTTTCACACATGGAGTTTCATGAATACTTGTGTAATGCAAAATATAAGCAATTGGTAAATTAAAAGTAGTAGACTATTACGAAAAATTTCAGCAAAAATTGCTTTATTGGTAATTCTTATATTCAATCGAACCCTTCAGCTCTTTTAGGCAGGGAAGTTTCCATCCGCGCTTAGCTTCTGCCTTTGGCCGCCCGTGGATCAGAATAGTAACTGGAAGGCAACTTTAATCCCATCTCCTTTACAAACACGTTGTAGACTTGGACAGCGGGGGATTCAGTGCTTTCAAAGTTACGGATGAATATCAATCTAACCTTATACTTGACATCTTGTTGTTGCTGATTCTGAAGGGTGCACTGCCATTCTAAGTCGTAATCCGTAATGAGCCTTGTTGCAATAAGTCTCCCCCCGGATATCATATGCGGAGGCAAGCGGTCTCGCTTATGATCAATAAGGCGCTGTAGAGTACCCTTGTCATTGATAGCTGGCTCCACTCGAATTATGTACACACACATTTTGAACTCAGGATATTCTGGTGGTGGAAGGACAATATCCTTTCTCCTTCCACGAGCTCGACCTCGAATTGGAATCCTTTCCATTTTCAAATTTTCCTGGACCAATCTAAAGGAACAATAAAAAAGCAAATGGTTATGGCTTTAAATCCACTTATGATAAAGTTTTAAAAAATATGAGTTGCAAGTTACGGCTTACCCCAGATCAATATCCCAATCAGTCGATTACTTTATAGCTTTAATGATAGCTTATACAAAGTTAAATACTAAATCTGAGTTTCATTGCTTTCTACTACTGGGCTTGTGTAGTAAAGTAATCTGCATAAACTAGACACAAATTCAGAAAAAATTTCTTCTCAAAGGTGTTGAGTCAAAAGACTGGCACTATTGGCACAATAACTAATTAATGAATTAATGATTCATTGTTCCACAATGGTGTGATGTTGTCAGATGGAAACACTTTTCTACGTGTTTTACTTCTTTCTCGTCCCGTGTAGTTTATACTGTGAGACGTATTTAATGTCTGACTGCTGCACTGAGAAAAGCCCACTGAGCATGTCAAGATTGGCAAGCTAATAAATAATATCACACATGCAATAATACAAACATGCAGAATCATCCGTTGTGTCTTATGAGTCACGTAACCCAAATTATTAGTGTTTACAGGAGAAAAATCCGCTAAAATGCATGCATCAAGCCTTCATCTTTCATAGCTGTCAAAGTCCCAGAATAATAGGTAAGTAGATGTGGAGGATCTGAAAAGTTAGCATTCATTTTTGTATGCCAATTCTAACTACGGCCAGCTTAGCTAATGTTCTATGCAAAATGTAGCAGCAACACTTTTAACCGAATGCGAATGTGAATGATCAGAGATTACCGAAAAAAAACTTGTAACAACGTAATACATTGAACGCATGTATCTTTATTTAAGCAGAAAAAGTAATTACAGAGATGGTTTACGTGCTAATCCCTACAAAAATCAAATCAGAATTTTATGAAAATAACTATGAAATGAAAATAAGCCTATTATGCCTAATAATGGATTAAATTACCAAGAGATTATGTACTACTGTAGGTTATTATACATATTAAAAACCTGTCAAAAAGTCACAACAACATTCGTTGCCACGCTACAAATAAAACATCATGTTATATTATGTAGGTTTATCTATCAACACTACAGAACCTTTCAAGACTGCAATTTCAAAGTTTCTTTGCTGTTGTGTTAAAGCTTGCTTGGCTATTTTCTTGGCCATTTTACATAAATCTGGTAAAACATCCGCATCCATTTTTTCTCCCAAGATAAAATTTAGCTGACACAATTGAAATGTGAACTTCTGCAGACGGTCATCAGGGAGGCCATTTTCATCCAAGATTACGTTGTAATACGTAGGTCCTAAGCAACCTAGGGGTGCATTTTGCGAGGCTATACCAAAGTCATATCTGCATAATAATCAGGCACAAAATCATAATATCATTTCCCCACAAGCAACCTAAAGTGTCTGGAAACATAATACCTTTCTGGTGGTGCAGCGGCATTATCATCCTCAACTATTCCAGGCTCGGGATTTTTGTACATTTCTGCACGGAGTTCCTGGAGAAGCTCTGCATTTTTCCTCTGATTTATTACGATATATGTCAGCTTCGGCTTTTCCTGCTGTCCATACTCAGCCTTGATTCTCTCTTTGAAGGCAGCAGGTTCCTGCTCAATGACTTGACGAAGCTGACTTGCTTCAACAATGTCATCCCTATACATAAAAATGTGAGCGGGCAGGTAACCGTTTCCCCTCTTAAATGACTTTAAACACTCTGAACATGAACAAAAATTGTGTTTTAAATATTAATCAAGCGATAAACTACTTACAGACTTGATTGTGATTGCTATAAAAACTTGCCTTCAAACAAGTTTGCTACGCAAGTAGCAACTTGCGCTTGATCCGCTGGAATTCTATCTAAATGTGATGTATATCCCTCATGCCTCAGATCAATAGCGGCGTACATTGCCCCAATACTCTGTCCACCCTCCTGGTGAACGTTAAATCCAATGACCATGATATTCTGAAGCATTAAAGTTATCGAAATGCATAATTATTAGCACAAACACACAGGTTAAAATGTGTAACAAAATAGCAAAGTCTTACTTTCATGGTGTTAAATATTCCCCACCGTTCTCCAGCTAGCATTGAGCTAATCAGATGCAGCATATTTTTACAAATAGGCAGCAATTTAGCTTCATTACTTAGACATTTTGCCAGAATGCACTGGCTGGGAACTAAATGAAAAAAAAAAGATTTTTATTTGTCAGGGTATTCTAATGTCACTTGTCAACTAATCTAGAATTACTTCTGTATTTAAAACATCGTTTCTTCACTGCTGCATAAGCTTCCGTGTTAGAAGTTGGGAGAACCGCTACGATAATAACATTGGGGTTCTCGCCCATCATGGCCATGGCTTTATCTATGGTATGCGACAGTCCTTTGTCAACTAAAAAACTGTAAAATTAACACCAAAATCATAATTTCGTACCTGATTAGTATACTAGTTTGGTAATGGCTCTTAAAAACTTACACTTCCGGTTCCGGAATCTTAAAATCAAGGGATTTTCCGGTATCCTTCAGTATTTTAAGCAGTTTCTCTACATTTTGTCTGTCCTGACTGGTCACTATGATTGCCCAATTGGACAGTGTCAACATTTTTTGGCCTAAGAATAAAATAGATAAATATAAAATGAATGAACAACATGCTACCGAACCTTCTGCCTCGGCGACATTTTCTGGTGCTAACTGATTATTCTTTTCTGTTCCACGAACCGTCGGTGGAAAAAACTTTTTCTTCCCGGTATCCTGATGTATTGGAAAAAAAATTTCCCTCTGGTATTTAAAAAAAAATTCCCGGTCCCGGTGGTTATTTGATTAAAAAATTTGGACACTTAGATATAATTAAATATAGTACTCAATACATTAAATTGCTTGATTATGTTGGCATTACTTTTGAAACAATGAAAGCAAGTTGAGTTTGTGTGTGAACTCAAGCTTTTTTAAACAATTGTCAATAACTAGGCACAAAAACAATATAATATACAATATAATAAATATAATGTTAAAAATGTGTTTAATCCACTAAAATATTCAAAGATTTTAAACAGACACAAATAGTTTTGAAAATTAAAAATTATATTACAATATTAATGTTATAATCAAAATACGTTTAGAAAGGTATCGTATTGCTATTGCAGATTCATTATTAATTCTGGTTAGAAATTTAGATCTGGTAAAATGTTTTGATTATTCCCAGGAAACACAGAAATTCCATTTATTTCTACCGATTTTCGTAAGTTGATAATCAGAATTCTGTTGGCTTGTTTGTAGGTTTATAAATAATATATATGTGTAATTACAAGCTGTAAAACCGCAGTCATCTAGACCGTTTTTTACTTTATGTAGTCTTTTAATTTCTCAGAAAGTGAATGTATATTCTGAAGGGCGAATGGAAACGTTTATTTTAAATAGAATATTCTTAAGCTGAAGGCACATGTTTTCAAGCTCAAAAGTTGGATTAGGACTACGAATTATGTCTCTATGTTATAAAACGTTAACCTAACAGCAGTTAAGCAGGAGATGGGTTTTAAGGAATCCGATGCAAGGACTGATAACGCTATAAAAGCTTACCAGAAAGCAATTCCGCACTCTTCCCAAGATTTACAATATAATAAAATTAAAAATCAAGAATTTCAGCAGGAGCTAAAAGATCAGCTTGAGTTTTATACGCAAAAAGTGGAAAAGTTAAATAATGAAACCATGCAACACAAACACAAGAATAAAATTGTTGAAACCAATGCAAACGATGATCTCGTTAACCGAATTAAATGAATAGTTTTGATTAAAACACCGTCGACCAGATTAGGTGACGTCGTTGGATTAAATCATGTGCACACAATCATGTGAATCACATGTACCAAAGCACCGTTATGCCTTTAAGGCATCCAGAAATATTTTCGGGGAACTTGTCTCCGCAAAATAGATTTCTCTTGTTTGGGGTATGTTTATTAACCTTTAGCGTCAAATTTGGTATCAAAATGCCAGGGATAATCCGAAAATCTGGCAAAAGTCGTCAAGCAGCGCGGCGCCTTAAACCAAGCATCACTTTCATAGATGCTGTCGACTCCTTGACAATGTCCCGATCTGACTCAGACCCAGATGGTACAAGGCGCATCAAAACTGAATTGTTTGTGCAAATGCATGGCACAAATTCAAACAACGAAGATGTTTTTATTATGGCTGCTACTACAAACACTGCATTCAATCTAGATGAAGCGTTTTTAAGAAGATTTGATATACTTTTGTACCGTTAGCCGATAAGGCAGCAAGAACTGAGCATTTTAGAATAAAGTTTAATAATTACGTTGAAATTTCCGAAGACGTTGGGCTGCTGCAATTTCGGAGGTGTATTTTATTAGGGTTCTGAAGATTATTTTACTCTAAGTAAACGTTTGTGCATAGGCATTCATAATATTTCACAATTTTAAGTGTTCAGGTTCGAATATTGAAATTCTTGGGAAAAAGGTAATAATGGGAGCAATTTCTAAACTAAAAATATCTACTCACTTTAAAAAAATTAAGACAAATGGACACGTATTCTGGAAACCGTGCAAGACACCGACTAAGGGTGCTACTAAAATGCACTTATACAACATTCCCCCAAATTCTCTGGATTATGTTCCTGAGTTTGAAAATGTGAAAATAAAGTTGTTTATCACTTTTGTAAATGTTTTTGGAAGTTCACATCAATGCTATATATAATATGAAGCAAGATTTTCTGTCTTTGAGGAGAAAATTATTGCAATGTGTAAGGAAGGCTCAGCCAGAGACCGATCATTGCACTATATCTCGGCTGGTGAAATTTGCTGAGGAAAGAGCTGAATGGATTAAGCTTTTACCAACTAACTGTAATCAAAGAAAAGAGTTGAGAATTTCAATTTTTTTAGCAATCTTATAAACTTTTGGTATAATAACTTATGTCTGTATATTTACTAAATTTAAACTATTAACGTACATTAAAAGCCAACTAATTTACTAAACAAATCTTTGCAATGATAATGAAAAAGTTCAAATCTCCCATTTTCTCCTTCCCTCCCTCCCCTCCTCTTTTTCCTTCCCCATTCAATTTCTTCCCCCTCCACTCCCTTCCGTATTTTTTTCCTTCCTACTTCCCTTCCTTTCCTTTTACTTCCTCCTTTCCTTCTCTCTCTCCCCTTATTTCCCGCTCGCCTTTCT